>OAMR01000596.1:370662-424628 GCA_900205405.1 Echinochloa crus-galli | reverse complement strand
ATATATATATATAGTTGGATTGGAGGAGAGTACGTAACAGGTGCATTAATGGAAATCTATATTGAGAAACATGTAATGTAAGCCAAAGGTGGTGTAAGTACGAAGTTTAGGTCATGTATATACACACAGCCACTAGAAATAATTATGTTGGGTTAACGTCATCAAAATAAAGGAAAAAAATGAAGCCTCATTATTTTACATCACGCGAATACTAAACCCCCATGTACGGTTGTGGAGAAGCATGATTGAATGCAGGGCCCGTCCTGAGATTTTGATGGCCCCGGGCGGAATAAAAATCGGAGGCCCTTACGTTAATATAAATATTAAATAATAATCCAATTTTAACCTCACACTTGAAGCAGTTGACCTAAACGCTTTTGTATTATACTGTAGCAGTGAAAAATGCAAACAAATAATCCATTTATTGAGTGAGATTTTGACGAACACCGTCTAGATTTAGAAATGCATTTTCACATCTTTCATTATGCTCTCAGTTCCTAAAACCATGCCATGTACAATCATCATCCATCAGCCACAACCAGTACCAATGTTCAACAATCATCATGTGAAAAATTAAAAAAATATACACGGCAATAAGCATATGAAATTGGTGGCACAAGCTCACAATGACATATTAGTGCTCATCCTACTGTACTAACTGGCGCAAGCACGTACGCCGGCCGCGCCAGCTTTCTAATGTAAACTCTTAAATAGTGTTACAAATTAACTAAGGTCGGCAGCAACCTAGTAGTTAATAAGCAGTCTTAAAAATATGTTGCTACATAATCTTAGTTCTCTATTAAATGGAACCCACAATAATCCAGTGTGTTATAATACGTACATTTAGTTTCAGGAAACACCACACCCTACATGACGTGGGATAATGAGTGCATCCTATCAATTCTGGTGGGATACCTACATCTCTTGTACTTATGATGAGATGGTAGGGGGTGAGGTGATAGCTACCTGAAACCAGCTTAAACAAATGGATTGGTAATATGACCATGATAGATATTATTATCAGTTCTAGTAGATAGTTCAAGCTTGTGTAAATTATATAATATAAACAAATGAAAGTGCTAAATTCTTCAGATCATCGATTGTGTTAACCCTGCCTCCCTTTAATATGGAAATGGAATAGAATCATCCTAGTTCATTTGCTTTTCTTTCCTATGTTCCTTATTAATAGATTAACTACTATAATGGTTACTTGAGGTGTTATGTGTTCTCCACTCGCTATATTGTTTGCAGATGGCATCTTTGAAACAGTAGTATTGCTAGATTTAGCCATGTGACAGAGATGCCTTGGGGGCTTCTCTCCTGCTGCACTTTCATCGAAGCCATGCGTTACGTGACTCATTTATCCATGTTGAGTCGTTCTTTCTAGCAACATTCATCATATCATAACTAAAAGAGGATGATGCTTTGGCATTATTACTTTCTTTTAATTAACCTGGTCTCCTGATTCAAGGTAGAGACCTATATGCAAACAAATGGCTTGTGATGTATATATTCGTTCAAGAGTAGTCATATTATGATGTATTCCGACAACATCCAGAGGACGTACTTGAATGCATACATACCCCTTTAGCAAATGGTATCACAGCGGCACATCCCAAAATACCTTGCGAAGTTGTACAGATTCTGGTTCAATGACAGCATCATTCACCAAGCTTCTCGCGGAACCGGTTAAGTGTTGAACTCCGGGAGTCACTAAAATTCCTATTCTGACCCGGATTTGAAGCATGGCATGCACCCAATGGTCGAGTTTCTTTTATGACACAACCTTTGTCACATGTGTAGGAATGAATTCACGTTGTCGGGACTTTCCTGATGCCTTTCATGCATACACAAAAATCAGTCAAGACCTTATATGCACATGAGATTGGTGCTGACAACGGTGTTTTAAGGTTCGGATACATGGATGACATCAACTATACGTAACAAGACTATGAATTCATCATGGAAGCGACGGAGTAGGAAATATATGTAGCCGGGGTGAGCGAGTGAAATTAAAATGGATAAGTGGAGTAACTGGGAGTAGAATATCATACTTATAGTTGGGCTGGAAGGTAGACGATATTAATTGGTGCTGAATTTTTATCTTTTCAATTAAATACAAGCTTAATGAAAGTCCAATCGACTAGATTTAAAACTCACATGTTTTAAGTGATAACTAGGAAGACAAAAGTAATGATGGTAACGACTGTTATCATGATTTAACTAGGAGTAAATTGCACCCACCCTACGACAACCTGTGTCATTATTTCACTTTGATCCAGCAAGTAGAAAATATGCAAATCAATGCACAAACTTGTCAATTGTGTGCAAATACAGGCACATGTACTCTACTTAGATGTATTTTTGCCACCATCATAGATGACATGGATAGTTTTATGCATTTATCAAATATATGATTTAGCATAAAAAACTTACATTAGGCGTCATCACCTATCAAATATAGATTATTATTATCATAATCATCACCTATCAAATATAGATTATTATTATCATCACATCTAGCTTTCAGCTGTGTCCTCCTGATTTAGTTGTTTTCCGGCAAAAGCTAACCTACATGTGCAAATATAGAAATTTTGTATTCGCCAAGCGTGTTGGTTCAAAAAAACGTGGAGTACTTGACAAGTCTAGATAGATGGTCAATCATTATAGAATGTGGAGCAGTGAGCATCTAGAAGACTCCACACAGTGAAGTTTTATACTAATGGAATCCATGTCTATAATTCCTCTCGCTTTATATTGTTGACTATTGCAATCACAATTGACCTAGGATTAGTGCATACAATATTAATATTTACTTATTTTTGTCCTTTGATAATGTCGGTGTGTCTTGTGTTTGTTTCTGTAATTATGTACAATATATCATTCTTAGGCCCCTTGATTCACCCATAGCAAATAGTTTCTATCTGTTCACCCAACTGTGCAAACAAACTAGAGTTGCGCGCATAGGTTAAAATTTGAACGAGAATGGGGGACAAAGATACGGTTATGTGCATAAAACCAACCACGTTAACGTTATTGTCACGGTGGCAAAATACATCTATATAAGTACACGTGACTGTATACGCATACATTATATAAGTTGGTGCATATATTTGCACGGTTTGGTACTTATTGGACCAAAGTGATACAAGCACATAAGTTGTTGTATTATTGGTGCAATTTACTCTTTAATTGGGGATTTTCTTTTGGCTCAAACAACCCTCCACTCCACTGCACTACACATGCACTTATGAATCTATGGGTATGTTTGTCTTTTGTATTACTTTAATAAGGATTTCTAGGTGTGGGTGGTGGCGTCAACCCCTCCTAGAAATGGTTTACAGAGGCGGGTGATGGTGTGAACCGCCGTGGTTTATAAGGGCGGGTGATGCCATCACCCGACCCTACAATTTTTTGTCCATTTTTTATTTAAAACATAGACATATATCTATATATAATCATACATGATATATTTTACATACCTCAAGTGTTTTTCAAATGATCAAAATATTATAATCACAATACATATGTTCAAATTGTATTCACATACACTACATTCATAATATAGATTTCCAAATTAGTTAAATTATACTAATTTTTTGGACTATTAAATGATCATAAGTGAAAACGTTATGAAAAGTTTTAGATCTCACAAGTCATATACACCCTGTTCGTCTAGCTTATCAGCCACCTAGGGGTGGTAAAGGGCCCTCCATTTTGTACAAGAAATTTTAAGGGCCGGGCCCTATTAGGGCCGGGCCAAAAAAGTACTAGTTTTTTATCTAAATTTGACTAGGGCCAAATTAGATTGTGAAGAAACAAATGGGCCACGATCCATTACCACCCCACCAGCCAGCAGTATTTTTTTATCTCAGGACAAATCAGCCATCTGTACAGAATAAATCAGTACCAGCAACAGCCAAACGAACAGGACCATACTTGTTTTAGATTAATCTATCACACAATAATGGGCCTCGATCACCGCGCATTCATAATAAAGATGATTACATTGATTGCCTTTCTTTGTGCGTTTGGAATCGTAACCACCGAAACAATTATTCAATCACGGAGTCAAGCATCCTTGAGGTTGCTGGAGGAGATCTCGAGAGCAAATGAATCCCAGATTCCCAATTTCCCAGAGTCGTACAGCATCCCCTCCCGTCAGGTCAACATGCTAGTTTGACCAGCGCCGGGCGAGATCTCCCGGCAGTTCTTTAGGCTCGCGCGGAATCTTCTTCATATATCCAAGATCTCTCGGCATCCGTTCTTCTCCGTCGCCGGCGGCCAAGATGCCGGTCGCCGTCGAGGACAGAGGCGGCGCCGTCGCGCTGATGCTTGCATCCCTCTTCCTTCTTGGCACATGGCCGGCTCTCCTGACGCTGCTGGAGCGCAGAGGCCGGCTGCCGCAGCACACCTACCTCGACTACTCCATCACCAACCTCCTCGCCGCTGTCCTCATCGCTGTCACATTTGGGCAGGCTGGAGAAACAAGGCCAGGCATGCCAGATTTCTTCACTCAGCTCAGCCAGGTTAGTGTTTGTAAGTTCCAAGCTTCTGAAGTCACTGCTGTTTTTTTTTCCTTTTGGGTACTGAAGTCACTGTTGTTTATGCTAATGCAACCTGAATGTTTGGAGTGTGACCATGTCATCAGATGAACAGAGTGTGTTCTGATCCAGTCATCCAGAAGCATTCAACTAATTCTTTTTGGAGTCATCTTCCGCAAATTCATTCTTTGATTACAAATGTGGCGGCAGATGCAGGATAACTGGCCTTCAGTCCTAACTGCAATGGCCGGCGGCCTTGCCCTGAGTCTCGGTAATCTGGTGTCGCAGTACGCATGGGCATTTGCCGGTCTGTCAGTGACAAACATCATCTGCTCAAGCATGACGGTAGTTCTAGGTGCATATATACAGGCATCTCTGAATCTCTTTGTATGTATGAAACTCATCAGCATATTGAAAATTGCTGGCTGAGCAATTTAGAATTCACTCTTCTGCAGGCACGACTATTAACTATTTTCTTGACGGTCACATAAATCGAGCCGACGTACTCTTCCCCGGTGTGATGTGCTTCCTTATCGCGGTGTTCCTTGGCGCTGCAGTCCATTCTTCCAACGCCAAGGATGACGAACAGAAGCTAAGCATGTCAGGCAGCCATTTCTGAGCAAATAATGTCTGCATTTTTAGTCGGGGGCATGTTATTTATGTCAAGAAGCTCTAAATGTTTGCAGAAAGAGTGCAGAGACGGAACTCAGCAGTGAGGTTTCTGACGAAGGTAGAATTTGACAATTTTTGGAAGATGAACAAACTCGGTTCACAATTCAATCATGCGGATGTGAAGAAGAAACTCGGTTGCATTTTCAGCAAAACTGCTGCCTGATCCTGAAGAACTGGAGGGCGGCAACGAAGAAGATTACAACTCTTCCAAGGAGGTGAAACCAGGAACAGCAGAGTTCATCATCCAGGTCGAGGAGAGACGATCAATCAAGGTTGGTTGCTCATCTCTTCCAGAAAAATTGAAACCTGAACACATGCAGCAGCATGTCTGACATGGTGTGGATTCCTGATTCAGGTATTTGGTTCCCACAGGCTGCTAGGCCTCAACCTGGTCTTCCTCGCCGGAGCCTGCTTCTCCCTCTTCTCGCCGGCGATCAACCTGGCCACCAACGACCAGTGGCACGCCCTGAGAAAGCGTGTCCCTCGCCTGGTAGTCTACACCGCCTTCTTCTACTTTTCGGTCTCGTGTTTCGCGCTTGGAATCTGTCTCAATGTCAGGTTCTTGTATCACCCAATGGCCGGTGTGCCGGCATCAACTGTCGGAGCATATGCTAGGGACTGGAAGGGCAGACATTGGGCAATTCTAGCAGGGTTGCTCTGTGGGTTTGGGAACGGCTTCCAGTTCATGGGTGGGCAGGCTGCTGGGTATGCAGCTGCTGATGCTGTCCAGGTATTTATTTCCTCTTCAGAGTTTCAGTTCACATGTTATCTGATTTTACTTCTGATTCAAACATTTGGTCTTCCATGATCAGGCGTTGCCTCTTGTAAGCACATTATGGGGCGTCATGCTGTTTGGGGAATACCGAAGGTCATCGAGGAAGACATACCTGTTGCTTTCAGCCATGCTGTTAATGTTTGTCATCGCGGTCGCTGTTCTCATTGCTTCAGCAGGGCATAGGAAGGCATTTGGTACCAATGCTAAATTCATTGTAAACAGCACTTGACTCTAGCAATTTTAACATATCCAGAATCCATTGTTGATTGCAACACATACCCAGAATATTACAGAAGAAGGATTTCCACAGCACAAGTAAAACTCAAAGTACGAAGGATTTCCACAGCACAAGTAGAACTCAAAGTATCTCAGTGAACGAATTAAAACAAGAGAAATTGCGAGTATTCCAGTATCCATGAGCAATCTAAAACATAAAAAAGAAGATAAATCTTCTTCCAAGTTCAAAGGCTGCCTGCTGCAGGAGAAGATGCCATGTTGGCAGAGGAATCTTCTTCCAAGCTTTCAGGGTATCCCAAATTGTTTCTTCAGCCTGCGGATAAGCTGCCAATTTTCATCAGTCATCTCATCCTGAAAACACCAAATTCATACACGTTAGATTCATACATCAAAGAGTAGACGAGTTGCTCCAAAAGCTTTACTGGTACCACCAGCGCTAGCAACGTACCTGATAGTACTCTTTCAGCATGTCAATAGATTTCCTCGATATTTGGCTGAGCAGCTCATTCTCGGCATTAAAATGGCGTCCATATAATCGGGACCTCTCCTGAGGATTTTCCCCAGATATCTGGCAGTGGAGGCGAAATTTGTTAGTGTTTTCGTTTTATGTTTTCACATTTCGCTTGTCGTAACTACAGTATATAGTATTCAATGCGCTTACCTTTATCGACACTACTCCTTTCTTGGCAGAATCAATCTGTGTGCCATTGGATGTTTCCATTGAGGATATCCTCCCAAGGCTATGAACCACGTCTGCACCTCTTTCCTTGCTTGGAACAGAAACACAGATTGGTGTTCCCACCTAAAATAAAAGCATTCACTCATTAAGTCATAGTAATCGATTTTGCAGTTTTTATTCTTAAGCACAGCATCCAAGATTATCGTTATGAACAGATTTCAGAACAAAGGGATTTTTGAAGTACCTTGACAACGCCTTCCAGAACTTCTACATCGCAAACAATTGGATCCTTTTTATGGTAGACACGGTTTGGCAGAATCTTAAGGGTGCATGGGAGCACTGCCTCAACTGAATATTGCTTCTTCTTTTCTTCCTTCAGTTTCTTAATGTGATCAGTAAAGCTGTCAACAAGCTTGTATACCGTATCAGCCATAAAAATCTTCACCCCTGACTCAGCTGCAAGGTCAAAAGCCTCAGGCATTACTTTGACATCAAAGGCCAATATGGCTGCATACTCTTCTTTCCTCTTCAGCATAGCAGTTGCTTTCATGACATCCTGCTTGTGGACTGGGCCTAAGTTGCAACCACCGACCGGAATGTCCAAAGAAAGGGTCTTCAAATGCTCAATAATGGCTTCCAAGGTTCCAAGGCTAGATGCTTGCACATAGACACCCTCCTTGCAAGTTTTAATCCTACTTATTTCTTGTATTTCGATTCCATCATCACTCTCACCCCTACTGATTTCTTGCACTGCAGCTGCTTCAGCTCCTTCCAGATCATCCCCTGGCTTCACCACAATTAGAGGAGTGCCTGCAATAGCATGTCGAAGTCCCTGGAAAAGATAAAATAAGCAAATGACTACTTTGGAATTTGGATTTGGATTTTTTCATAAAGAAATGAGAATAAATATTAAACTTACTCTAAAAGGGCGTACCCAGTGCGAAAGCTCCCACACAAGGTGGGGGGCTGTAGGGCGAGGGGGCGTACCCAGTGCGAAAGCTCCCACACAAGGTGGGGTCTGGGGAAGGGATTTCCTAGACAGCCATACCCTTGCAAAATTCTTTTAAAATTCCGCAAAGAGGCTGGTTCGAACCCAGGACCTCCAGGCCACAAGTGGAGAGTCTCTACCACTGCGCCAGGTCCGCCCTTCAAATATTAAACTTACTCTCACTGCAATTTTTACCCCTTGGGCAGCTTTAAGCTCCTCGTGGTGCTTATATACTCCCTGATTGAAAAGTCACAGGGATATGTTAGCAAGAACACCGGTAGGACTTATTGCAGAATTTAGTGTCAAAATATTAAAGTCACATTGTTATCCTGAGGACTGAGACAAACAAAGTACAAAGATAGCTTAAATAACTACGAATATTGAATCTGCCAGAAAGGACTACATAAAACACAGACCTTTCGTTCGGACTTTACAGTGTTCAAAATGAGGTAGATGGAAGAATGTAATGGAAACATAGAATTCTACATATTTTGGGATCAAGTTTTATGCTTTCAAACTAGATATCATCTGTACGTGATAGTCATTCAACCACACCAAGAACTGAATCAACTTTTAAAAACAATTCTTTATAGTTAGCAGTCATGTATTCATAGTAATTATCTACATTATACTTTTTATGACGATTTGTTCCTTTGCTTTCATGATTCCTTTGTCAATGTACCTATAAAGTTTCAGTTTTATATCATACAGATGTGTATGTCTGCTGTACTGATAGCAGGGTATGCATGTTGTGTCGACTATAGTAACGACTACGGTCTGCGAACACCAGCCTACCTACTACCAAAGAAAGAAACATAAAAGCACTGATGTCTGAACGATCTTGTAAAATTATTCCAAACAAAGAAACAAACAGAACACTGGTTACAAATAGCTTGATTTACACACAGCTGAAAAGCCAGAAATAAAGTATTGATGTCCACAAGTTCTTAAAGATTATTTAACTATGTTGCTGTGACTGACTGGGGAAAACTAAATATGTTTTAACATCAAGGTGAACAATCTGATGCAAGAATTAAACACCAAAGATTGAGTATGCAAATGCACATTAGCAATCCGATGGACGAACAAAGTCGTACCGTGAATCATTCATTGTTCCCAGATGGCTACATGTCCAAAAACTTAATCCTATACGTTTACCTAAGCTTTGGCACCAACTATATCCATCGTAAGAAAAATGATCAATGGTTACAGGTTGTATCAGAATCCCCATCCTGACATTTGGATGTTAAGGATCTAGGGTAGAACTGCATTCACAGCAAGCACCACATGACTAGTGCATACATGCTAAGATTCTAGAGTCGTACATTTGAGTAAATTGTTTATGCTAACTGTTACCAGATAATGATTAATACTGATTTCCACAAGATTTTGTAGATCTTTGCAACAAGGTACGGGCTAATAATGCAGCCTAGACAGAAAGACAGCATGATATAGTTGATAAGATATAACATATGAAATTGACACACACATATGTTTGCAGATAACCTCATCGAATAAAAATGCAAAAACAAAAGAAAATGATTTCATCATTTACTCGCCTTAGCCTTCAGTTCTTTCATGGGATAAGGAGTCAACAAATATCTTATGTTGGTTGTGACAGGACCCTGTAGATGAAAAACGAAAAGGTTCTACAATCAGATGAGGGCTCAAGGCTTCATGCTCAATCTTTAATTCAATAAATACAAACATACCTGTTTGGTGCACACAACTATTCGATCACCTTTCCGAAGTGCCCCATTAATCAGCACTACGTCAATAGTAGTTCCGAAGTCTTTATCTTCATTGACCTCCAGCACCATACACTGACAAATAAACACATATGGTAACAAAATCACATTTACATCACCTTACAATGAATAATGATCCATGTCATAAAATCACTAGCTGAAGTCCCCCACAAAAAGAAGTATTTCTATACTCATAGTTCAATAAAAGATTTACTAACTGGAGAGTAGAAAGAGTAAAGGCTCAAGAACAAACCTCCACATTATTGACATATGTCAGCCTCTGCATTATTATTTCTGGCACCCATCGCACCAGGCAGCAGAAGAAGGTCTGGAATGCCTTCAGCACTGGAGGATATTAATGTACAAGTTAGACAAAAGATAAAACTGTAGAAATATATGGAAAAATTATCCTAAATAGAACATTGGAACAAAGAATACTAACACACCTTACAGAGCTGGTTGGCACAATATTGACCACTTCTTTCACCTTCTTGTTTTCATAATACAAGGCAGCATTGAAGCCACATTCCTTAAGTTGTGTTACAACCTATTCAGTAAACAAAATTATGAAAAAAAATATAAAATCAATTAATTCTCTTTCAATTCCATTGATTGATCAGTAGTAGTAAATGAATGCATAAAGTGGCATGTACATACCTCGGTTACCCTCCATTTGAATTCCATTTGGACATCATCAAATTGGTTCTTGAGTGCTTTTGCTATTGGTGCATTGGGACAAGTCTTCCACCCATATAGCCGATCAACCTTGTTCAAGGCAACAATAAACCTCACATTGCGGTGTTTCAAAAGATCAAGGGACTCAATGGTCTGCTTCTCAAGCCCACGTGTAATATCAACAACAACTACGGCAACATCACACAAACTTGAACCCCTCAAGCGCATGTTACTGAATGACTGGTGGCCAGGGGTGTCAATTACAAGCAAGCCAGGAACTTTGATGGTGGCCTCAGCTTTTAGAGAGGTCCTCTCCTGATGTTCTCGACTGGTAAATAGGTGGCGCCGATCTGCTGGGTGATGCCCCCAGCCTCCCCACCCTGCACATTGCTTCGCCTGATGCAATCAAGCAGTTTTGTTTTTCCAGCATCCACATGCCCAAGAATGCAGCATATTGGTGCACGGAGCTCCCTATCAATTACATTGCTTGTACCTTCATCAAGAAGAGGGATAGAGACCTCATCTACTGCAATCTCTTCAGCTAGATTCATCGAATTATTAGTAATCCGAGCATCACCATCCTTTTCCTCTTTTTCCTGTCCATCCCGTCTTCCAAAACAGGGGAATTTACCATGCAACTGAGCATCAAAATCATCCAAGCTCTTGTTTTCCCAAGCATCACCATCATCAATTCCACTGTCCTCCTCTGATGATCCAGTGACTTATTTCTCCTCCAATTCAATGGCACCAGCACCTTCACCGCTATCCTTCAATGATGCAATGCTCTGTTCATCCACCAATTGATGTTGAACCACCTGAATTTTTCCCAAATCGGCATCAGCTTGGGCAACCTCGTGACACTTCAGCTGTGATTTAGCCTTCCTTGATTCATACACAGGCCGCCTCTGTGCGCCACCATCAACATTACCGCCGGCGGGGGCATCAGGGACGGCGATGCCCAGCCGCCTCCGCGCATCCTCCATCCGGCGCTTCTCCTCCCGCTCCGCGCGCTTCCGCCCCTCCTCCTGCCTCCTCCGCCGCCTCTCCTCCCGCGCCCTCCTCTCCTCCTCGGCGCGCCTCTCCGCCTCCTCCCTGGCCCTGCGCTCCTCCTCCGCGCGCCTCGCCTCCTCCTCCCGGTGCCTCTCCTCCGCGCGCCGCTCCTCCTCGCGCGCGCGCGCCAGCTTCTCCTGGATCATCCGGACGTGCCTCGGCGTCGACTTCTCACCACTAGCCGCCGCCGCCTTCCTCCGGACCCCGCCGCCGCCAGCGGCGGCGCGGGACCCCGCGGGCGTCCTCGACGACATCGGGGCGGAGACGGGTACGGTGCCGGCGGTCCAGGTTGGCGAAGGGGCGTACGCACATACGGCGGAGGAGGCAGATCAGACGGCGGCGGACGCGCGGACGCGCCGGCGAGCAGATCAGACGGCGGCGGTGGCGGTGGAAACCCTAGATGGGCGGCGGGCGACGGCGGCGGCGGCGAAGACGGCGAGTGGAAGCGTGTTTGGCGTACTGAATACGTTGGGGGAGGAGTTGTGATCGCCGGAGGGTATAAAAAAGTATAAACGCGCCCGTGCGGGGCCCACCTGCAGAGACCGTGACGGGCACGCGACGAACTCGTGGTCGTGGGGGACTGGGGGCAGAGGGGCGCACGGGAAGAACGAAGAAAATAACGGTGGATGACTGAATGGTGGGACCGGGGAGAGGTCTTCGTTACGTGATGGGTTTCCGCATCTGGCCCATTGAACTTGGAAGAATGAATGGGCCACAAACTCAAAGTAGTAGTAGGCCTCTTTTATTTTATCGGCCGGAATGTTTGTTTGCTGCGAGAGCGCTGGAGGACGTCGCAGCAAAAATAGTGAACTATCTCAAAAAAAAAAGCAAAAATAGTGAACAGGATATATACAAAGGCTGTGTTTAGTTCCACATCCCATCACCAAAATTTCCAAAATTCTCTCTCCAAACATCACTATCCACCTATCACATCAAATCTCTCTCCTCATTCATGGAATACTAAATGTAAGTAAATAAAAAAACTAATTGCATGGTTTTGATGTACACGACGAGACGAATCTTTTGAGCCTAGTTAGGTTATGATAGGACAATGTTTACCACAAACAAACGAAAGGTGCTACAGTACGCTGCAGTGTTCGATGTGACATTTTTTCCAAACTTTCTTCTACCCTTTTTTGGAACTAAACACAGCCAAAGTGAAAGAAGCGAGTATAGTTCTTGTTTACGCTGCCCTCAAAAAAAAGTTCTAGTTTACGCGGGGGCTTAAAATTAGATCACATTTATTTATTTATTTTCGGAATTAATGATTCTTTTCAAAAAAATGACTTAATGATGTAATCTTTTTTCAGGTGAACGAAGATGTTCTGTCAAAAGCCACTAAGTACTTTGCAACAGCGAGATATATTTGATCTGAAAGAAAAGAACAAGAATACAGTGGATCAGTCTGAGCAACAATAATTGAGCGGCGCCCATAAACTTGCAAGGTTAGCTAGGAAGTTGTATCATTCGACCACACGAATTCAGTTAAGGTTGCAAATGTACAAAAAAAACTGAAGTATCTCACGTGAAACGTTGTCTACCTACCATATATCGATCCTCTTCTAACAGGTGCGGCGTAGCCAGCAGGCAGCGAACTCAGCTAGGGAGCTTTGCCAGACCGGCCCCATTGCCCCAAGCAAACAAGCTTTCTATGCTCATCCATGTGTAGCCTTATCCTCAGACCTCACTCAAAATAATACATACTATGACACCACGCGTCCAACCAGAGAGATGTACGTCAGAATAATTGTCCTCCAACACTTGAATAATAGTGTGACGATAGAGATTGGTGGCGACGGCTCGATTAAATTAACCTACTGATCCAGAGTGGGAACAAGATGTGTGAACATCCTGAAGATGACGTGCAAGTCGTCCTGGTTCTCGCAAAAAAAAAGTACTACATGCATGCTCGCACATAGCCCGAAATGTCATCCACATGCATCCAATACTTCTGGTCTGAGGTCTCCAGAGGCTACGATGATATGACCTTATAGTTTTTATTTTTCGGCAACAAATTAAATTTGGATCGATTTTGTTACAGGCGGAGCGCGTCGATCCTCAAACAGTTGGTTGCAGCTAGCATGACAAATATTATTAGGTCAGTGTCTGTTTCTTGTTTACTAGGCTGAAATTGAAGTGAAGAAAGTAGTAAACAAAACACTAAAGTTATGCAAATGAAGTTGCAGGTGTACGTGCATGAGCTTCCTTGGTGACGCCACGTTAGGGTCACGCCACCATGCAGCCCGTACATCGCGGAGAGGTGGTGATCCAGCAGCCATGCATGCATTGATGCATGCTTCTAGACTGGACTGCTTTGCCCATACATTGCTGACTCGGCATGCATTGTTTAGTGTTCTGCTTCTGCATGTTCTGCAACATGGGATGACCTGAGTTTATCCAATGATTGTAGATAGTTCTATCTTTTAAGAGTATAGTTCCCTTCAATAAAAAAAATACATGTTTGGGTGAAACTTTGACCAACAAAATTTATAAAGATATCATGTCCAACCAATGGTTATTATTACATACATTGAAAGAAGGTTTCATGGTGAAGCAATAAATCAATGCTTCAATCTTTATATTTTGATTGATCAATGATAAAAATGTTTGACTAGCAATAATCCTAAACGGTACTGTAAATACTATGAAATGAGTAAGGATTACTATGCTAGGACAAGAATGGATAATTCATTTTGATGGCACATACTTGGCATGTGGCACCCATGGTGTATGCTGAACACCATCAACTATTTGCCAACACATAATCCCGTACTAATCCAGTTACTTTTACATATGACTCGCTATAAGCTGCACCCAATTATTATATCGTCGCAGATTTATCATTAAAGGAATGCCAAATTATGTCTTGCAATGAGATTTGCTTGATGCATGAGACTAGAACATGGACTTGTTATCAGGGTTAGACAGAGTGACAAGCACTTGCATCATCGAGATAAGATCAGACCTATATGCAAGAAGAAAAAAAAATCCTATTTGGATCAGCATGCATGAGCAATAATGGAGGGGTACGTTGTCTTGCTTCAGAAATAAACTAAAATAAGTAATGGAAAGTGGTGCCTACAAACGGGACCTAGATCATCACCTCCTTGTCATCCGGTTGGTAAACTTTCTGGGGCGCCCCCCTCCCGATCTCCATTCTCCTCATCACAGATCCGCTCACTCGCAGAGCAAGAACGGTGTACCTCCAGCCACGCCGAGGCGATCCATGCCACGCCGTGTGACACTGTTCATAGTGCGCAGATCCGATCTAACTCCGAAGGATATATAAAAGGGCAGAATCAGAACACCCAAATTTATAGAATTTTCAGCCCCAGTATCAAATGCCAAAAAGCTTGCGAGTTGGACCCTAAATTAGGTTCGACTAGCTTTGAGTATGTAATAATTTGTCAACCATGGGGTCATCCTGTAGTCTCTTTCTAAAGCTCCTAGTAGCACAGAACTTCCTTGTAACCCCTGGAAAGCACATCTATCCCTGCAGGCTCATGGCCTCATGGGTGGTGTTCAAAGAGCAATTGGCATATTTTTATAGTTGCTTGACAAGCACATGATGGAATTTTGCATTTGGTAGTGCAACTTGAATAAGGTTTTGTGCATATATGAAACATAGTATTATCCTGGTCATCAACACTACACCTTTTTCTTTTTTTTCTAACCGTAGCTGGCCCTGTTGGAGATTCAAAGATAACCACGTACTGGAGTGCTTTAAAAGAAATATAACCTGTGGAGACCATGCAGCCCATAAAATAAAGTCTATATGATTATAGGACGCCCCACTTGCCAATTGGGTGGTCTGAATATAACAATCTCGATCAAATTCAAGTGTATGCATCAAACTCATTTTACAAAGATATTTAGCATAAAACTTCTTACTTTTATAGAAGAACTAAGTTAGCAGTTGCTCATCCAATCCATATGCAACCTTAGCCTTGCTCAAAACAAATGTTTTGAAACGTACGTCACACTACTAGAGAAACCATCATCACAAACGGCACCATCACAAACGGTTTTGAAAAACCGTTTGTGATACCCTCATCACAAACGGTTTTTGAAGAACCGTTTGTGATGGCAAAACCGTTTGTGATGTGAGGCCATCACAAACGGTTCGGAACATCATCACAAACGGTTTCGTGTTCCGAACCGTTTGTGATGGCCTCACATCACAAACGGTTTTTCAAAACCGTTTGTGATGGTGCCGTTTGTGATGATGGTTTCTAAAGTTGTAGATCTCGATAAGTTATGAAACTTTGTAGTTGAGAACTTTGTCATTTGAAGTCATATAGTTGCTAGATCTAAGTTTGAATATTCTCAAATTTGAAATTCAAATTTCGTAAACGGCCTCGGATGAAAAAACGGTCAACATGAAAGTTGTAGGTTTCGAAAAGTTAGGAAACTTTGTAGTTCAACAGATTTTGATTTGAAGCCGTTTAGAGCCTCAAACAAGCAATTTAAACTCGGTCTGGTATAATATGATAGGAGTCGGAACGCTATACACTCACAAGTGGCAATGAGGTGCAGTGGTAGGGGAGTGCATGCGCGAGGGAGAGGTCCCCAATTCGAATCACACCGGCCGCGTAGCGCACGAACTTTGCGCGAAAAAATGGCGCGACTTGCGACTTTGATGGCTTGAGTGGCCGGTGGCCTCCCCAAATGAAAATAATTTTTTTCCCCTATTGTTTTCGTATTTTTTTGGGTTTATTTTGGAAGCAGGAAATCACAAACGGTTGGAAAAATGAACCGTTTATGATGGGAGCATCACAAACGCCCCATCACAAAACGGTTCTTGAACCGTTTGTGATGCCCCGAGCATCACAAACGGAACATCACAAACGGTTCGGAAAACCGTTTATGATGGCTCTTCCGAACCGTTTGTGATGTTGCTTCCTGGAGTAGTGTTATAATCCTCCCGGCGCGGCTCGAAACCTTAAACAACAGTGATGGAGATAGGAGACGGCTTATTAGTAGGAACAAGATGTGTGGGCATCCTGAAGATGACATATGCAACTTATCGTGATTTTCATAAGTTGTACACATGCACGCACATCGGCCAAAATGCCATCTACATGCATGCACTGGATATCTTTAGGAGTGACTTATTAGTCTCCAGATTTCATTGTTAACAATGGTATCCACTTTGCCTTATTGTGTTCGGCTACGTCTTTTTTATAAAAAACAAATCAGATATAGTAAAAAAGCAATTGCAGAAAATGTCCCTTGTAGTTCCTTTTAGAGAACTCTGGATCCCCAAACTCCCAAGATATTTTTCAGTCACTGAACTTGTCCTAATATGTCATCTAGGACCCTATATCCCTATATGGTCAAAACACATCTTTAGATCTTTTAACTTATATAGAGGTGTCATCCAGATCAATGAACTCCCAAAGTATATCTTGATAAACTCATATAGTTATCATCACTAGTACAAACAGTGAGAAGACGAGAACTCTTTATTCTCGCACTAGATCTCTCCCTTTTCCTCGTATTCTGAGAGTTTAGGGACCCAAATGACATATTGGGATAAGTCCGGAGACATGAAAATGAATTTTAAAACATTGGAGTCCTATATGATACACATAGATAAGTTGGGGGCATCTAAAATGCATTTTGAGAATTTTAGGACCTAAACGATACCTCATGACAAGTTTAGAAACCCACAATTTTACTCTTTCAATTTTATGTTGCTAATCTACTGAAATTCTAGATATTAACGATCAAAATTGTAGAAGGTTGACATGAAACAAACTTACTAGATGGATGGATATATATGCTCCAAGGCCCACATTTGTCCTAGCTATGTGGCACATAGCTAGGTGTCAATTTCAACTGAGGCCCACATTTGTCCTAGCTACGTAGCATCGATGGAACGAGCAGACATCATATACACAATTTTGTAAAATATATATGCTCCAAATGCATGCTGGGGTACATCTGCATATGTGAGCTGACATCATAGAGCCATTTTCCAGCCTAGTGGCCTCTTACATGGCACAAAAATGGGCCACATTTATTGGGTGGTCGTAGCACTGTTCATCCCTTCGGCGACAACTGTTTATTTAAAAGCTAGGTGCAGTGAATCTACTGCATGAGCAAAGGATTACTAAGCTAGGATACACGACACTCGACAGTAATTTATTTTCATGTCGCATATTATACTCTCCCATTCCATGAAAAATACTTTACAGATACAATTAATTATTCTAGGAATACTCAATTTCTGTTATAACCTGATAATGGTATTTGATCTCAGATACTCTTACAGTAGACTCTAAGCAGTGGGCCGCACCCCAGAGACTCTCCCAATCTCCATTCTCCTCATCACATATCCGGTCGCAAATACTACCAGCGCAGTGTGTAGGCTTCCGAACTACTCGATCCTATACGTATAGACACAAGCTGACAGTGACAGAGAGGTCCAGAACTGCCATCCTACCTCACGTATTTTTTTCCCTGTTCTCTATCTTTTTTTTTTCTTTTAACTAACCTCTTCTCTATCTAAATCTAAAGCTCGTAGCCGATAACGTCCTTGGTAAGCAATTCCCTGTCGAACGCACGGGTACGGTGGTGTTAAAAGATTGGGACTATTGAATCCTAAATATATGATGATTTTAAGTTTGTGCGTAATCAATCTCTTTCATATTTAACTAAGTTTACATAAAAAATAATTTTATTTACAATCAAAGCATCATCATGTTAACTTATTTATATATTTTTATGGTCCACTTATTTGACAATAGTATATATTATTATTTTTATATAATTATAGTCAAATTCATAACAGATTCGTTTTGCAACAAACTTTGCAAATCATTATATTTGGCAGAGATAATCAAGCGAGGTGTTGTGTTGGTATCTTTATAATAGATCAGCACGGGATGAAAATTCCTCTTTGTGGTAGATAACATGCAACTTGAAATATTTTTTAAATATATACAAAATAGTCTTATCCTGTTCATGAACAACATACTTGTAGGATCCGTTTCATTTCCTGATTGTATCGGCCTAGTAATCTTGGGCCATCATGATAACCTCCTTGGTATGCACTTCCCGGCTCATCGGGCGCATGGGTATATATGATGATTTTTAATTTTACTCATAATCAACTATTTCAAATTTAACTAAATTTACATAAAGGAATAGTACTCCCTCCTTTTTAATTTATAAGGCACAGTCTAACTTGGTACGGTTTTCTAAGTTATATTTTAACCATTTATTTTTCTTATTATAAATTTATAATGATTGAAGAGTACATTTAATTACAAATTCAACCATATAAAGTTTGCATTATAAAATTTAAAAATTGTTGGCTAAATTATTGATCAAAAATTGCACAATTTAAGTCTTATTATCTATTCATGCCTTATACAGAAAAAAGGAGGGAGTAATATTTACAGTCAAAGCATCGCTATATTAGCTTATTTATGTATTTTTAGAGTTCACCATTTTTCTATAAAGTATATATTATTGTTTTTATATATTTCGTCAAATTATAATAAATTGATTTAAAAAATTTGCAAATCATTATATATGGCAGTGATAATATAATTTTTTATTGCTTCAGCCACGTGGAATGCAGCAAATAATCAAGCGAGGTGTTGGGTTGGTATCTTTATAACAGATCAGCACGGTATGAAAATTCCTCTTTGTGGTAGATAAAATGCAACTTTAAATATATACAAAATAGTATTGGTCATCACTCAACATACTTGTAGGATCCGTATCATTTCTTGATTGTAGCGGCCGGTACAGGTTATTAAAAGATAACCACTGTATCGCTCTAAGTAATATATATAACCACCGTATGCGGTTATTAAAAGAGTCCAAGCACACGTATCACGGATAGCTCTCACAGGGATTTCTGCAGGCTGCAGCTGATTCAATCTCCTCCGGCGGCGCGGCGGCGGCGGCGGCGGCTGCTGATCTTATATGCGTATGCTCGCCGGCGACGCAACTCGATCCATGCATGCACCGGCTGGAAAGCATCTTCCTTCCTCATCATCAATAAAATAATAAGCGTCGTCCATCGGCCGCCGGGTACGTAAGCTTGCTTGGTATTAAGTTGTGCTGGCAGCCGCCACGTCTTCAGGCGGCGGTGATGATCACTGTTGCTGCCAGCAATGGCTGTGTTTAGTTCCAAAAAGTGTAGGAGAAAGTTTGAAAAAATATCACATCGGGTACTGTAGCGTACTGTAGCATCTTTCGTTTGTTTGTGGTAAACATTGTCCTATCATGACTTAACTAGGCTCAAAAGATTCGTCTCGTTGTGTACATCAAAACCATAACATTAGTTTTTTTATTTACCCACGTTTAATGTTCCATGCATGAGGAGAGAGATTTGATGTGATAGGTGGATAGTGATGTTTGGAGAGAGAATTTTGGGAATTTTGGTGATGGGATGGGGAACTAAACACAGGACGGGATGCATTGCCGACTAATCGCCACGGCATTTTTTTGTGTTGTGCACGTTCTCCAATATGGCGTGACCAGAGTCTTCACCCGGGCACATAGTAAATCATACTCCATACTCGTCCTAGGCATTCTTTGTGGAATAGAGTGAGTATTTTTCATTTGTTGCTGCAAATTTTTTTAGATCTATATAGAGAGAGCATTTAGATAAATCATATTGATCTACAGTTTAATTGATCTACTAAATATGCACAGATCCAGCCTTATCTCACAGCTAGATCACCGATTGGAGGGTGGGTCAATTTGCACCGAGACCCACATTTGTTGTTGTTTTGTGGCAATGATGGAATCAGCAGACATCATATGCGGTTTTGTAGAATATGCTCCATATGCTTGCGGTGGTACATCTGCATATGAGCTAAGATAATTGAACCATCTTGAAATCTGGTAGTATTGATTTTTTTATGAAAATTGAGTAGTTTTGAATTCAGGTAAGTACTTTTACAGCAGAGTACCTACACTAAGCTGTATACAATTGTGCCTCACCTTTTCTTTCCGAATGCAAGATTATGTTTTGCTACGAAATCTGCTTGGTATGGGACTATATATAGACCATAACTTTTTATTTAAATTGGAAGAGTCAGAATGGAATAGTTGAAGTGATTTATCCTAGCAGTATACAAAGCATTAGCATCAGGGAGCGAGATCAATCAGATCTGACAAATATATGAATAAACAATTTGGATGGGCATGAGCAATAATAGAGTGGTGTCCACAAACGGGTGGACCTAACAGTTCACCTCCTCGTCATCCGGTTGGTAAACTGGCTGCGGTGGGCCCCACGCCAGCCCCGCTCCCAATCTCCATTCTCCTCATCACATATCCATCCGCTCACTCCCAGCTCACTGCCGATGAAGCTTCCAGAGTGACGCCACCAGTACTAGTAACCTGTAGGCGTAGCGGCTTCATATAGAACAGAGTATAGACATTGACAAAGAGCTCGAGAACCAAAGCAGGCTTCCGTTCCATCTTGCTTCCTGTTTGGTGGAGTATGTTGCATCTCTCTCGATTTACCTATGTCAGTGTTCCTTTTCTTCTCTGTCAGTGTTGTTGCAGTATCATAAGGATATTTGCTCGGTTTTCGAATCTGTCGGTTTTCATGGCTGGAAAGCTGTTTTACCTCTTGAGAGTTCAGTTCTTTGGATCAGAAATGCTCTTTGTCAAGTCAGAGTCCTCATCTCTGATGCTTATTCCAGGCTTCCAGCTCTCGCTCTGTTCCTTTCAGAGTGACTTTTACTGCACTGAAGATACCAGATAGACAAAATCTTGTGAGTTGTAGTTTGATGTCGTGTTTTGAACGTTCATTGACCTGAAAGCTCGTAACTGCGAATTTATACTTTCTTTTTGCACCCTTCAAATTCGGTATCTGTTGGATTCAGAGTTTTCGTTTCTATCTGGCTCCCTCGCTTCTTCAGCAGACTTATAGTTTCTCTTGGATAAAAAAGGCAACTAGTTTGAGGATTGCATTTTGCAATTCATTTATTTTTTTTATTTTCTAGCGGAGGTAATGGCCTAGATATGCAAACCCCACTTGCTCCACTCAATTAACAATATCTAGTGGGATAGTGGATTAGTCGCTTCTTTTGTTATTTTGACATTCCATATTTACCGACTTCTGAACAACTCGGTGACAATATTATCATTAACATCTTCCAGAATTTGACTTACTCCAAGCAATTAATCGCGTAGATCTGCAAACTACATGCTCCAAATAATCAATATTATGTAGTGGGATAGTGGCTTCTTTTGTTAACTTGACAATCCATGTTTAGCCTGCCTCTGCAGTCTGGACAACTCAACGACAATGTTTCTGTTGACACTTTTTCCGGCCAACACACACGAACGCAAGATCGCGCAACACCAGAAACAGTAACTCGCCGCAGCCACGTCCAAACCGGTCTGACCGGTTTGGAGATCCGGTTTGACCGGATTCAGCAGGAGCTTTGGGAAACCTAGAATCACCACATGAGGAGGGACCCCGTCAGAGATGGCGCGCCTAGGGTTGCTCTGAGATCGGTCAGGCCACTCAGAACTTCCTTGAACGCCGTAGAGACGAGCAAAGAAAGCAAAGGGGTTGGAAAAGCTAGGATTTGAAGATAAAAGTAGATTATTGTATTGATCGATTGGATGATAGGTCTCAATCGGCCACGGCCCTTTATATTTATAGGGTGGGGAGGTCTTGCCCCGAAAGGAATCCTTTTACAATTTGGAAACGACTAGAACTCCTAATTCTACTCCAAGTCGGAGTAAACCGGTCAGACCGGCTACAGGACAACCAGTCTGACCGACCATCAAAACCGGTCTGACCGGTTTTGTCCAGCCTGATAGGCTTTTGCCAATTTTGAGTGCGAACAGTTTCCATTAACATCTTCCTCAATTTGGACTTCAATTCTTTGGAGCGCGTCCTCTGACTTGTGGCTCTTAACATCTCCCAAAATTTTGACATGAATTGTTTAGGACCCCGTTCAATAGAGTATTCTCTGCAACTCTGCATTATCGGTTCACGGAGATGTGCTTAAAGTTGTTCAGCTATCCTCTGCATTTTCGTTTTCTATGTACCAAGCGCGCCTGATAGTTTCTTGTACCAGGTGAGGTGATCCTGCCATCTTCGTCTCCGAGATGTACTTGGTGAAGGACATTAGCGGCGCCATCGGCCTGATGGCGGTGGCGCTGTTGCTGCTGGGCACCTGGCCGGTGGTCCTGGCCGTGCTGGAGCGCCGTGGCCGGCTGCCGCAGCACACCTTCCTGGACTTCTCCATCACCAACTTCCTCGCCGCCGTGCTCATCGCCCTCACCTTCGGCCAGATCGGCCCCGACACGCCGGAGACGCCCAACTTCCTAACCCAGCTCACCCAGGTCACTTCTTCATTTCAACAGTTGCACAATATATACTCGATCATATTCAGTTTTCAGTACATAAAACCTTAAAGTACAAACATGTCTGAAACTCTGAATATGGAAATCTGGTTTTGTCAGCAAAGAACATCTTGTGCTATGCAACTCCTGCTGTGAAAATGATGTGACTCTTCAGTTGGAACAATGCAGAATAACTGGCCTTCAGTCTTGTTTGCGATGGCGGGCGGTGTCACCCTCAGCCTCGGGACACTGGCTACACAATATGGTTGGGCGTTCGTCGGGCTTTCGGTCACGGAGGTCATGGCATCAAGCCTGAAGGTCGTCATAGGTACGTATATGTATTTCCTAAAGTTGTTACATGAAACTCTGCTCCTGCATAAGAAAATTTCTGAATCTGAACATTATGTCACTGAAACTCTCTTGTAGGGACAACACTGAACTACTTCCTCGACGGTCGGATCAACAAGGCAGAGATCCTGTTCCCTGGTGTTGGGTGCTTTCTGATTGCGGCAATCCTTGGGTCACTTGTCCACTCTTCAAATGCTGCCGACAACCAGGAGAAGTTGGCTAAGTCGCTGCAGAATTACAGTAAAAGCACTAGGTAGTACAGTCATCTGCCACTCCTAGTCACTGTTGGTGTTGTTGAAATTTCTGCCCAAGTTTACCACTATAGAAGCTGAAATCTTGGCTTATTTTCCCAATTTTCTTTTTTGTGACAACAGTTTTGTTCCATATGATTGTGGTATTATTGCTAGTTCCCACTACTTTACCTGCACCTCAAGTAAGTGTGTTTCCTGCAACTGTCCACAGGAACACTACATATGAAGACCTGACGGAAGTCCTCATTGACAAAGGTAGCAGTGGTATCAATGAACAAACTCTCCTCGTTACTCTGAAACTGATCTATTATAGGGATGCTCACCTGAATCTTTGGATTGCCAGAGGCACCAAAGGATCTTGAAGAAGCAAAGCTGGATGCATCAGAGGCTACACAGAAACTGGATAAAGTAGAGGCAGGCACAGCAGAGTTCCTGGTTCATCTGGAGGAGAAGAGATCAATTAAAGTAGGTGCCAATTCTATTTTCAGACTACTACTCATACATATCATTTAAAATTTCAAATATGCTAGCTCCTTTTACATGATGGCAAAAAGCTTTTTAGCCACCGAAAACATTGAATTTTATAATTGTAAGATCAATTTGCCCCTGTTTTCTTGACCAGGTGCTGGGTTCCCACACGCTGCTGGGTCTCGGGATCGTCGTCTTCGCGGGCGTCTTCTACGCGCTGTTCGCGCCGGCGTTCAACCTGGCCACGAACGACCAGTGGCACGTGCTCCCTGCCGGCGTGCCGCACCTGGTGGTGTACACGGCCTTCTTCTACTTCTCCCTGGCCTGCTTCGCCGTCAGCGTGGGGCTCAACCTCTGGTTCCTCCGCCGGCCCATGGTCGGCGTGCCCAGGTCCACGGTGGCGGCGTACCTCCGCGACGGCGAGGGCAGGGGCCTGGCGCTGCTGGCCGGGATGGTGTGCGGGCTCGGGAACGCGCTCACGTTCATGGCCGGGCAGGCGGCCGGGTACGCGGCGGCGGACTCCGTGCAGGCGCTGCCGCTGGTGAGCACCTTCTGGGGCGTCGTGCTGTTCGGGGAGTACCGGCGGTCGTCGCGGCGCACGTACACGCTGCTGGGGAGCATGCTGCTCATGTTCGCCGTCGCCATGGCCGTACTCATGGCGTCCTCCAACCACAGGAAGCCGCTCTGACCCTGCAGCGTCGACCCGATGACAGCGATTCAGATGCTCCTCTGTCCAAGCTGGAGAAATACCACGACATGCATGTGTGGCCGTAGGTGCGTAGAACAATCAGCAATGCAGCAATCTTATATATAGTTGGATGTGAGATGAGGAGAATAGGGATGGGGAGTGGGGACAGGGCTGGTGGTGGGGCCCACTAGTTCTGATCAGTTCACCAAGAAGTTGATAGTGAGTTAAACTGTTATTATATAACTGTACTTGTTTAATTTGATGGTTGCTTTAGAATAATATTTGGTCTATTTCTCTTATGTTATGTTTTGTTTCTTTTGAATAGGAGGTATTAAATTTTTCAATAACTATATACTCCCTACATACCCACAAAGCAAGTCGTTTTGGACAAAATTTCAGTCAAACATTGGGAATATAAATCATGAATACTTTTAAGTTGTTGAGTTTGAAAATGAAAAAATTACGTGAATAAATTTGTCTTGCACAATACTTTCATACAACTTATATTCAATGTACTACTCTAACTATGTGGCAATTTCGCATCAACTTGACCGCACTCATCTAATTCATCATTTGTAACTCGTTGGCAGAGTGCAACAAGCATAATGCAAAATGGAATTAATGTTGCCAATGAGTTAGAGATGGAGAGTTAGATGTCCCACTAGACATCTCTAGTACACTGCATGGGGACGCGAAGTTGATGCAAAGTTGCCATGGAGTTAGAATAGTGCAGATAAAATTAGTAGGACATGCTTCTATACGTGTATGGTTTAGTAATATGTGTTTGTGTGTGTGTATGTGAGAGACATGGATGTGTCAAATATCGCATCATCTTCCATGCGATGCTTAACATCAGCAAAACAACATAAAAGTAATCTCGGGGTGATCTAGAAAATATTGAATACTTTAGGGGGGTGATGTTGATGAACCTCAATACTTTAGGGGGTGGAATAGACTTTTAAACTTGCTGTTGTCATGTCACGTACACGTGTCATGCCATGTAGGCAAAACCACATCTCTAAACGCTGTAGGGGGTCATTTGCACGGTTTTGGAAAGTTCAGGGTGTAAAATATTCGGTTTTATAGGTTGAGGGGGTGAAGTAGACGAACACTAATAGATCATGGGTTATATAGACTTTTTTTTCTTTTATGTATCATAGGTAATTTATCAAGACAAGTGTTCTGTCTAATGTTTTCAATGGGAGTGCTTATTTTGGGATACAGATAGTTAATGTTGGCATCAAGGCCCACATATGTGTTTTTTAAATTTTATAGAAGTAGTTAGAGCGGACAATTATAAATCAACAACAGAAATATTTTTATAGTTTTATTTTGCATCCCATTTTTCAGTGAGTATCAATACTTTATACAGAAAGGGAAGTGCATGTCTGCTTGGTTGAGAAAAAATATTGAATGTAGAAACAGACCAACCAGTAATAAAAGTCGCATTTTAGTACATGGTGGTGTTTTGAGCCGGTACGAGATTGGTCTTCACGGGTTACTTGAAAAAGGAAAACATTCTCCACTTAGTCACATGTAATGCATAGGTGGGATGGAAAGGAAGCTACGTGCGAGGCTGGAGGTCATGTGTTCCAGTCCTCATAGCCGCGTACACACATTTACGCGTGAAAAAATCGTGCGGCCTCGATCTCGGTGGGTTGTATATTTTGGTCGGTGTTACCGACTGGTACTGTATGATACCACGCACATTTATGCATGAAAAAATCATATGGCCTCCCGTGGGTTGTATATTTTGGTCGGTGTTACCGACCGGTACCATAGGGTCCCGGCAGAGGATGACCGGCAGCGGTTCAAGAGCTTAGAAAATAGATGTTGTCTTCGTTATGGAGCATATAATGACATTTAGTATCGGGCATGAAAAGACCGGGTACTAAAGTGGCATGGAGCCCCCTGGAGTCACTTTAGTACCGACTCAAAAAACTAGTCGGTACTAAAAGTGGTATTTTAGCACCGACTGGTACTATAATGCCACTTTTGGGCGTGTAACTGTTTAGTACCGGTCGGTAAAACTGCGCACGTTAGTAACGGTAAGCCCCACCGGTACTAACTGGCTTGCACGTTAGTGCTGGCCAGCCAGTACCGGCTGGGATGACCGGTACTAACTAGGGGTCTGGAGCGGGTACTGATAAGAATTTATGTAGTAGTCACATGTTTCATTTTCATCTTCAATACATGAAATCTAGACCACCACCTTGAGGTATATGACTTTTCTTGGATAGTTTTTGTCCCGATATATAACTTCTTGCTTGCTCGCCGCAAATATATACAATCATCTACCGGCTCTCACGGTGTCATATAACACATTAGTAGCAAGAATAGTGTGCCCACCTTCACTTGATGTCGTTCAATCACATCCCGAGGTAGCAATAATAGGAATCAGCAAGTTCATGAGCACATGGTAGACTTAGCACGCTTTGTATAGCTCTCATCTAACTACGGCATGCCGGTTGGATATATCATATATACAACTTCAGCCACTGGAAGCTGAGGCATTGCTGGCTGGATAAGAACCTTAATGTCTCTGGGTTACACCAAAAGCGTTGTCCCCGCGTTATGTTCTCCCAATTAACTGTGTTCACTCTGTATATATAAACAGGGGGTTTGGAATTGGAAGGAGTGACGGTGATGCATATGGCGTACAAAGGGGTCGGAAGTGCTTTAAACCTATATATGTTTGTATACAACCCTGTTCGGCTGGCTGGTGGTGGCTGGTGCTGATTTTTGCTGAGAGAAAAACACTGCTAGCTGGTTGGTGGCTGGTGCTGATTTTTGCTGAGAGAAAAACACTGCTGGTTGGTGACTGATCATCCAAACGAACAGGGCTGGCCACACTCACAAGTGCGAGAATAACGTGTGTAATACAAGGGCGGGACTATCTGTCTGACTAGCAAGACGTCAGAGGTAGTCACCTTAAATATCTTTGTCAAGAACTGATACGAAAGTAATAATTGACTTTACTTTAATTTCTTCCAATAGTTTGCGTGATATTTTTCTTAATTATTATTTGTTATAAGCGTGTGAGCTCAGAATGCTGTTGGTTGTGTGCAGTTGCAGAGACAGGAGTTTTTTCCTTTTTTCTAAAAAATTCTACATAAAACCCATTAGGCTCATTATGAAGTTTTCGGTCTTGGTAATAGTACCATGAAACCATGCATTAAGATTAGCCTAATAAGTCTGCTTAAATTAATCTAGTATAATAAATCTTCATTACCTGTCAGTGGCTCAGTGGTCATTCGAATCCTTTGGATAATTGAGCCGCTACTTCGGCCAAGATATAAGTACATGAACTGCTAAGACTAATACTCTGTCCATTTGCTTTTATAAGACGCACGTGTATATCAATATTCAAACTATACAATTTTCTACTTATAATTTAACTGATAAGTTTTACTTTTTATAGTACAAATTTATAATATTTAGATATGTATTCAAAAGTATTTCTCGATGATCATAAGTTTCTAATCATATATACTGTAACTTAAGATAAATAAATGATGAAGATGTAACTTAGAGGACTATATCAAATCAAGTCGTGCCTCATAAGAGCACATGGATGGAGTAAATGCTGAGTGTTTAAAAAACAGAGGTTCCACGGCGTGCTGCGGAGGTCCATGCCGGCCCATAAATAGGTTACTCATTTATCAGCACCGCAAATTGTAATGTATTCGTAGTAGCTGGGAGCTATGAGACGGAAGAAAAAGGATAATGATGTTGATCGAGGCGTATCTCTGATGGCTCAGTAGTCATCTATGGAAATGAGATGCAATGGGAATTTTTGGTGAATGAACAAAATAGTTAATAGGTTTTTCTTTGGCCTGGTAAAATAGTTAATAGGTTCCACATGGTTAAACGGACTTAAAAATGGGTCAAATTGTTTGGAAAATCTCAATCTAGCGCCCGTCTGCTCTGCGCCTCTGTTTCCCACACGCTTCGCACATGCCACCAAATTGCTGAAAGAGAGGCAACAGCACGTCGACGGCTGAACATGTCGGTGTCAGAATTTTTGATTGTAACACCCTAAAATTCATCACAACAAATTGTATATAAAGTTTTTAAATTTTCTATAATTTATTAAAGCTTAGATAATTTTTCTAGGATATAATCAGAATTCTTAGTCTTTTTAATCAATTTAAATATCACATTAAATACTGTTAGCCAAAATAAGTTTTTATTGCATTTATGTTGTTGCTTTGAGTTTTGTTTGTCTGTAGTTTATATTAGAATTTAAGCTTAAGTTACATTCAGGTTTGAATTGCATTTGTTTAAGTTATAGAATAATTTGTTTCTACTCACTCTGTTTTTGCCCCCTAGTAAACTCTTTCTCAGTTTCTTCCTCCACCCTGAAATCTCGGCCTGCTAATCCCTCTCTCTCTCGCTGCGTTGTTGTTTATGTGAGAGACCACCTGACTCCTTACTTCTTTTATTTACTCTACCCTCAGCAAAACATGGGGGCTCCTATACAGCTTCCATTCACCACGTAAGTAAGTTGGCTTAGAGACCCAACAAAGCACACTAATATTACCTCAATTATCCATATACGGGCGCATATTACTCCTAATTATTCGAATGCGTAAGTATCACCCACAATATCGATCTTTGGTCCCGTCAGAAATAAAGCCTCGCACATATAATTCTATTTAATTTTTTTCCTGGCATGAAATTCCATTAGCACTTTATAAAATTTTATGTGATTCAGATTCAACATATTATCAGCTTGATTCAACATTTCAACAATATGGTTCAACACTAAGAAAACTAATTCAACATTTTTTAAAAAATGTTGAAATTGTACATTACAAATGTTGAGACAGTATATGAATAATGTTGAAGTAGTACATTTCTGATGTTGGATTAGATTCAATATATAAAATATTGAAATAGTATAACGAAAACGTTGAACTAGTTTCCTGCAAATGTTGATTTTTTTAAAAAAATACCAAAAATACAAAATATAATCAAATTGGTGCTTGTTTTGTTGCATAAATTCCAACTAATATCATGGTGCAAACGGATTTGGAAAAAAATTATGCATCTTTCGCTACCGGTGACGCGTCTCCAGCTGTCCACATTCATCTTTCGCTATTGTCACATCTTCTTCCGCATCAATCTAGTGCGTCCATTCTTATCTACACAAATCTCAAATAGTGGAAGGTATATGGACGGAAAAGTGTCTAGAAGCTATATAGTTTTCCCGACAAAACATACCTCAATCACTGACCAAAGAAAACAGCCCACGTTCTCTACTTTTCTCTCACGTGCATGCCCACCAGCTGCCCTACGTGGCGCATATCGTGCGGCATGCCGGGCGCCAGTTGCGAGCAGCTTAATAATGCACTTTAATACTCTTTACGTTATACATGGTCATGGATATTCACTCGTAACGTATACTATATATGTGTAAACTTGATCCCGACACACATATGAGATGCATATGGTTTTATTTCTAAAACCGGTGTGACATCGATTCATTGATGAGCAGCAGACTCTCCAAACCGCAAAAATAAAGTAGGAGTGTCCTTTTATTTTTTCTTTAATACGCAGGAGTATTGAATTAAGAAGAAAATGGTTATGAGCCACGGGCCAAAACATCTGTATCTATTTATCAGCTATGTACGTAGGATGATGATATAAACCAGTTTGAATTAGCTAGCCTTTTTATGAAACAATGTACTAGTTTGGATTTAAATGTAGATGGTACCTAGAAATCATTAATTAACTAGAGCGTATGATATATATTGGTGGTGTTTGGTGATACGCTTGTTAGAGCAGCTCCATCTGATGAGAGTCCTAGCCACACCTTGTTTCTAGCCTCCTACAGTCCTATGTAGCCCATAAATACGGATAGTTTTGAGACGTTACTCCTTGGTAGCATCTTTCAGTTCGTTATGTCTTTTGGGATTAGGGATGCAACTGGGTACCCAATGGGTTTTTTGGGTCAGCCACTCTAGTTCATTTTTCTAAGTTTTGGGTCGATCCAATGACCCAAAATCATATATATACTTGCATACCTAATTGGGATGCGAGGTAACGAGGGCAAGTTGAATTGCCGCTGGCCGGTTTCTTGGGGGCATGGGATGCATGAGGAATGCAAGCTCGACGAAATGCGTGTCTCCGTCTCGCTTTCGCGCTATTGCCCATACGTTGAGAAAGAGAAGAACTCACAAATGCTGGACACACCGTGCTCGAATGGGAAGAACACAAGGAGCCCACACACTGTGCGTCTGCTGCGGTTCAAATCGCAGAAGCCACCGAGGAGGCTCTGGCGTCGTTCAATTGGCAAAACCCCTTCTCTTCATGGTTGAAGCTCACGGGCTGCACCGTGTTCCGGAAATATCACCCGGGACAGCAACTCATCCACAAACAGCATCGGCTCTGTAGTGCGTGTGAGCTCACATATATGGCAAGCCAACGCCCTTCACTTTCATCGTTGACATGCTTGTCTCCCACGGCCCACCGTCACTGTCGAGGCACGCGCACGCCTGGACGGAGAGGAGGAAGACCGCAGAAGAGCAAGGCGAGATGGAGATTTGATGGTGAATTGAAATGGCCGATGCTGGCGACCTCGGCCATGCGAACGACAGTTGAACAGGGGCTCAGCCATGTGACAGAGCCGCAGCGTGAGCGCGAGCAGCAATGGCGGGGACTGCGCAACTTGCCTCGGGGGCACTGCTTATCGGATTTTTTTTTCTAATTTTATGAAGAAAATTAAATCAAAGCTGTGATTCATTTGAAGTCTTACCTCATAGGAGGTAATCAGGGTACCTTAGCAGAGCCTCAGTTTTTTCTTCCAACTCTTATGATGATTGAGCTGCTGCTTCACCCAAGATAAGTGCATGAATCGAAAGACATATAAATTATCAGTTGCTGGTTGGTAAAAAAAAACAGATGTTCCACCGCGTTCTACTACATCCTATGCCCATAAATAGCTTGCTTTTCAGCAAGCATTATCAGCACCGCAAATTCTACCATTTTCATATAGTTGGGAGCTACGAGACGGAAGAAAAAGTATAATGATGCCGATCGGAGACGCTGCTCTCTCTCGTACGCATCTCTCAAGCAACTACTTATCTCTGTCAATCGCCGCTCTCCCTTCCATGTCTATCGACGATGTCGTCATCTCGTTGGAGACGCCCTTAGGCTTTGTTCGGCTGCCACGGTTTAAATCCCCAAGTGGAATTTATCCAGGGAGGGATTAAGTGAATCCCTTCCATCTCACCCAACAAACCCTGTGGAGATTGCTTCCCCTAATCCCTTTCTTGATTTTCTGTATTCGGTTTGGCAGGGAATCTGTGGAGACCTTCCGTCCTTCACAGCAACTCGCAGGCAAGCAGCCCCATCCATGCCTCAGTTTCGTCCATGCAGAGCACGCTAACCTGTAAGATCTTTTTTGGCACGCGTGAACCATCATATGCTACACAAGTGATCGAGTTTAACTATCACTTATCCAAATCCATAAACAAACCATTCTAGAGTAAAAAAAAGACTCACGAGCCTAAGAATTACACATAAATACAAGTTCTCATGAACACTTGAACAGTCTTGTCTCAAGCATCGCAAGGTATTATCTGAAGTACATATAGCATTATCTAATTGGAAATGTGTGCCCCCTCATTACATTAAGTTCACCAGCTACTGTACTAGTTTGGATTTAAATATAGATGCCTACCTAGAAATCATTAACTAGAGCGTATGATATATATTATTGGTAAGTTTGGTGATACACTAGTTAGAGCAGCTCCGTCTCTCACGGGAGTCCTAGCTTAGCCACACCTTGCTCCTAGCCTCCTACAGTCCTATGTGTAGCCCATAAATACGGATAGTTTTGAGATGTGACTCGTTGTTAGCATCGATCGGTTCGTCTTGTCTATTGGGATGATGCGAGGTAACGAGAGCAAGTTGAATCACCGCTGGCTGGTTTCTTGAGGGCATGGGATGTATGAGGAATGCAGGCTTGACGAATAGGTTGTCTCCTAGGAGACGCACTCGCAAATGCAGGTCGCACCATGCGCGAATGGGATCGACGGAAGGAGCCCACGCACTGTGCGTCTGCTGCAGTTCAAATCGCTGAAGCCAATGAAGAGGCCGTGGCTTGGTTCAATTGGCAAATTAAAACCCCTTCTCTTCATGGTTCATGCTCGCGCTGCACCATGTTCCGGAAAAATCACCCGGGATACCAACTCATCGCAGCAATACTACTCAACAAGAGAAATAAACCAGCGGGGGATGTACGGAACTGACGTATATATGAATTGACAAAGAAGCATGCCATAGTCTGTAAATAACATAAAAAAATAAAGAGGCAAACTGAGCAGCCCACCAACATTTGAATTTAGGTATTTCAAAGTCTACTTTATAATAAGGGAAACACCCTTTTTTCTCAATCGATATCTATTGCATGGGTGAAAAGGGAAAAAAATTAGGATTCTTAAAACAGAAAGATTTTTAATAGAAAATTGAACTTTTGAAACCCTTTTTATATCAATACCTAGTGTGTCACCATGTCACAATTTCCTAGGTTCTTACCAGAACGTCATATACGTCTTTTTTTATTACAAATCCATGTCCACGCGACGTTCTTCTCTTTCTTTTTGAACAGAAGGGATGGCCATAATCACGTGAGAGGAAAAAAAAAGAGAGAAAACGATAGATCTGTTTGCATCAGTGTTATATCTAAAAGAAGATATTTTGGCTATTTTCTGATTTAAAAATCTATAATATAAAGATCCAAAACTTTTCACGCTGGTAAACCATCGACGTTGTCAAACCATCGTAATTTTACAAGACCCCATAAGATTTTTTTTAAATCAACCCATGGTCCTTTGGTAACATTGTAAATTCTTTTAAAATCCATGAGTTCCATCTAACCAACCCGCAATACTCGTCTCCTCTTGCCGTCCCGCAGCACCACACCCACCCTTTTGCCTTATCGTGTTTCTTGTGACCCACGTCAACCCGCAGTCGTTCCGAGCACGACATTTTCAAATGCGGAACCTGCGGCATCCATAGCTCCCACACGACTTCGCTCATAATGTCCCCTTCACCCATATATAGCAACCCTTCACCCATAGCAACGCATAGGTATTAATCAACCCTGAGGTGGTCACCTGCGCCATCATCTAAAGGTTATCTCGTCGTGCCGTTGCACAATGGAAACAACATAGATACATGACGCGCGTATAAATCTGCTAGTCTATACTATAAAGAGAATTAGATTTGAAAACACTTCTCACCAACAAAAAAACCCACACCCACCTCACATAGGACCCGACCCACCTATCGGAAAAATTGGTTGATGAGTGGTCAAAAAAGAGGGGGGAGGGACATTCCTATGTTGATTTCCCCCTCTAAACCCAAAACTTTTTTCACCCAAAAAAAGGGCCCACCTAAATATACCCATATTTGTACCAACGTCTATACACAATTATCTCGTATTGCTAAAAGACAATAAATTAGAGAGTTTTCTCCATATAAATAAATTGCCACCTATCATTAGTTTTGAGAATAATACCTAAAGCTCTCCATACATGAGAGAGCGAATATAAAGTATTTTTAAAAGCGTTTTGCACTAAAGTGAAGTGATATTATTTTAGTACCTACATGTCATCAATAAACGTGCGTGCCGCACGTGCGTTCTTGCTGGTATATATAATAAAAATAAATATATGACCTCCTGAGATATACGCCATCAGATCTACAGTACACATTTGTTTGGGCGTAGCTTAGCAAAATCTTTAAGATGCCCGCTCTACTTACACTACAAGAAACCATTTAATCTATGATGGATTAATTTCGTCATAGATCATTAAAATTCGTCATAAAATAGTATCTGTGACGTTTTCAGAGAACGTCATGGATTGAGCGTCATAGATTAAATCACGTGACGGTTTAACAAAATCCGTCACAGATTGAAGCGTTCCGTGACGTTTTTCCATCGTCATAGATTGGCCTTGAGCCCACGCAACCCATCCCAGGCCCAATCTTTGTGACGAAAATAAACATCATAAACTTCATCATAGAATGAACACTAAGGTGATGTGGCTGCTTACGGGGATGGTGACGTGGAAGCCAACGTGGCTGGTGTTGTGGCAACTATTGCTGACGTGTTTGATGACATGGAATTGATTGGGACGATGACATTACTGCTGACGTAGATGATGACATCATCATGATAGCCCATTTATTAATGGGCCAAAATTAGGCGGCCCATTTATTAGCATATGCTGAAATGATAACTGGGCCGTATTTTTTTAGCCCAAAAACCGACCAAATTCAGCAAATTTTATGGGCCAACAAATTTCAAAAGCCCTTTTTCACAACCATTTCAGCCCAGCCCAAAAGATGTCATGAAGCCCATATAACAGCACAATAATTTCGATAATCAGATTCACGATTAGCATTTTAGTACATCATCTCAAGTTTTTATCCAATTCATCCCAGCAGATCCAATATTACATCACAGCTAGCACAGATTAAATAGTTGTAGTGTTTATAATATGATACTTTCATTCCTCTATTTGCAATCATCCAGCTTCAGGACTTCAGACCTAACATTCAATAGAAAATCATAAATAGTCAGAACATGCATGATGCCATCTGAAAATACTAAAGAACAAGCAATTGTACTTTGAAATAACATCACAGTATTTGTATCTTTAAAAAAATCTTCAGGTACTCAAATTCTTGTCATTGCACTTAGTTCTAAATACATTCACGGCAGGTACATGTATTATTCTACAAATCACAAAGAAAGTTACAGTGACACAATATTTCCAGCTGATAGGGTACCATGAAAAGGTGAAGAGACATTAAGAAACCAGCATATCCCAAGGCCTAAATTGATACGGGTAGAAAGAAATCCAAAAGCCATGGAAATAATCTAAACAACGTAATCTGAAAATGAATTAGATAGACCGCCAGAAACGGCATGATACTCTAAACACTTGTGTCAACAAACAAGGATGCTAACTAAAGAAACTAATACCATGTAGAATTGACTGCTAGTCTCACCTTTTCCTCATCTTTCTTCTTCTGCAGATATGCAACATCAGACATATTAAAACTAGTTTCATCCACTTAAGCAATACTATGTAACAGAATTCCCTTGAACCAACCACCAAACATGAACTGATCTTAGTGTCTTTGCATCAACAGTCAAACCCTAGGGTCAGAAGAGCCAACGGAAGCAGATCAGGCACCCAACCGAACACGCAACGTACCTTGTCATACTCCTTGTCGACCTTGGGCGCCTTCAGCGGCTTGCCATCCCTCCTGCAACAAACACCCCGAACCCCAGCAATCAGGAAACGATTCAAACCAATCACATGAATTATTTCGCCTACGAACAGGTCAAGCCCTCCCACAATTCCCATATCAATCACCGTGACCATTCCAAGGCATCCCTCCCACAATTCCCAGATCAATCAACGAGCTATAATCCCCAAAAATAGACAGATCGTTGGCAAGCTTGCTTTATAATGTGATGTGAAACCATATAAGAGGCAAATATGTTGTACCCATGGACAATGCAATGCAAAACAAAAGAATTTATGAACTAAATAACAGCTTGCATATGCAATTTGTCCGGAAGATTCAAATAAGATTATTTGGTTTTTTTTTCTTGTGCCTAAATCTTGACTGGGTTGGCGTTGTTCACCTTCATCACAAATCATAAAATCTAGGTGATAACAGACATAGACAAATCGATTTAGTCAGAAACATGATAGATTCTTCTCAAAAAATTGCATCTGAAACCAGACTGCAGCAACAAATGATTGATGCTAGATATCAATATGAGAAAAAAATGACAAGCTGTAACTGTCTTCAAGCAGTGAATATGTACATTAGTAACTGCAGCCTATGGATCAGAGCAATATGCAAAAGTGGTACATAGAACATCCAGAGATTAAATACCTAGGCGTTGCAGACTAGCAGTAGACTCTAAAATCCAGAATTGGCAGCCAGACATTGCAAAAGGCAGTAGCAGGATAGCAGCCCGTGCTGGCAATAACAAATAGCAGGATTAAGGAACTACGGGGTTGGATTGAACTACACAAATGCAAAACGAGAAGCCATACCACAGAAATCTGGCCGACGTGAGTGCTCAGGGCTCCAGCGAGGTGAGCGCAGATCTGGTGGTGAAGGGGGTCATCGCTGGGAAGGCTCCGGCGACATGGGTTCACAATGAGGCATGGACACAGAAAGACGGATTAACAAATTGGGGAGAACTCACCTCGGCAGAGCGGGATCCAGTGGGTGCGGAAGGAGGGCAGCGGGAGGTGCGGCGGCGGATCTCGGACCCCGTGGCCCCGAGCACGAGGCGCACGGCGTCGCCGCCAGCCCCGCCGTCGCCGCTTAGGAGAAGGGCAGGGAGGACGCGAGCACCTCGTACTCCTTTAGCACCTGCCCCACGCCGGCGGCGTCCGCATCTGCCCCACGCCGGCGGCAGCGCGGGAGAGCTTGGGCACCACGATGCAGAGGCGCGGTGGCAGAAAGCCGCAGCTGGCCGGAGAGGAAGGGCGCCGCAGACGGAGAGGAAGGGCGGTGGTCGCCGGAGAGGAGGGCCGCCAGCAGGAGGGGATCTGAGGAGGGGAGAGACCGAGAGAGGGACGGCAGGCTGAGAGGAGCGCCGCTGGGTGAGGGAGAGAGCCGGAGACTGAAGGGAGGTTAGGGTTTGTGGTTGATTTATATTCTAGGGGTGCGATTACAGCCGTTGGATCATTCATGGATGGCCACAATTACCTGGGTTATTTGGGCCGAAATGGGCCTTGGTGTGTTTCTTCTTTACTTAACGTTTTTCTTTTTATTTTTCAATTCTATTGCACTATTGTGAAGTAACTCACAAAAATAATTATCAAATATACACAAACTCATTTTCTATGTGCAGTAGACTATATATAAGTTGTCTAGTAGAAATTTCAAAAAAATTGAAACTATTTTACTATTTTCAATACATTAAATGAATATCTATATGGTTACCAAGATTAATTCAAAATTGAACTACATGAACCTCTAATAAAATTCAAAAAATTGCACAGAAATTATTTTTAGTCTTATACATTTCATATGACTCCATATGTAGAAGATAGATGAAAAATTCAATTGTTTTCTAGGGACAATTTAAATTTCTATCTCCAATGTACCTCTTAATAATTACAATAATATTTGAATTTGGTCAAAAAATTCTACAAATCGGCATAGCAACATGTTTTTGATCCACAATCTTTCATTAAAAAACTTAAGTAGTTTTAATAAAGTGATAACATACATTGCTCACAAATGGATGGATCTCTCACATTGTTTCCTAAAACTCTAAGCCAAACTTTGAAATTTCAATACGTCATAATAAGTTTCAACTCATATGCACCTTAAGTTTGTACATGACCTTATTTTGATCCTAACATTGGTAAATATCAAGTTACATTAGCATGTCTTATGCAAAATCATATACTTTTTTTCTATTTACTTCGGTGAGAAAAGATAATGTATATAACAAATTCTATAAAATAACTATTTACATGCAAGTAAATGTCACAAAGTGATAGAGATTGATTTTAGATAAAATCAGAAAAAAGAATCACGACGTTTGGAGTTACTATGATCGAGAAATACCACTTACAAGTTTCAATTGTAGATTAAAAAGAAAAACCAATGGTCTCGATGACGAACTCGACTATTCGAATGCCACCACGTGGATGAATTCCATCCTCCCCCGCTCTGCTTCTCTCCCGCGCACCCTTTAGTTGCTCTTTTTCAATTTAACCCTAGTCTTAGCGCAGTGGTTGGCCTAGCTACTTCGAAACTGGAACACCCAGGTTCGAATCTAACGTAGAGCACTATTGCTCTTTTTTCCAATTTTTGCTCCTACCGGCTGACTTTTTCTTTTTTCTTTCTTCCTTGGGAGCTGGGTTGGGCCTGCTCGTGAGTGCCGCTCCAGCTCAGCCTGCTCGTGAGTGCTGCTCCTTTTTTTTGAACAACATTGAGCTGGGCTTCCTTGCTCTCGGCTCGTGAGCTGCCGGCTGACTTTCTCTTTTTTTTTCTTCATTGGGAGCTGACTTGCATTGAGCTGGGCTCGGTCTGCTCGATGAGGCTGCAAGTTCAACTTTTGTCCTCCACTCTTTTTTCGATTTTTCTATGTTTTTTTCCATATAACAATTTATTTTTTCCATAATTTTCTGTTCTAAATATTATATTTATAAATCACGATGAGGGTTTCTACTTTTTTTATTTTTTTCATATGAAATGATAAATTTTTTAATTTATGTTTACGACGGATTTGTATAAACGTTGCAGTGTTTTGGGCCAAACCGTGACAGAATTGAAAAAACGTTACAGTTATCTGGGATTCTCTGGGCTCAAGACAAAATGGTGACGTTTTCTGAAACCGTCATCAAGATTCCGTCACAGATTAAATAGTTTCTTGTAGTGTACTCTATCTTATTTTCTAATTTTATTGTGGGTTTGTCCGCTCTACAGTTTTTTTTGTAGACAAATAATAATAAAAAAGAAAAGAATAGGAAATGGCGATTACTGAATCGAAAGACGTTTTGGTGCTAGTACCCATATCAGCGCATTTCGCAAGGTTTGGTTAGATCAGTCTTGTCTTTTACGTACTCTATTGGTTAGATCGGTCAGCAGCCACTCAAGGTCTATTCTTGTTTCATATATCAGCATGTACAGACTACAGAACACAATATAGAGAGGTTGTGGCAACGGCCCTGTTCAGGTACTGTTTGCATCTACTAGCTGGGCTGGTGGCGAGGGGGTCTCTGCAAAATGCAGCTGCATGTCTACGGCTGCAGCAGGGCGTTGTAGTGCCCTAATGAACACCTCAGCTCATTTGAGTTATGTGGACTTATTATATAAACAGCTGATTACACCGATAAGTCGCTGGACAGAACTTGAAAGCAACAACTCCGTGGTGGTCTAAACGGTGAGTGCATTGCCGGCACAGCAGCACAAAGCATGCAACTGTGTGCAGTTTTATGTTTTGTCTTCTATTCTGCATCGGACGGATCACGTTTGGCAATTACCATGAAAAAACCTTAACAACCAGGTTGTTGATGAGGGGAAATAATCATCATTTATGGAGGAAACGGTGTAAAAACATCTTTAAGCACCAATGGTCTCGATGACGAACTCGACTATTCGAATGCCACCACGTGGATGAATTCCATCCTCCCCCGCTCTGCTTCTCTCCCGCGCACCCTTTAGTTGCTCTTTTTCAATTTAACCCTAGTCTTAGCGCAGTGGTTGGCCTAGCTACTTCGAAACTGGAACACCCAGGTTCGAATCTAACGTAGAGCACTATTGCTCTTTTTTCCAATTTTTGCTCCTACCGGCTGACTTTTTCTTTTTTCTTTCTTCCTTGGGAGCTGGGTTGGGCCTGCTCGTGAGTGCCGCTCCAGCTCAGCCTGCTCGTGAGTGCTGCTCCTTTTTTTTGAACAACATTGAGCTGGGCTTCCTTGCTCTCGGCTCGTGAGCTGCCGGCTGACTTTCTCTTTTTTTTTCTTCATTGGGAGCTGACTTGCATTGAGCTGGGCTCGGTCTGCTCGATGAGGCTGCAAGTTCAACTTTTGTCCTCCACTCTTTTTTCGATTTTTCTATGTTTTTTTCCATATAACAATTTATTTTTTCCATAATTTTCTGTTCTAAATATTATATTTATAAATCACGATGAGGGTTTCTACTTTTTTTATTTTTTTCATATGAAATGATAAATTTTTTAATTTATGTTTACGACGGATTTGTATAAACGTTGCAGTGTTTTGGGCCAAACCGTGACAGAATTGAAAAAACGTTACAGTTATCTGGGATTCTCTGGGCTCAAGACAAAATGGTGACGTTTTCTGAAACCGTCATCAAGATTCCGTCACAGATTAAATAGTTTCTTGTAGTGTACTCTATCTTATTTTCTAATTTTATTGTGGGTTTGTCCGCTCTACAGTTTTTTTTGTAGACAAATAATAATAAAAAAGAAAAGAATAGGAAATGGCGATTACTGAATCGAAAGACGTTTTGGTGCTAGTACCCATATCAGCGCATTTCGCAAGGTTTGGTTAGATCAGTCTTGTCTTTTACGTACTCTATTGGTTAGATCGGTCAGCAGCCACTCAAGGTCTATTCTTGTTTCATATATCAGCATGTACAGACTACAGAACACAATATAGAGAGGTTGTGGCAACGGCCCTGTTCAGGTACTGTTTGCATCTACTAGCTGGGCTGGTGGCGAGGGGGTCTCTGCAAAATGCAGCTGCATGTCTACGGCTGCAGCAGGGCGTTGTAGTGCCCTAATGAACACCTCAGCTCATTTGAGTTATGTGGACTTATTATATAAACAGCTGATTACACCGATAAGTCGCTGGACAGAACTTGAAAGCAACAACTCCGTGGTGGTCTAAACGGTGAGTGCATTGCCGGCACAGCAGCACAAAGCATGCAACTGTGTGCAGTTTTATGTTTTGTCTTCTATTCTGCATCGGACGGATCACGTTTGGCAATTACCATGAAAAAAGCTTAACAAACAGGTTGCTGATGAGGGGAAATAATCATCATTTATGGAGGAAACGGTGTAAAAACATCTTTAAGCGTTGTTTGGATGATTTGTAGTCTGCTAAACGTGTAAATTATTTTACATTTGTCTCGATATGGAGGGATCGGTGAATCATCATTTATGGAGGGATCGGTGTAAAAACGACCTTTAAGCCTCGATTTGCCTTTTATGGAACTTTTTGAGGTGTTGTTTTACTCTTTCTTGCCCTTTGCCATGCCACCTGTCTGAAGGATCTAATGTACTACTACCTCTGTTTTTGTATAGATGACGTTTCCGACAAGCACTTTAGTGTTAATTGGCCTAAATTTCCAACCACCGGTGTCAAATATATAAAAACGGTGGTAGTATTATTATTTAATTAGTTCAGCTTAAATGTGGCAAAATAAACCCTCAGTGCAGGAGCAGAGGTACATGCTGTCACAGGACAAACTGAGTTAGCTCGATGAACCCTCTTAATCCACTACGATTTTCTCTAAGTAAATATTAAAGCATGATCGACTCTGAAATGGAAGCATGATTTACCCTGTTCTCTAAATAACTAATCTAGCTCGCTCTGCCTCTGGATCAGTGGTTCTTCCAATTCTTGGCTCAAAATCATTTATTTGGATAAACAAGAATTGCTCGCTTTTGAAATAAATATATTTTGAATTAACCTCAACTTGCACATGTTTCTTAAATAAAATGAACTCATCATCGCCTAGTTCATTTGTCTTCCTTTGTGACCAAAATGATAGATAGCTTTATGCTTGTTTAAACTACTTTGTTAATGCTTGGTGTATTGTTCCATGCGGGTTCTGGTTGGTTGCATTGCGAATCACATTTGGTAGGAATATTAACTGTGCATGTTTTTTTAGATAATGGATACAAAATCCGGCCTCTACGTCAAGAGACGTACACAGCCCATTATTATAAAGTTTGGTATCAAATAGCACATCATCTCAAAATATAGAGACAAGAATTAAAGCAAACGTTATAACTGGTTCCATCCTCCGTTGGCCAGTTCTAAAGACACTATCTCTAGCTTTGTGCTCAACGAAGAGAGTAGGTTCTTGTTGTGCTCATCACGCTGCAGCTGCGCCAAGAAACGTAGCCAATACGTCCCCCTGAAAATAACCTGCATAATCGAGTTATATTTAATTCTATGAAAGATAATATCATTACGGGTTTTCCATATTGCCCAGCATAATGCAGCAATCCCCACCCAAATCAGGTCTCTAATCTTGCTATTTTGATTAGAAAGCCAAGAACCGAACATATGTCGTATATACTTGGGTTGAGTTAATTCTGTAGCTAGATATATAATCCTCCAGGCCATTCTCCCATAATGACAGTCCAGAAATAAATGTTGGACCGTCTCATTAAGGTTACACCCAACGCATTTTTGGCTACTTTTCCAATTTTTCCGAGCAAGATTGTCTTTAGTTAAAACCACTTCCTTTTGTAAAAAACGAAAGGAATATTTTAATTTTTAGAGGAACTTTAATCTTCCAGATTTTTTTATGTCTGAAAGGTGGATGCGAGTCAAGTAAATGTAGATACATAGATCGAACAGTAAATAAACCAGAATTGGTTAGGTTCCATCTAAAAGTATCTGAACCATCCACCAGATTAACTATGCATGTAGCAGGACTGGGTAAATGAAGGGAAATTGGACCATTAGAAATGGAGCCATGCCATTCAGTCCTTTGGCATTTGTTTAGAAGGTTTAGCTACCGACTTCAATTATCACGTTTTCATTGATTTCCCTTGTCCCAGTGCATTATTCCTTTCCTTTCTTTTTTATAACATCAGCTCCATGCAACTCCTTTCTCAGGTCTCGTGATGCCAGTATCATATAAGCCACACCGCAACACAGCTATAGTATCTCACAAGCTCCATCGGTCTCCTTCAGCTTGGGTCTATGTCGGAATGAGAGGAATCAGCGAGTTAACCAGCACATGCTCATGGCAGGCTGACTCTTGTGTCTTTCATATAACTACAAGGTCCGCTCATATCTGCACAAGTGCCATTGAATACCGTGGATGCAACTAATTTCCACTGGCGCGATTAAATGGAGCCAAGTCTAATCGGATATGGAGTGAGCGCCTCTAACATGAGTGTAGACCGCTGCTTGTCCTTTTCTCATCACAATCAACACTCACCCTTGTATGGTCATGTTTGTGTGAAGCGGTTAGGATCTTTTACAGCACTGAAGCTGCTTATCTTTTTGATGCCATGCAATTCATTCTAAAGAACATGTATGTTAGCTGTTTGTGATCTCGTGCACACTGTCTATTTAGTTTTCTTTTTGTCCTTAGAAGATGATGCCAAGCTACACTTTGTGACCTCAGCTTGCTGGACCTAAAATTGCTGTACGTGTTTCATTATATATTTAATAACTATAATGTGCAGCCGACTGTCCAACGTCGTAATATGTGTACTATCCGAACGGAATAGGACCTGTACTATCCGAACGGAATAACAATCGCTTGAGAAGTGGTAACTTTAATGCATTTTATTAAATTTGAATTAGATTACTGTATACTGTATTATTCTCTTACTGTGCTTTCTCTGCTCCAGTTCCAATGCTTTTTTAAACAAAAAATGGTATCCCGTCACATCCTAAAATTTCGAGTTTTAGGTGTGATTAGATAATACTAAATAAAATAAATGATTTTGTTGTTTCACTAAAATTTCCAATATTTAGTTTATCACCAATTTAGATAGAGATAACAAAATTCTTTTTAAGTTTTAAATCAATTTGTGAGTTTGTTGTATCCATGTTGACTGCATAATATTTTAGTTGGGAACTGAATTTAAACTTTTTAAATAACGTACGGTTAGATTTTGATCATCCAAATATTGTTTGCTAATCTCAATGAATTTCTGAAACCTTTTGTCTACCCCAAATTCCAATGTCTTCATTTTTTTTTAAAAGTATCCATTATATTCTCTCTCTCTCTCTCTTCCCGTTAGAATAGAATGGACGCCTAGGCGTGAATCTGAACCCACACGGTCGCGGGACATTAGCAGGACGTTTCATGCTTTCACAATCTGATTGTCTGCCGGCAGACCGCTGGGAAGACAGGCGAGAACCCAGTTACTACTACTCGTTGTGGCTGAAGTTTCCTGTCACCCCATGGGCTGGAGTGTTAGCTCGAGACTGTGCTACGTACTCCCCGTTCCAAGTTACTATTCATTTTGCCTTTTCTAGAACAAAGCTAGTACCAAATTAGTTCGTGCGACCTACCATATGTCAGTGATAGTGAACAGCCATGAGTCGCCGTGCCATTCGGTAATGATCTGCCTTTCAAGAGCAACTGATTGGTGAAGCACTATATATCTTCTAGACGACCTGAAGTGCTTAACCATGTCCGTGTGTTGTTGTAGTAGCTTGAGAAACTACAGTTATTGTAGTAGCTTGGCTAGTGGTTGATAGTGTCTTCTAGGTCGCCAATTTGGAGCTTGTGATGCAAGGAAGGAAAATTGGAGGAGCCGATGTGTGCAAGTTGAAATGGCACGGTTGCATCCAAGGAAGAGTTGCTGCTGTCCGGGGAGTAGGATGAACAAGGAATATGAGTTGAACATGGTTATCCCTTGGTCCATGGTCCAGGGTGCTTCAGCTGGCCAGAAGAAACAAACAGCCGCGGCACACCCAATAGGAAGAGGTGATTCGTGTTGGTGGCCAACATTCGCACAAAACAGATTTGGAAGTTCGAACGGTCTGACGGGATTTGTTTCCGCAGGGTGTGCGGGCTCAGGAACATACGCGTTCACAATTGTGTCCGGGCAGCTTGCTGATGACTTGGCTCCGTGCACGTTCTGGGGTATGGTAGTGTTTGGTGAGTACCGGCAGTCGTCTCGCATCGCATGCACACAGGTAGATGCTGCCTGCGAGCACATTGCTGATGGCTAGCCACACCAGATCGAAGTCGCTTCGACTGCCAAAACCGCCCGAAGACAATGCTTCAATTGTTTTGTTGAAGCTAAGCTGTATACACAATATGTGTTTGTGGGGAGTTATTCATAGTTGCTAAGATCAACTACTACAAGGAAACCTTGCATTAATATGGGTTGAAAACCCCATTTATACTGGTCTCCAACTAGTATCACGCCACTGAGATTCAAGAACCTCCCACGTGCGCATGTGGCACGGCCTTATTATACCTGTTGAAATTACCAACCAATATTAATAGGGTCCCTGTACTGTTTTTTTTTCACCGTGTCCATGATCTGTGGGCTCTAGCTAATGCTGCTATATAACACATACCAAGCAAATTGTGACCACCTTTATGTTAATCCGTCACAGCCCTATGTAGGAGTGAGAGGAATCAGAAAGTTCGTCAGCACTTGGTTGACTGAGCATGCTTTTCTTTTTTGATAATGCAGACCTTTTTCAACGGTCAAAGATAAGTTACAGAAACGATGCATAAAACTTTAGTATAAAACTTCATTCGTGTAATTTCACTAGGATTTTTTCTAAATGAATAACTAACTTTTATACATAACTTTTGTGAACATTTTTTTCCATAACCTCTTATGTACATCATATAAAAACTAAACTCGGTCCAAGATTTATCTAAAATTCTTCGAACAAAAACTTTTCACAAAAATCTTAACTCAGATACTTATTTGAACTTAAGTAAAATATTTTTCTACATATGCTTTTGTTTGGTTGCGTTGCGAACAGATTTGGTAGGAATATTAACTGTGCATGTAGCAGGACCGGGTAAATGAAGGGCAAATTGGACCATTAGAAATGCCATGCTACCAACTTCAATTGTCACGTTTTCATGGATGTCCCTTGTCCCAGTGCACTATTCCTTTCCTCTCTTTATAATATCATCTCCATGCAACTCCTTTCTCAGGTCTCGTGATGCTATAGTATCATATCAGCCACCGCAACACACTTATAGTATCTCAAAAGCTCCATCGGTCTCTGTCAGCTTGAGCCTATGTAGGAATGAGAGGAACCAGTGAGTTAATAAGCAGCACATGCTCATGGTGTGTTGACTCATGAAACTGTCAGAGATGTTCAAATCTCCACAAGTGCCATTGAATACGATCCATGCAACTACCCACTTGTGCAATGAGATGGAGCCAAGCCTAATCAGATATGGGACTGAGCACCTCAAACATTGGTGATGACCCAATTGCTTGTCCTCCTCACATCCCAATCAACTCATCCTTGTAAGGTCATGTTTGTGTGAAGCGGTTAATAAGATCTTTGAGGCATTGAAGCTGCTTAAGCCTTTCATAGCATGCACTTCAGTCTATAGAAAATGTATGTTAACAGGGCACCTGATCCTGATGGCTATCCTGTTGAATTCTACCAAAATTTCCAGGAAATCATAGAAGAGGATCTATTTCTAATGTTCCATGACCTACACAGAGGTGATATACCATTTTTTAGTCTCAATTTCAGAGTGATAAAACTTATACCTAAAGTCCAAGATGTGAATTGACTCCAGCAGTACAGACCGATATGTCTGCTCAATGTGAGCTTCAAAATTTTCACAAAAGTGACTACCCTCAGAATTAATTCAGTCGCTACTCATATTGTTAGCCCAACACAAATAGCATTTATGCGAGGATGAAATATCCTAGAAGGAGTCATCATCTTGCTTGAAACTGTCCCTGAATTGCATCGTAAGAAACAGAATCGAGTTATTTTAATATTGATTTTGAGAAGGCTTATAACAAGGTAAGATGGCCCTTCCTGCTACAAACACTTCGGATGGAAGATTTCTCACCCAAATGGGATTTATTGGGTATGCTCTTTCATATCTGGTGGAAGCATGGCAATCAATTTCAATGATGATGTTGGAGCTTACTTTTATACTGGAAAAGGCTTTCCACAAGGAGATCCCTTATCACCGATCTTGTTTAATATTGTTGATAATATGTTAGCTATATTAGTTAATAATGCCAAAGTTCATAGCCATGTAACCAGTGTGGTGCCACATCTAGTTGAGGGTGGCTTGTCTATACTGCAATATGCTGACGATACCATATTCTTTATTGATCATGACTTGGGAGAAACCTGTAACATGAAGCTATTCCTCTGTGCCTTTGAGCAGCTTTCGGGCTTAAAGATTGACTTCTATAAGAGCAAAATCTTTTGCTTTGGTCGGACTCAGGATAATGAGGTCCAACATAAAGAATTATTTGGATGTAATCCAGCGTCCTTCTGCATAAGGTATTTGGGTAATCCACTTCACTATAGGAAGCTATCAAATGCTGACTAAAGGAAGGTAGAAGAGTGCTTATAAGAAAGACTCAGAAGTTGTCGTCAGGGGGACGACATACATTGATAGACTCAGTCCTTAGTAGTTTACCCGTGTATATGATTTATTATTTTAGATCAAGGTTTTTTTTGGCAATATGATGATCATAAAAGTAAAATATTGTTTAGCCAGACATCATGTGCCAACCTAAAGAGAAAGGGGGCTAGGGATTCACAATCCAGATATCAAAAACATGACTTTGCTTAGTAAATGGCTTTACCTTTTGTTGATGACAAATGGTTGGCAACAAATTCTACGCTATAAATATCTAGGTCCTAAATCACTATCTCAAGTTCAATGGAAAAGTGGAGACTCACATTTTTGGGCTAGCTTCACTAAGGTTAAAAATAGACTTCTTCTATTTGGGTCTTTTGTCCTTAACGATGGATCATACATAAGATTTTGGAAAGATAGATAGTTAGAGAATAGAACATTGTGGGAACAGTATCCTTGTTTATAACATAGCCCGGCGAAAGCTGGATACAGTGGTAGAAGTTCTCGGCACTTTCCCACCAAATATTTCTTGGTGTAGGGATCTTGTTGGGAACAAGTTAGTAAGTGGAAAAAACTTCTTCCATGTATTATTAACATTGTTTTGAGCCAAGGTGCAGATGAATTTCGATGGAATCCACACCAGAACGGAGAGTTTTCAATAAAGTCTCATTATCTGGCATTGAACCATGCTGAAATCCAAACATCAACAAACGACTCTAGAAATTAAAAGTCTCCTTGTGAATAAAAATAGGTTTATGGTACCTTTGTAGGGGTGTTATGTTAACCAAGTGATAGAACCCACATGGGTTGGTTCCTGATCTTTCGATGAGAGTGGGGGATAACTCGATTTGAGGAGGATCGACGTTGTGCTGCCCGACTACAACACCACAAGGGTTGAGCTACGCCTTAGCGACAGTTACACCGCCTCCGATTTGTGCTGTTCTTGCTGTACCAAGAACAACCTTGAACTTGCAAGCAAATCGAAGAACAAGTAAGAACAAGTAGACAAGCAAACAGGACACAGACCTTGCCCAAAGGGTGAATCTGATTCACACAAGTTTAGGGTTCTGAATCAAGCAAATGGGTGGTCTATTCGACACACGCATTCACCAGGAAGTAGCTAAAGCTAAACTTACAATCAAACAAAATCCAACCTTCTACTGGTGGCTGGAGCATGTATTTTTACATGTGAGACAGCCAAGAGACGTGGAAGGATGTAAACCCTAACATATGGGCCCCTAGTGGGTTGGACGAAATACAAAGGGCTCATCCCATGTCTGGAAGACCGATTGTCATTTTGGAAACTGCTCTTATCTCTGGTGGAATTTTTTCATGCCGATGCATCCATCTGAAAGTAGACTTCAAGAGATTTCCAACAAGTACTCGTGGGCCTCAAACAACCATCGGAGCTAGGAGTTATGGCCTTCATAATTTGTCCCTGTGTGGCGTTAAACGTTTCCCCCCTCGGCCCCCGCGTCGCCTCATGAGGGCGACTCGGGCAGCGCCGCCTGCTCGTCAAGCCACCGCCCTCCGCGTCCACCACCGTTGGTCCCCCTCCCTTCCCACCTCCGGCGTCTCGCCTGAGGCCGGAGGGAGTGGGTATCCATCTCTACTGATAGTCTCCATTAGATTGAGTCTAGGTTAGGTTTTCTCCATGCCGCGTTTTGTGGTATGGGAGTTTTGTTTCCACCTCCTCTCCGGCAAGGGCAAGGAGACATAGTGGCTTGGGGTTCTCCATGGCGGCTCCGATGAAAGAATTGGCGGCATCTTTGGCGTCGACAACTTTCTTCGAGAGATGACATGTAGATTTAGGTTTCCGGATGGCGACATCGAGGCGTAGATGATGCTATCATCGTGGAATAATTTTCTCCATCTACTTCTCCGTTTTGTCGTGGTTACAGCGGCATCTCAGTGCTCGGTACGGGTGATCAAGGAGTTTTTTACCCGAGCACATGAGTGACAGTCTAGTCTTCGGATCGAGGGTTTTAGTGTGCTTTTTCCTTTTTTTTTCTTTGGTTGTGTTCTTTAGGAAGAGGTTGGGAGTTTTTCAAGTTCCGTTGTATCATCTTGATGTAATGTTCTTGAAATTAATGAAGGTTCCATTTCGAAAATAATGTAATTTTGTTCCAATTCTGCCCCGATTTGGATTGACCCGCCAGTGGTGGTGTGTAATACCATTGATAGATCTAAAAGGATCACTAGGAGTATATCTTAGTTATAAAACGATGACTATAAGTAGATCTAGAGGGAAAAACTTTAACTCAAGATAAAAATGCGACATGTTCTATAACAACAGTGAGAGGGAATGAAAGGGAGAGAGTAGGAAGTGCATACCGTCGGGCTTGGACGAGGAGGAGCTTGTAATGGCTTGTTGGAGTAGATCGAGGCGGCAGCCGTGAAGTAGAGGTTGCAGTGGTAGCTGCAGGGTTGATGGCGGCGACACAGTGGCTACGATCTTCTTGTAGCTTCAACGCGGTTCAGATCGGGTGGCTAGGGTTTGTAGGTAGGCAAATGGATCGGCACGATGAATCTTGGAGTGCCTGCCCCCGGCCCCAACCTCTTTCTTTATATTGCTGCACGATGGGGTCAAACCAACCAAGTTTCAATTGGGTGCCCCCGATCAGGGCGCGATCAAGGGCTCCGACTCGACTAATCCCTTAATTCAAAAATATCATTTGCTCGCAATATTTGACCATTGATCTTGTTTGGAAAATTATGTGAGTATATTTGTTTTATCTGTGACTAACTTTGTCACTAAAAGTACTTTAATCATGACCTATTTCTTCATATATTTGCACAGAGGAATTCCTGAGTGTATTGGCAAAGTTGCTGGTACTGCTTCTACATTTTATTCTGGAGAACAACAACTCGTAGTAGTATGTCGATGGTGCTAGTAACAAGTGGTAGAAAGAAAAGAGAGATGGGATAAATAGATGGAAAGAACAGCTGAAAAGAAGGGAATATATAGGTCAGGCTCACTTTATTTCTGTGACGTAATTAATACCGATATTCGAAATCAAAATAATTCATAAAGTTCACCGAAGTCAATTGAGCAATATCACTTTCAATTGCATAATTAACCATGTATGCATAAAAAAGGTACCATTCTACTGATCTGAATTCAAGCAGAAAACATCAAAATGTATTCATTTATATGCCCCATAGTAGAAGACATAATTTCCTGTTTGATATCTTTGAATAGACCCAGCATTTTAGAACTTAGTAGCTTGAGTACATATTCATTACTTTGCACTGCCTACTACATGAAAACAAGACAATAGTAGTGGGGTCACAAAATAAGTGAAGTGCATTTACGAATCATCAACATGAACAATTATAAAAATGCGTTCTGGACATTCCGCCGTCGTTCGTATAGACAAAAGTTGAAGCACCAACTCCATGTAAAGAACCTGGTCTCCTGTAATACAAAATTCTGATTTCTTTCTGTTCTCTCACGGTCTCCCGTGGTCTTCCCTCTCCTGCCGCAAAGAGGAAGTTGACATCGTCACACCATAAATCAGAAGGGCTCGGTGGGAACTGCATGGCGTCGAGTACATGCAATATAGCCAATAGCACTACACGGGCATGGTTCCCTGCAAGCTAGGCACAGCACATCCATCGCCAGACAAGCACGCGACAAAACGAACCCCAAGCAAAGGGCACAGCTTGTTGACGACGAGAAGCACCAGAAAGTGAAGCAACCGGTCCATCATGTCTAGTATATCGACGGAGTAATCTAGCCACAGAAAAAAAAAGATTAATGCTACCTTAAATTCTCTGCGACCTTCTTCTTTATTTCCAATTAAGTCATCTACATCACGGGGTTCTTTACACGCCGCCCCTGTCTATGCCGTTTATCAAACAGGCACGAAAGGTACTTTTAGGGCCCGTTCGGTTAGTCCGGAATGCAGCAGGAACAGTTCCAGGTAGTGAAAAATTAGTACAAATTGAATAAACAATCCAGGCAGGAATATTTCCAGGCCATCATTCCGAAGGAACCGAACGGGGCCTTAGTTGTTAGATGTCATGGTGCATTGGTTCGATTTGTTTGAATGAAGAATCTGCATTACGTTGTTATCTGTTTATTACCCACCCACCACCTTGGACTTTGATTTTTTCTTGCATTTAATCGGTCGCTGCATTCCTTTGCTTTCTCTTCATAACATCATCTCCGCGCAACTGCCCTCCAGGTCTCATGATGATGATATCATATAAAGTTATAAACCATAGAGCCCAACACAACAACATATATACATATACAGGGCTTTATTATTTGCTTCTATCATGTGTTTTAGCTGCCTGGATCGGACCAACCAGATCCTCAAGACCGTCCATTTTGAGTGCCTATGGTCAAACTGACCTCATTGCGCTAGCTGTCTGGACTAGGGCCACAACCAAACACTCCCATATATATATATATAGTATCTAACAACCTGGATCGGACCATTCCGGCTTAGGCCATTGTAGGAACGAGAGGAATCAGTGAGTTAACCACGACATCCTTACTGAGGTTTGGCTAATGCCGCACCAAATTAACGATGGCACTTGGATAACAATCCAATAGGCGCATGCATGTTTCCCAATAGGTTCAAGCTTCTGCGCAGTTTTCTCGCACTCCTTGGGCCCTGGCCTCCACCTGAGTCAAGGGAGATGAAACCAGTGATGTATTGTCTTGCGCTGCCATGACTGCGGCAACTCTCGTGGCTGCCGTCACCTGCGCTGGCGGCTGGTCCCTCGAACAACCACGTGGCTGGCAATTGTCCATGGCTCCGTGTCGTCTACATTGCTACTAAACGCTGCGTACAGTTATTATGACGCTAATTCTGATTCTAAAATAACTGCCAAATAATACCCATGTAGTACATTATTGCTAATAGAAGTGGCCATTGCTATGACACTCTAGAATTAATATGCATGCATGGACCGTTGATCTAACAGAGATTACCTTCGAAGAAATAATATATTAATTAATTAATGGAAAAAAGAAAAATATACTTGGGCATACGGCCGTTCTGTGTGAGTGTGTTGCCGTTGATCGTGTTCATGGCCGTGTGTGTATTATATTATTATATTAATACAATAGTGTTAAAAGAAGCCACCACGTTCGCCGAGAGGGTCAAGAAATTCTCACGTTAATCTAAAAAAGAGAAAAATATATGCCGTCGGATTTTATGAAGATCTAACGGTCTATATTATTTCATAAATCCAAAAAAAAGAAGAATATATGCTGTCGGATTTAATGAAGATCTAACGGTCCATATTAATCTGTCCGCCGCCACCCCTCCGCGGTCGTCACACGGCCGTCTGCAGCCATCGCGCGAGCCATCCAACGTCGCCGCCGCGCAGCCGTCCGTGGCCGCCGTATGAGGCCTCCATGGCTCCACCGTTGCCGTGTGGCCGTTCGCGGCCGCGTCGGGAGCCCTCCACCGCCGCCGCGGGAGTCTTTCGTCGTCGCCGCGTGATCGTCCATCGTCATCGCCGCTGCAGGAGCCGCCCGCGCGTGTTCGATGTTCAGGGTCCTGCCGCTCCGTGCGCCACTGGAGGCCAGCGTGGCTGAAGGGTGCCGGTCGAGGCTCCACGGTCACGTCAAACCTCCACCGCGTGGCCGTCTGTGGCCGCCGCGGGAGTCTTTCGCCGTCGCCGTTTGATCGTCCGCCGTCGTCGCCGCTGCGGGAGCCGCCCGAGCGTCTTCTGTGTTCGGGGTCCAGCTGTCGCGCGAGCCATCCAATGTCGCCACCGCGCAGCCGTCCGTGGTCGCCATATGAGGCCTCCATGGCTCCACCGTCGCCGTGTGGCCGTTCGCGGCCGCCGCGGAAGCCCTCCACCGCCGCGGGAGTCTTTCACTGTCGCTGCGTGATCGTTCGTCGTCGTCGCCACTGCGGGAGGCGCCCGTGCGTCTTCGAAGTTCGGGGTCCGGCCGCTCCGTGCGCCGCTGGAGGCCAGCGGGGCTGAAAGGTGCCAGTCGGGCAGACCGGCACCCCTCGCCACCGCTGCAACCACTAGAGAGAGGGGGAGATAGAGGGAGAGAGATAGAGTGGGAGAGGGGGAGTGGTGGCATGGTGAAAGAAAAAGAGAAAAAGAGATGGGTGGGCTCATGTGTTGGTAGTTGGTATAGAACATTAGATAGAGAGAATAATTGGTACAGAAAAAATTGATATAGACGAGAGAATCTCAATGACTAGACAAGAATATTTCTTTTGGTGGATGAGAATAGAGTACGACGAGTGCGAACAACCTAAAGCCCTATGTGCCCACAACATTCCTCTATATAGGAGGCAACATTCAACAATAAGTAGATGACAACACGTCGATCCGTACATGTATCTGATGAGAGGTGCCTGGATTTAGGGCGTTCAACAAGGTTGTGAGCACAGCAGGAGAGAATGATTCTCCCTATCCGAAGATCATCAAACGGGTTATCCGCGTTCAAACCCGTTTGATGGTCTTTGTTAACGAGTTGGTGTAAAAAGGAGCAGAGAGAGAGAAAATAAAGCGGAGAAACTGAGGTGGTGTAGTGTTCAACATTGTGCGGAGGACATCACATTGATTTGCACATTTAACTGATGAAAGGTGCTTAGATTTAGGGCGTTCACCAAGGTTGTGAACACAGTGAGAAAGAAAAATTCTCTATATCCGAAGGGAGTGAATCGCTGCCCGGATTGATCATCACCATGGC
>OAMR01000596.1:347053-363789 GCA_900205405.1 Echinochloa crus-galli | reverse complement strand
TATTCCACAACCTGTCTTTTCTTTGGTGATAGATGTGTATAAGAGACAGGTGCAGGCGCGTGTCGAACTGCTTGATGAAGGAACGAAGCCAATGTAGTCGGCTGAAGGTGCTTCAACTTGTAGTCGGCACAAGGGTGGGCGGTACTCAAAAAAGAGAGAACACCCACCACGACGCTGAGTCCTTCGAGGTAGTCGGTCGGTCCTCATGAGGGCCGAGTACAGGGCGACGATTAGGAGCACTGTACGTACAGTAGCCCCCGAGCGTTGGGTTGGTTAGTATAAGCGAGCCAAGACACTCATGTTGCCCAAGAGTTGGTGAAGGCTTGCTACCACCAAGAATACATTCCGAGTTGAGGGGCTTGCTCAGTCGAATAGGCTGAGTTGTGTATGGGTGAGAGCATGCTGCCACCAAGGAAGGGGCCAAATTAGCACCCGTGACTCAACAGTGCGTTGATAACAATGGACCGAGCCTGCCCGGTCAAAAAGCCTGTTGTTACTGGCTATGCGGTAATCCCGCAGCTGAGCATGCTCAGTCAAGGGCATTGATGGCCGCCTGCCCGAGGAAAAACGAAACGCGTGCGCATCCGCAGCCGGGCTTTAGTGGTTCACGGGCCACCAGAACTGCGACCCCCGGCCGCCTATAAATAGACGCACCGGCGTTTGTTCGCCACCGTAGTGTGTTGAAGTGATAGCCACCATGTGGATCTTGAGAATCCATCTTCCTGAGAGGACTTTGAGCAAAGGTAGAGTAGTCCAAGGTGCCTGCCTTGGTTCGCGCTATTGATGCCAGAAGAAAATCGTTGAAGAATGGTGCAAATGCTGCGGGGAAGGAGCTGGGCATCGCGCTCCTCATAGGTAGGGAAGGTGCCCACTTCTTGGTGGATCCGGGCGAAGAGGCTGTGGTAAGTGTACTCTTCGTCAGGAAGCTAGCTAATGATGTCGAATCGACGACTGATTTCGCTATGGAGCCCATCGAGGACAGTCGACCAAGACATGTCCTGGCGCCGTTGGTGGTGTTTAGTCCTCCCCCTCTTCTAGAAATGCAGCCACGAGATCCTTCAGTTGGTGTGATGCCACAAGAAAATCGTCGAGAAAGCTGTGAAGACTGGTTCCGGCGATTGTGTGCTGACCATTTAACTGAAGTGGTGTAAGAGCCCTATAGTGAGCGGCTCATATCTTTGTAACTTGAAATGGCCTTTGGCCAGATGTACTTTGTCTTTGTAAACCTTGCGATTCGCAAAGTATTGAATATGAACATGTTCATTTTTGGCAGTGGTGAACTGAGTCCAACCGTTTGAGACGGTCTGAGATAGTCGTGTAGACGTACCAAACCTACCCAGCGCCCAGCCCCCGAGCATGCGAGGGACTTGGCCCGGTTCTCTTGTCCAGCCCCCGAGCATGCGAGGGATTTGGCTTGGTCCTCTTGGAACGCGCCGAGTCATAGTGCGGCGCTCAGCCCCCGAGCATGCGAGGGACTTGGCTTGGTCCTCTTGGGACGCGCCGAGTCGTAGTGCGGCGCCCAGCCCCCGAGCATGCGAGGGATTTGGCTTGGTCCTCTTGGAACGCGCCGAGTCATAGTGCGGCGCTCAGCCCCCGAGCATGCGAGGGACTTGGCTTGGTCCTCTTGGGACGCGCCGAGTCGTAGTGCGGCGCCCAGCCCCCGAGCATGCGAGGGATTTGGCTTGGTCCTCTTGGAACGCGCCGAGTCATAGTGCGGCGCTCAGCCCCCGAGCATGCGAGGGACTTGGCTTGGTCCTCTTGGGACGCGCCGAGTCGTAGTGCGGCGCCCAGCCCCCGAGCATGCGAGGGATTTGGCTTGGTCCTCTTGGAACGCGCCGAGTCATAGTGCGGCGCTCAGCCCCCGAGCATGCGAGGGACTTGGCTTGGTCCTCTTGGGACGCGCCGAGTCGTAGTGCGGCGCCCAGCCCCCGAGCATGCGAGGGATTTGGCTTGGTCCTCTTGGAACGCGCCGAGTCATAGTGCGGCGCTCAGCCCCCGAGCATGCGAGGGACTTGGCTTGGTCCTCTTGGGACGCGCCGAGTCGTAGTGCGGCGCCCAGCCCCCGAGCATGCGAGGGTCTTGGCTTGGTCCTCTTGGAACGCACCGAGTCGTAGTGCGGCGCTCAGCCCCCGAGCATGCGAGGGACTTGGCTTGGTCCTCTTGGGACGCGCCGAGTCGTAGTGCGGCGCCCAGCCCCCGAGCATGCGAGGGTCTTGGCTTGGTCCTCTTGGAACGCACCGAGTCGTAGTGCGGCGCTCAGCCCCCGAGCATGCGAGGGACTTGGCTTGGTCCTCTTGGGACGCGCCGAGTCGTAGTGCGGCGCCCAGCCCCCGAGCATGCGAGGGACTTGGCTTGGTTCTCTTGGAACGCGCCGAGTCGTAGTGCGGCGCCCAGCCCCCGAGCATGCGAGGGACTTGGCTTGGTTCTCTTGGAATGCGCCGAGTCGTAGTGCGGCGCCCAGCCCCCGAGCATGCGAGGGACTTGGCCTGGTTGTCTTGGAACGCGCCGAGTCGTTTGAAATGGAAACATATCTGATCCGTTAATCTCGGATCCGGCGGATACCGCACCACCAATCCCGAGAATTCCGTCTGTTAGTTTCGGAGCCGTTAGGTCAGGGTGGCGCCGCTTTATAAATACGCGACCGAGGACGCAGTCTTCGTCATCCCACCCTTTGCGCCGCTCGCTTCGTCTTCCCGTTCTTGTCTTTTCTCGGCCCGCCATTCATCCGAGCGAGGTTCCCGAGGTAGTAGATCGATCTCCATTGCCAAGCACCTCCCTTCTCAACCTTCATCCACCACTCACCTCATTCACCAAGCGAGGCCATGGCCAACGCAGCTGCTGAGCGCGCCGCACTGGAAGCTCAGGCGGCAACCGGGATACCGCCGGAGGGGGAGCAGGAGGCGGCCTGGGGGAAGTTGAAGATGACAATGGAGCGCCTGGAGGATATGGCGAACCGCGGCGTGCTCCCCTCGAAGGACACCTTGTCATGGAGGCTTCCGGAGAAGGAGAGGAGGCCTTTCGAGAACACTAGCGAGGTAGCCGTCTTCGCGCACTTTTTTGAGCGCGGATTCAGCACGCCGTCTAGTGATTTCTTCCGCTGGCTTCTGCATTACTATGGTCTGGAGCTCTATCATCTTAATCCCAATGGGATTTTTGATATTTCGTTCTTCATCTACTTTTGTGAGGTTTTCTTGGAATTGCTCCCCATTTCCATCTCTGCGGTACTTGTACCGCGTCAAGCGCATTGGGTCGGGGAACAAGGGAGATGGCCCCACTCGGATTACCGGTGGGGCTGGTATTGCATTGCGGATGGGTAGGCAGAAGGAATATTTCGATCTGCAGCTGCTCGACTGCCACAAGGATTGGCGCCGTGACTGGTTCTACATGGTGGACCAGCCACCTTTGCTGCCGGGTAGGACTGGCAAGGCGCCGGGAGTCCTGGCGCGATCATCCGGTCGGGGGTGAATGCGATGGCATCCCCGCTCTTATGGCGATGATTGATGACCTGAAGCAGAAGGGCCTGACCGCCATGGCGGTGACAGTGTCGTTTGTGGCCCGGACCATCCAACCCATCAAGGACCGGGTTCATACGGCGTACGAGTTCTCGGGTCGCCTGGAACCAACCCGGGAGACATCCGGGGGATTCGACTCGGACGAAGTCGTCCGGCGTGAGGGCAGCATGATGAAGGGTGAGATCCACAATCTTGGTGCGCCGCGCCCTTTCTCGCTGAAGAATCCTCTGCTTGTGGTAAGGCTTCCAATCCGAGTCCTTGTTTTTGTTTCTGTTGATGTTTTCATTGCCTGTTGCCTGAACTTTTCGCTGCATTCTTCGTGCTAGGAGGTGACCAAGCACTTCTTCTGCCCGGCGCCGTTGCCTGAAGGGGACCCGGCATTGAGGCAGAAGGTGATGAGGCTGGAGGAGGCAAGGGATGACCGGCTTCCGGTCATGAAGGACTTGGAGGACTGGGTTTCTGAACAACTCGGCTCCTCTCCGAGCTCGGGTGATGCGGCCGTTGTGGATTCTACGGCCGCCACCGCTCGCACCCGAGATGTCACGCGGAAGTACTACGCGTCACAGACGCAGACCGCGGCGGCCGAGTCGCGGAAGAGGTCGGCGCAGGCGTCGGCGCAGTCGTATGGTGCGTTGCGCGCGAAGAGGCACATGTCGGACCCTGCACCATTGACTGGAGAAGACGTTGTAGCCTCTCCAGATGTGGGAGATGAGGATCGGGATCCGGATACTGTAGTCGAGGTTGCCGTGGTTCGATCCCCCACTCCCGTGCTTTGACCGGGCGATGGCCGGCCCCACGCCCAGCAGGCTTTATCTTCAACCGGCCGAGCAGGAGTAACAGGTTAGAGCCATAGCTCGGTTAAGTTGGTCGTGCTCGGGTACCTCTTTTTTTTTGTCTCGAGTCTTTATACTTGTTCCTTCTTGCTGTAATGTTTTCAGGAAAGTAACTGTGCTGTCAGATACGTCGCGTACTCGGTCACACAGCAGTGGTGACTTGGGGGACTCCGTGTCCCAGGACCTGCCTGCCATGGAGCTGGCTACTACCCAGGCGGGATCGCCAGATGCGGCGGCGAAGGATGCCACCGTCGGGACGGACTCGGCGGCCGTGGTGACCACCGCTGCAGGCACCGGGTCCGGCGTTCAACCTGACGAGGAGGACTCTGCCATGCCAGAGCTTGAGGATGACGCAATCCCGGATCAGCATGCCGAGTCGAAAGGTAGAGGAGAGGAGGAGCTGAGTCGCCAAGAGCGCTTCAAACGCATCGCTGAAACGAACAAAGCGGCGCTCGAGCGGATCCGTAGTTCATCGGGTTCGATGCTGGAAGATATGGAGGTACTTATTCTGGATCTGGAGCTGGATAATCTTTGGCTTTGTTACTTGAGCCTTGAATGGTGCAGGTGCTGATGCCCGGGACCGCGGAGAGCACGCGTTTGATGCGTGTGGCCGAGGACGAATATTTGGAGCTGCAGGAGCTCAGGACCCGTGTCCGCACCATTGCCAATGAGGCTCGCGGCGTCGCCATCCAAAAGGACACAGACGCGGAGGGCATGGCGCGACTCATCCAGGACCTCGTCAATCAGCTGGAGGCAGCCAACACCGGTAGGCGTTCTTGAGAGTACTCGGATTTTGTCAGTGCTGCGCCTTACCTTGCTTGTTCCGTGTGCTCAGGTCATGCCCAAGAGATGGAGCGCGTCCGGGGTCGTCTTGCGACAATGGACCAAAAATTCAAGGAGGTGACATCCGTGCTGCGGGAGAGGGATGCCGAATTGAAGCGCGCCTTAGAAAGTGAGCGGAGGCCTGTGCGGCGTCGACTCGAGTTTCCCACGTATACTGACCATGAGGCCATAACGCTTGGTTATGGGTGGTTTTGCTGCGCAGGTCATGCCCGCGAGAAGAAGATTGTGGAGGAGAAGGTCTCGGCGGCGGAAAAGGAGATACAGGATCTCGTCAGCGCACACAGCCGAGCTGTGGGTGCGCACAACGTTGCCATGACTGGTGAGGGTTGCTTCCGAGTCCTATTCTGTTCTCCGTATGCATGATACCAGAATATTTTATCTAACTCGTGCGCATGTGCAGAGGCTGCTGGTCGTTACGAAGAGCTGGCGCAGGCAGCGATATCTGCATGCGACCAGATCCAAGCTCCTGGCGATCGGCCCGCGGTGCCACTTGTGGAGCGGTTGCAACAGCTGCCGGGGTACACAAGAGGTGTAGCCGCGGAGACCGCCAAGTATGCTGTTAGGTATACGCTGGCGCTTGTCCGTTCGTACCACCCCGACCTCGAGCTCGAAGACATTCGTGACGGGTACCACCCCGACTTGTCGGAGCAGCAGTTTGAGGACCTGGCTGAGTCTTTCGCCGGCTGTGGCGTCATTCAATTGACAAAACCCCTTCTCTTCATGGTTCATGCTCACGTGCTGCACCATGTTCCGGAAAAATCACCCGGGACACCAACTCATCGCAGTAATATTACTCAACAAGAGAAATAAACCAGCGTGAGATGTACGGAACTGGCGTATGAACTGACAAAGAAGCATGCTATAGTCTGTAAATAAATAATAGAAAAATAAAGAGGCAGACTTAGCAGCCCACCAAACATTTGAATTAAGCTATTCTAAAGTATTATCTTATAATAACGGAAACACCCTTTTTTTCTCATTCCATATCTATTGCATCGGTGGAAGAAAAAAAAGTAAGATTCTTAAAGAAAGAAAGATATATATAGAGAAGGAAATTGAATTTTTGAAACCCTTCTTATAAGTATCAAAAAAGAGCTGTGATTTCTCTTGGAACGTCTAGTAACAAGAATATAAAATCATAAATATCAACATTTGTCTTGCATGATTTAAGTCTAAGGAAATACAAAAAATCCTTTCATAAACTAATTTCATCTGCATCACATCTTTATATCATGTAATAATGGATAGTGGCATCATTCAAGAGGTTGGTTCTACTTACTTTATCTTATTTTTCTAATTTTATTGTGGGTTTGATAAGAACCTTTTTTTTGTGGATAAATAATATTAAAAAAGTAGGAGAGCATAGGGAGATGATGATTACCGATTCGAAAGACGTTTTGATGGTATTACCCATGTCTGTGCATTTCATTCCTGCTTCCAATCCCAGATGGTTCTTTCTTGTCTTTTAGACTATTGGTTAGATCAGTCAACAATCAAGGTCGATTCTATCTTACTATTACTAATTGAGCCTCCACGTTAATCCTCACGAGATGTGCTAGAAAAAAAGATAAATCCTAGAAATTCTCACAAAAATCAGAAACATCCAGCCATCAATTCGATAGACTTTAATTTATATCTATAATAGTATCCATGCATTGGATCTATTATGGTTTTAAAAATTACCCACCTTTATCATTATAAAAAATAGACTAAAGTAACCCTAGGAGTTGTTTGAGAATTACCCACGTACTCCATAAGGCAAACGAGGAGTAGATCTCGACGTGGTCTCTGCCTATCTCAACAAACATACTTCCCTCCTCGCCTACTTCTCTCCTATGGACGGGAGCAGTAGCATGGCTGGCCGTGCGTTCAAGAGCAGGGAGCGTGCGTTAGCATGTGTACACAAGAAAGGGTTATGGCGATTAGGAGCAGGCATGAAAGAAACTATAGGCCATCCAGGATGCGTGGAAGTAATTTATTGAGATCTATTTTTAGAACCGGACTACAGCAGGCATCTATATCGAGATCTTCATCAGGCAAGTATGTCACAGATCCACTCTAGGTCGCTTGAGATATCTCCTGTATCGGTATCTCACATTCTATTTGACATTTGTGTGTGCAGGCTGTGATCTGGAAGCGATTTCCTGTTGTTTGTGATACAACAATTTGTGCGGCCTGTATGGACGAGGAGCTATGGGGCATGACAGATGCAGAACCCCGGAATTGATCCTCCATTGACTGATACTTGGAAGTTGGAACCCAGAAGCGTCGTTTTTAGCAAAGCATGAGAGATTCGGATTGATCTTCCCATCCACAATGCAATTTAAATTGTCGAGTAAAGCACGAGAATGATTCGGAATCTTCAGATGGGTGACCCAGCGGATGTTGATGTCATGGAAGAATAAGCAACCCTTGGTAATAATGGCAACAGGCATGGCCTATTCCGCTTCAAGAAAAAAAGCATGGCCTATCCTGTCCGCCTAGATTGATGCTTTCGCTCGAGTGCTGTTTAACGGTGCAGAATGAGCCTGCTTTGTTGTAGCACATTGCCGAGAATATCGAGGACTCTGAGATTAGGAGGAACAGATCCACACCCCCGCATGCCACCCGATGCCTAGGACTCTGTGTCTCAGGCAGTGGTGCAGTGGTAATCTCAGAGTATATTAAAATGTGTTTGGCTACACTCACCAATGGCCTAATCATATTCAATGTTCGCTAAGGTTCGGGTCAACAACATCTGTAGCATGGACAATATAGGACCATGCAGGCCACTTCAAGCTTGCCCAACAACACGTTTCCTTTAAGTGTGGTCTGATCAATCGGCTCACATGGAAATCATGTGTTGCAATATATTGCAGCTGAATCGATATCCGATGGCTGCCTCACTTAAATGGATATACTATCTATAACAATGCCAACTACCAGGAGTGAGATTTATGGATGGGAATCTCAAATGTAAGGAGCACTAATTTTTCTCTTATTATTTGGATTCTTAGTTGGTTCTAGAGAAAGAACAGTTACAAAAAAAGCTTTCCAACAATAAGTATATATATTGATTATGTCAATCACATGGGTTAAAAGAAAGGTGTTCATCAATTGTGTGAGTCAATTGTAGCAAAACTATGGTTCATGAAAACATTTTGAGAAGAAGAATTTCATGAGATTCACATACTTAATTAGAAGAAAGGTTAGTGAAACTAAGAAATCGTAAACTTAGGTGTATCGTAAGGAGATAGCAATAATTTTAAACTTAGGTGTATAGTAAGGATCTATCGGTAATTTTAAAGAACGCATAATCTTCATATCCATGCAGACATTGCACTACGTCAGAAACAGTAATTAGTCACGGCTCCAAAGCCATATTAGTGACGGAGAAACTTCGCGTCACTAAAATCGAGTCGCTGATGTGAATCACATTGGTGACGGGGAAAACGACTTAACAGTGACGCAATTTTCGATAATCCGTGTCACCAATGAGATATATAGGTGACGCGTTAGTCCGATCCGCGTCACCTATGATGCTCACCCGCGTCGCTGACAAGGGATACCAGTGACGCGTTTGCTAACCCACGTCACTTATAATATTGAACAGTGACGAGTTTTCCAACCCACGTCACTTGTAACACTCAACAGTGACGCATTTTGATAAAATCCCCGTCACTAATGAGGAATAAAAAAATAAAAAAAAACAGGAAACATGTTCCATATAGATCATCACAGAATACATACATTTTATCCATTATATGCATCACAAATATGCTTGTCTCATCCATTATTACATCACAGATACACAGATTTACGCACTGATCAGCTTACTTTTTTCCTATAGAATTCAAACAAGTACAGTATTAAGCAGTACACTTCAAAAGGAGCTGGCACCTACTACCTCCGTTCCGGAAAATAAGACGTTTCGGACAGGATTTTTGACCTGTGCACAAGCCAAGATTGATGCTCTGAACATCATATAAAAAACGATAGAGGGAGTACATTGCTAATAAAATCCATCCAAAATTGGAAACCTGGGCTTCTGATGAGCAATTCGATCCAGAACAAACAACCTGTGCAAGGTTCTTAACTATTTAGTTGTTACAATCAGCAAAATAGAATGAGCATAAGCTTCTCTACATATTCAATCCACATAGTAGCAATGTTTCCTATAGGACATAACAGATAGATCCTTTCGCACACAAACTCATCCATAGCAAATTACTGCAACACAATAAACTTCTCTGACACCTAAAAAAAACTACATCAATCATTCAAGTGAAAAAATTGACTAGGGAACAAATGCAAAACAGATCAGGGTCTGCCAAGCATCCTATATGCACGGCTAAATTTCAGTACCCGTGCAGAACTGACAGACCAAGATAAGAAAATGTTTTTACATGATGGAAAATGCTGAATTCAAAGTTATAGTAAAATATCATATGACTCTACCAGAACTGACAGACCAAGATAAGAAAAGAAGGGAGGGCACAGACCAAACTGACCCCTATAATTACATGAAAATAGGAGACTGTAAGAATTATATTTAGGAAGTGTAAGATAGAGCATTGTAAGAATTTTGAAACTTTCAATACTTTACTGATAGCGTCAAAGTAATTTTTCTCTGATTAACAAAAAGGCTAAAGAATTTCAGACAACATATTTTGTTTGTCATCCAACACTAAGAAACATGAAGAAACCATTAAAGTTTATTAGATGAAGGTTTATTTTCTTTCATAGATTGTGTACTACACTAACAACTCTTAGCATAACGGAGTTGATTTTCCTTTTCAGATATTATTTGTAAGATTGTACCATGCATAACTAAAACCAACAGGAAATAATTTGAGCATCATGCCTGATGTTCAAATACAAGTACTAGTACAATTCAACACTGGAAAAAGACAAGTAAATGAAACAGGGTCTATAGAAATCCCTATTTCTAGCTATTTAAAGATTGACAGAACAATTTCTTTGATCAGAGAATGCACATATAGAAGTATCCAATGATAATTGTGTACCTATAGGAACTACTTGATCTTCTCAGATGTCAGCACTATCTCATGATCTGCAGTTCTGCACACATAGAAGGAGTGAAGGACCATTTTCTGGAAAAAGAAATAATGCTGTCAGACACCAGAACAACTTGTTGTCATAACATGTTCAGCTAAGGGATAATCAGGTACTAGATTATTTATCAGAGCATAAAATCTAACATACTATTTTTTATAGAAATATCAACCGTATAAAGGGAGCATTCAGAAAAGACAGTAGTGCTAATAACTCAATGGACAAACACTCCAGTTAGATTCTAGCGTGATTCCTATGCTACAGAACACTAGCCATTTATAGTAACCAAGAAATGGATGGGATTACCCTGGGATAAGTTTGCTTGACAGAGTAGCTGTGCAGACAGAACAAAACATTCTCTGGAAAAGAATGTACAAGGCAAAAAAGTTAGTATATCGTGAACACTGCAATATCAAAGAACAGATAACTCTGCAATGTCACAGAACAGATAGTATCTGTTAAGAAATTAATATACTAGAGAAGACTATAATTCGAGGTCCATCTTAGTAGCAATATATTAGAACCCTCAAGTATATATTAGTTGTACAACACATAGGCTTAATCAATTTTTTTTGACACGTAGGCTTAATCAATTGACAGTTTGGCAGAGACAGGATATTTAACATAAACCAAAAGACATGATCATGAACCGTATATTTTTTTTGTTAATGGCAGCAAAACTGATTCTAGCCTAAACTAGCAATAACACAATGCTTAAACACTTTAAATTTCATTCACTGCCATTGGGAAAAACTGAGAATATATCATTCATCACTGCCATGTACTGTACACTATATATAAGCATGAATAGACAAAAGCAACTAGCAGGCAAAGAGAAGTGAGAGAAACAGTTAAGTAAAGAAAAGAAATGCCTTGCCTGTAGCATAATGAAAGAGCAACCGTGACATTATACAAAGGCGACCTGCACCACCGACAAAATCTTGAAGTGCATGGAACTGCACTAACAGCAGATTGAAGTGAGATTTTGCATGCTATAAGTAAATAGGCAGGTAATAAATATGCATTTTCAAGTATAAAGTTCAGGAAGTTCAAATGAGGCGCTCCACTCAAACACTAAATTTCAACAGACCTATCAAACTAGACTGAGCAAACCTACAACAAACAAGGCAAGAATTCAATGGATAGCAGGACTGCTTTCATCTGAATTTTCAAAAAAACGAGATGAACAATAATTCTTTCTCCAACTCAGCTAAGTTCAAATGAGGCGCTACACTCAATCAAAATCCATACAGATCAGGCTGGCGTGAGCAGGAATTTCATCGAATAAGTGGCATGCACATGAAGGGAAGGAGGAAGCTAGTAAACGAAGAGGCTCTTTGGTGATTCCTATACATCACATCCCTAGAATTTGAATCGCAGACTACTCAATTGGATTAGGGAAGCTGGTTCCTACCCATCACATCTCTAGAATTTGAATTGCAAACCAGTCGACATGATTAGAAGCTGGAGAGGGAGAAAGTAGGGTGGGTGGGCATCACATACATGGAGAGGTGGGCGACGACAAGTGCTCGTACATGCTCCAAATCAACCCATGGATTCGGGTGGCCTGCGCACCAGTGCTCGTACAGGCTCAACGTAGTCACCGGGTGGACATCCAAACCCTACACACGTGGGACGACAACGCCGCAGCACCACCGCCGAGGCCAGCGCCGCCGCTGCCCCTCTGTCGTCGGGATATGGGAGCATTGGATTTGGATCTGGGAGAGGAGAGGAGGGGTGGCGGCGCATCGACGGGGAGAGGAGGATCAGCGAGGAGAGGGGAAGGAGCAGCTAGTAGCGCATCAGGGAGAGGCCGAGAGGGATGGTCGCCGGCGATCGGCGAGCGGAGTGAGCGGAGGGAGCCGGCGGCGCATCGGGGAGAGGGAGGGAAGGGAGGGGCTGGATCGTGGAGGCTGGAGCGCAAGCGAAAGCGGAGGCCGTGGGCATCGGAAACCCTAACTGCGTTGCGCGCGGTGCTTTTTGGGCCGGATGAAAGGCCACCGAGGCCCAGGCCCAGGTTGCGTGCTGATTTTGTTTCTAGTGGGAGAGAACATTTGCGAGTCCTCACACCTAGATAAAGATGACGCGACTAAGGCCCTGTTTGGATATCCATGACTTTTTTTAGGCGACTTCTAGAGACTAAATTTTAGTCAGTTGTCCAGTTTGGTTGTAGGGACTTAAAGTGACTAAATGTAACTAGTTGGCTTGCATAAAGACCATACTACCCCTCAAGCCTTGCCCCTCCCTCTCTCCTACGTCGCGTCGCCCCTCTCCTCCCCCGCGAGCAGCTTGCCTCGCCGAGCCGCCGGAGGGCACCGCCGCCGCCTTCGCGAACGCCCGCACGCCGCGCCTCCGGCCCGCCCGCCGCGCCGGTGACGATACGGAATGTGGCGAAGAAGAGGAGAAGAGCTCGAGGCTGCTCGCCGTCGCCTCCGCCGCCCCTAGCCCGTCCCAGCCGCGCCCGCTCTGCTCCTCCACGCGCCGGGGGGAGGAGGAGTCCCGCCGCCCCGAGCTCGCAGCTCCGCCGTTGGTGGCGGCGAAGTCGAGGACGTTGGTACAAATCCGTGCAGTCGTGTTGTGCCATCTCAAGTTTTCGTCCGTCGGCTCCAACCTGGGTGTCTCTTATTTGTTCCGCCAATTGTCCATCCCTTCCAAAGCCCGTGATCGAGCCGCATGCAGCGGAGATACACTATTCAAACAATTAGGAATTCGCCTCAAAGTCAAATAGATGAAGAAAAATCTGGGAATTCAAGAACGATTACTGGTTATCTGTCCCTCGCACGAAGGACCTTCCTTCATTTATCGAGAATCGAGAGCCATGGGATGGGAAAAAAAACCCAGAAACAATGCTAAACTGGGTGATTCTCGCATCCAACACATATGTTACAAACAAGTATGAAGGAATACGGGCCACTGCAGAGGGGGCAAAGAACAATTTCAAACATAAAGACTCTTAAACATGAAAATAAGAGAAAAAATAAATACAATCCAAATCCAAAACTAAAAGCTTCTATTTCTATCCATGTGTACCTACATCAGACACTAATCCAAGAACATCAAGTGCACGGCCTCCCTCCACTTGCACGCACTTAGAAACCATCCCCATGCATCAGTACTGCATTAAAGAAACTAATCAAAAGAGCATATTGAATCAAAAGGAAGCAGGAATCAGAAAGCTCAGATGAGATTGAAAAAAAATCTTGCAAAAAAATTAACACGAAATAAGGGGGAACTACGAACGGGAGGTGAGCTACTTGCAGGGGAAAGCCGGAGGGGGCGATATCAACTGTGGCCTACGAGCCGCCGCTCGGGGCACCCTGAATCTGGATCGAGGCCTCCGCATCCATGGCGCCAAGGTAGAGAGGTGGTTGTCGACTCGGAGCTAAGCCGGCTGCGTGGTGGGGCTGGAGAGGACGATGACAGAGCACTCGACTGCAACGCCGAGATGAAATGGAGCCTGGAGAGAATGGACGTGGAGAAGCTAAGGTTAAAGCGGCGTCGAGCTCGGACTCTACATCGGCGATCAGGGAGGTCCAGTAACGGCGCAGATCGAAAGAAGCGGAGGCGGCGGGCGCGGCGGAGGACGCCCGGACGGGGAGGAAGCGGTGGGATCTGGAGGAGGAGAGGAGCTTGGGAAGGGGGAGGGGGAGGAAGATGGAGAGAGCCATGGCGATGGAGAATTCGGGATTTCGGGGGCAGGATTAGGGGGGGTGCCGGTCACTGGTGGCTCTTTGGATTGGTTTTTTCTCCACTCGTCGCCACTATCACCCATTCACCTTTGTACTGGGCGTTCTACATAATTCATAGCATGTTACAGACTTACAGCACGGTTTACATACAAACAAAATATATTTTTAAAAGAAATCTTACGTGTACAGAGCGTTAAATGAAGTTTATTTGCAAAATCTTTTTAGAGATGAGTGTAACTTTGCGTGACGAATCTAATGAGCCTAATTAGTCCATGATTTGCTATAGTAATGCTACAGTAACCATCGTCTAATCGTGCGGTTAAAGACCTTATTAGATGTGAAGGTAGTTTTGTAAACTGACTTTATTTAATACCTTAATTATTTGTCATTCCACCCCAAAGAAACACGGCGATATCAAACTTGGCATTTTTCCACTGTAGTATTGTCCAAACATTGATTAATTAGGCTTAAAATGATCGTCTCGCAAAGTTCAACAAAACTGTGCAATTAGTTTTTAATTTCATCTACATCTAGTACTCCATGCTGTCGGTATTTTGACATGATGATAATCTTCTTTTTACGTAACGAATTTGGGGAGCAAACTTTGGGAAGCCCTTAAATTTAAGGCCTTAAGCTCTATCTCATACCAAATCAATCTAGACCATCGTGGTGAAACCATCCGAACTTATACAACAGGACAACCAAATTCAGAAAGAACTGACCTGAACAGTTCCATGAGAAACTTATCTAAGATCTTTCAGTCACATCTTATTTTTATCAACGTACTACAAAACTTCAACCCCAACCAAGTTCCAAGTTCTGAACATTAAGGGGTGAGAACTCTACAGATGAATCTCTCACCAAATTATGAATCCAAGTGCCTAAACATCTATAGCAGAGGGATTATATAATTTTGACAAACGGAGCTCTCACCAATTCTAAGAACCATATACATGTCACTTGCTCCAGTGTTCAGCAGCAACTGCGTTCGCGCACTCTTATGGCGCCGCCGCTGCATCCTGGAGCTCAAACCCTCTCTCCACCGCGTAGTCCACGAAGCTGTACAAGGGCAGCACCCGGTCGCCGTACTTGTCCGCGAACCTGTTGGCCTCCGTCTTGGCCTGCGCCTTGAGCTCCTCCACGATGCCGAGCGCGCGGTCAATGCCCAGCGCGCGCACAATGCTGGCGTTGCTCCTCATCTTGCCGTTCCCGGACGCGCACCGGATGTCGTCGACGAGCTCGTACAGGACGCCGATGGTGCGGCCGTAGCGCCGCAGCGCGGCCTCCTCGTCGGGCCCGGCGCCGCCGAGCATGGCGCCGCAGGCGGCGGAGCACTCGGCCATCTCGCCGAACTTCTTCGCCAGGACCTGCATGACCTCGGCCTCGCCGAGGGCGGTGGCGCCGGCCAGATCGAGGAACTGGCCCGCCGCCATGCCGGTGGACCCGACGGCGCGCGCGAGCTCCGCGAGGACGCGGAGGAGCACCGCGTGGGGGACCGGGTCCGGGGACGGGGTGTGGGCGATGACGTGGGTGTAGGCGAGCGGGAAGAGCGCGTCGCCCGCGAGGACGGCCATGTCGGTGCCGTAGGCGGCGTGCGTGGAGGGGCGCCCGCGCCGCGTGGCCGCGGCGTCGAAGCAGGGCAGGTCGTCGTGCACGAGCGACGCCGCGTGGAGCATCTCGAGGGCCGCCGCGGCCGGGAGCGCGGCCGAGCGCGGGGCCCCCAGGAGCTCGCAGGCGGCGACGCAGAGCACGGGGGGAGCCCGCTTGGCGGATCCCTCGTTGCCGGCGCCCGGGAGCACCGCGTAGCGCATGGCAGAGTGGATGCTCTCCGGCGGGCGCATGGGCATCGCGGCGTCGAGCTCGGACTCTACATCGGCGATCAGGGAGGTCCAGTAACGGCGCAGATCGAAAGAAGCGGAGGCGGAGGACGCCCGGACGGGGAGGAAGCGGTGGGATCTGGAGGAGGAGAGGAGCTTGGGCAGGGGGAGGGGGAGGAAGATGGAGGAGAGAGCCATGGCGATGGAGAATTCGGGGGAGGATTGGCGCCGGCAATAAACGAGACAGGTGGGATGCGGGACAGGTGGGGGTGTAAATGAGGGTAGTGGGGGAAAAAGTCAGTAGAAGTCCCAAGAACTCACCTCAAAGGGACTTATGGACTTATGGGTTAGGGACTAAAGTTTAGTCCCTTTTAGTCACCCTGTTTGGCATTTTGGGACTAAAAGTGACTAAAGTTTAGGTGACTAAAAAAAGTCAGGGGTATCCAAACAGGGCCTAAATGAACCGCGTCACCTATAACAAATTATATTAGTGACGTGTCTTCGTAAAAGCCGTCACTAATCACTAGGTATTTATGATTAGTGACGTGTCTCAACTACAGCCGTCTCCATTATGTCAATGCATTGGTCTGAAACAAGATATTTGGTGACACGTCACAACCATCCACGTCCCTAGTATAAGATTTGTGACGCGTTTCAATTTGACGTCACTAAATTGGGTGTCTCCAATGTTTATTTCTGACGTAGTGTTGGTTTGGCCACCGGCGTCTTAGATATTGGTTGACCACCGTCTTAGCTAGTGGTTTGGACAATGGTTTAATAGACAACTAGGGTTGGATTACTCCCGTTTAGAAATATAGACAAGGAGAAGAAGGGAAATATTAATACATGGATCTGTCTACCCGTCACCCAGGTATTCCTCCCCTCTTCATCACCTGAATTTTTTCTCCCACTGACCAGCAAAGCCCACCTTATCTTCTCCCTCCCCATCCGCTCCCCTGCCCCGACCCGCCCCCGCCCAGCCCCTCC
>OAMR01000596.1:307804-346933 GCA_900205405.1 Echinochloa crus-galli | reverse complement strand
CAGCTGCAGCCCCTACCCCCGCCCCCTCGCACCGCCGCCCTCCATGGATATCCGCCGCCGCCGGTGTCTCGTCGTCTTCTCCAATGCCGGTGAGTTCCCCGCCCAGCCCTCGCCCCACCGCCGTCCTCCGCCGCCCGCCACCGCCGCCGGCCTCGCCGCCCCCACGCCCACCACCACCGCCGGGTCGACCTGCCGCCGCCGGACCTCCCTCTAGGTCCGGTGGGGATGAGCTGCTCCCAGCAACCCGAACCTCCCTAACCCCGAACCCTAACCTCGCCGGAGTTGGAGAAGGTGTAGATGGGGAGGAGGAAAAAATCGTGTGACGAAAGCCAGAGAAACGCTCGAGTGAGCGTTAGCTTTATCCTAATACATTCATTAGTATATTCTGACGTATCCAGTTTTACTGGACAAAGTAGATAGATGAAAGTAGTAAAATAGATTTTTCCCTATTAAAATGTATGGAAGAAAGAATCTTATGGAATATTTGGGTTATTATAGGCCTGTTCCCTAATGTTTATATGGTCCACTGTTGTATCATGATGTTTAGGAATATAAGTAGGAAGGTTAGTAGATAAAGTACCTTACAAAACACAAGTTACAGTAAATTACACAGTTCATAGAACATAGAAAGCTATACCTTTAAATTTGAATCTATGGATAATTTATACATTGATGTTAGAATTCTTGCTTTTCTACAGTTTTTTTATGAAACCTTGCTTTTCTAAAGTTGTTTGCCCGTGCAGTAGCATGGGTTGATGGACTAGTTTTCATAAATCAGCATGTACAGAACACAATACAGAGAGGTCTGTGGCAAAGTACGGTGCTGTTCAAATGTTTCATTGACAGATCTAGCCTGACTGGGCTGCAACTTCTCATGTCTCTAAGCGTGCCGGTACAATTACACAATTACACCAACTACTCGCTGGACAGAACACGAAAGCAACAACAGTGGTGTTCTTTTGAGTCCATTGCCGGTACAACCGCACAAGCATGAAATGTGTGCAGTTTCATGTATTGTCTTGTGTTCTGGATATGACAGATCACGTTTGGCAATTACCATGAGAAAAGCTTGACAATCAGGTTGTTGTTGAGGGGAAATAATCATCATTTATGGAGGGATCCGTGTAAAAAAGACCTTTAAGCATTATATTGATGATCTGTAGACTTCTAAACCTGTAAATTGTTTTTCCTAAGTGTATTACTTTTGCAGAAGAATGCCCGTATTCTTTTTGTTGATGAGGCGAGAGCCCAGTTACTACTAGTTTTGGCTGGAGTTTCCTGTCACCCTACGGTTTGGAGTGTTATTAGCTCGAGACTGTGCTATGTACTTCCCGTTCCAAGTTACTACTCATTTTGGCTTTTCTAGAACAGAGCTAGTACCAAATTAGTTCGTGCCACGTACCATATGTCAGTGATAGTGAACAGCCGTCAGTAGCTGTGCCATTCAGTATGTGGGTGAAGCACTATGTGGGTGTGTTATTGTAATATGTGTAAATGTAAGGGATTAATGTGCAAAGTTAAGCAATAAAAGAGAAGAGAGGGGTGTGGGAAAAATACCCAGCCTAAAATTCCAAAAACAACATGGTATACAGAGCTAGGGTTGGCGACGGCTCGGCGCGGTGGGCGCGCGGGAGCACGGTGCGTGGGGGCTCGCGTGGGGCCACGGCAGGCGCGTCGCGAGGGCCGGGCAGAGGCTGCGCAGGCAGGGCACGCGGTGCAGGTGTGAGGGCCGCGCAGGCGTTGGCGCGCGGTGCGAGCAGAGGCGTGCAGCTGCTGCTGGGAGCTGCTGTGGCTGGTGCGAAGGTAGTGGAGGCGTGTGTGATTTGGAGTGCTGGAGATTGCTGGCAGCATGGAGTGCTGCTGCCTGCTGCTGTGCTGATGGAGATGAGAGTTGGTGAGGTGCTGGTGTGTGTGGAAGTGCTGCTCGTGAGTGGAGCGCCGCTGGTGTGCTGCTCGAAGTAAAAAAAAGGGAAGAAAAGAGGAGGGCTGCGGCTTGCTGCAGGCGTGGAGTGCTGCTGCAGGTACGGTGGTGTTGAGAGCTGAAGGAGTTGCTGCTTGATCTGTTACTGGTGTAGGGAAGAGGCCTGGTCCGTGTGTGTTGGGCTTGCAGGTAGAAGTGACAATGGATTCAGAAAAAGAGGCTGCAGCGAAGGCAGCATCTGGTGGTGGATCAGACGGAGTTACAAAGAGTGAGTTGATGAGTGAGATGAGGAGTATGATTCAGGAGCTCATGAACTTGGGTCTGATTGGTGCCAAGGCGAATGATGAGGTGAAGTTGAAGCTGGAGCTTGTGCCAAATGATGTGAAGCTAGAGGGCAGCAAAAATAATTTGAGCTGGTCCAGGAGAGTGTGTGTAATTCTAGGAGGCAAGGGAGTGGAGCACTATTTGCAGGAGACTTGTGTTGAGCCAGTTGATAAGCTCAACACTGAGTGGAGAGTTTGGCATGCAACAAACTCTGTGATAGTGGCTTGGTTGTTGGCATCCATGTCTCCTACAGTGAGTAACATGGTGGAAGCCATGCGTAATGCATCCCTGATATGGAAGACCTTGGGGAATATATACTCTCGGAAGGGGAATGTGATGATGATGATGGAAATCCAGGGCAAGGCAGATAGAGTGAAACGGGCGGGAAGATCAGTGGAGCAGTATGCTAGTGAGCTTCAGTGCCTATGGGGAGAGCTAGATCACTATGCTCCTCTCCAAATGGAGACACCAGATGATGCTCAGGTTGTTCACAAGTGGGTGGAGGATAGGAGAGTGACCCACTTCCTGACGAACCTAGACCCTCAGTTTGAGATGAGAAGAGTTGCCTTCTGTCACCGGGACAACCTTCCTACCATGGAAGAGGCTGTTGCAGCCATGATTGATGAAGAGAGTAGGCTCCATGTGATGACTACTGGCAGTCCAGTAAAGCCAACCTATGTTGCATTTGAAGACAAGGAGTGTTACAATTATGGGGAAAAGGGGCACTTGAGTTATGATTGTCCCAAGCGAGGTAGTGGTGGTCGAGGTGGATCTCGTGGAGCTCGTGGCGGCTATGGAGGAGGTCGTGGTAGCCGTGGTGGAAGTCGAGGTGGAGGCCGAGGTAGAGGCCGTGATGGCCCTAGAGCCAATGTAGCCACCACTGAGGAGACTGAGTCTGTTACTTTGACTGGTGAACAGGCTAGGCAGTGGGAACAATGGCAGAAGGGCAAATCTTCTGAGAGCTCCACTCCACTTGACGAGCACACCACCACCTTCGGTAACTTTGCCAACTATGCCCACATGGGCAAAGGTACTCAGGCACAGGCACTTGCATCCTCATATAGGCATCACATTGATTGGGTCATCGATTCAGGAGCATCAAAACATGTCACGGGTAGGTCTAGTCCCTTTAAAACATACACTCCACACACCCATTCTGAGTCTGTTCAAACTGCTGATGGCACATCCCAACAAATCCATGGTGTAGGGTCTATAGAATGCACACCTTCTCTCAGTCTATCCTCTGTCTTGCATGTTCTCTCATTTCCAGTCAATCTCATATCTGTAAGATCAATCATTGATCAATTCAAGTGCACCGTAACATTTGATGAAAATTCTTGTGTCTTTCAGGAGAAGGGAACTGGGAGAATGATTGGGACTGGAGTCAGGCGTAATGGGTTGTGGTTCATCAGTCATGAGGAGTCAGCATTAATAGCAGCCGTAGAAGGAGATGTGAAGGCAATTCTACTACTTCATTGTCGGTTAGGACATGTGTCTTTTGAGAACTTATGTCGGGTGTATCCTACTATGTTTAAGCGAGTGGACAAGAGTAGTCTTGTATGTTATGCATGTGAGCTTTGCAGGCATACTAGATCCATCTATCCTAGTATTGGTATTCGTAGTTGTGAACCATTTATTTTGATTCACTCAGATATTTGGGATCCTTGTTCAGTCACCTCAGTGAGTGGTGCTATGTGGTTTGTTACCTTTATTGTCTGTCATACTCGTATGACATGGATCCTCTAAAAAACGAGACTTTGCCGTGTGTGAGTATATTTGCCGTGCGCATTTTATCGGGCGCACGGCAGATAGCTTCTTTGCCGTGCGCTTTTCATAAAGCGCACGGCAAATAAAAAACACACGGGAAATTTAATGTTTGCCATGCGTTTTCTTTTTTGCGCACGGCAAACTCAATCTTTGCCGTGTGCTACCCCTTGACGCACGGCAAACAAAAAGGTTTGCCGTGCGTTTTTTGTTTTGCGCACGGCAAACATTTTTTTATTTGTAAAGCAGCTCATACCAATATTTATCTTCTATACTCTGGCGTGCGCTTTTCTCCTGGTGCACGGCAAACAAATACTTTGCTTTGTGCTTTTTTTTAGCGCACGACAAAGTCATGAGTTTGTCGTGTGCCATCCCTACGGCACACGGCAAAGCCACTCTTTGCCGTGCGCTTTTTTCTCAGAACACGGCAAAGAGATGTTTAAAAGCACATTTTGAAGCCCTAAACAAATTCAATTGAAAATATTTTAAACTACAAAGTTGTGTAACTCATCAAGATGAACAATTTTTGTGATGGGCAGTTCTTCATTTGACGATTTAAAGTAAATTTGTTCATAAATCTTACATGTATCTCTAGTAGAAGTAGAAACTACTAGAGAAACTACTAGAAAGATGAGATATCAAATTTTCAAAATGACATCGGATGGAGAAACACTCTACATAAAAGTTGTAGATATTGAAATGTTATAAAACTTTGTAGTTGACAATTTTTTCATTTGAAACCATCTCATTACACAAAACTACACTAAACTACATTTGAATTTCAAAAATTTCAAATTCAAAATTTTCAAATGACATTGGATGGAGAAACTACCTAAATGAAAGTTGTAGATCTTTCAAAGTTATGAAAAGTTGGTGTTTGCATTTTCCAAATCATGGTCCATATTTCCAATTCACGGTGGCCCCTCCCTAATCATACTTATTTCAGGACCCCCTCCAAATGATGGTACGTGGTCTATTAATAGTATAAATTTCTTGTCTTTGGTGATCTTTCATTTTTAATTGTCTTCTCTACTTTTACAGGAAATATGGGGACCTTTTAGTTTAGTTTGCCGTGCGCCATGTTGAAACACACGGCAAACAAAACAGTTTGCCGTGTGTCCCACTCAAGACGCACGGCAAACATACTGGCCCCACCTCGGCTTTATCCCCTCCCATCTCTCTCCCCCCGCTGCCATATCCACTCCCCCCCTTCCTCCTGCTGCCCCGCCTCGTTCACCTCCCCGCCGCCGCCATCCTGTCCTCGCCGAGCCGCGCCGCCCCCTCCCGCACCGAGCCGCGCCTCCACCTCCCGTCCCTTCCGTCGCCGAGCTGCGCCGCCCCCTCCCGCACCGAGCCGCGCCTCCACCGACCCTCCGCCTCCTCTCCCTTCCGTCGCCGAGCCCGCGGAGAGGGAGCCCTCCCCCTTCCGGTGTGGTGGCGGCGGCGGTGGAGGCAGCGGTGGCAGTGGCAGCGGGCGGCGCGGGGTGGGGCTGGGCATGGTGGTGCCATTTTCTTATTTTTTGTAAATTTTTTTGCCGCGTGTTGTTTTGGCGAACGGCGAACGTTTGCCGTGTGTGCGATAAAAGGCACACGGTAAACTACTCTTTGCCGTGCAAATATATGCCATGCGACCTTTGCCGTGTGTATCTTCTATATATGCACGACAAAGCCTTTGCTGTGCGTATAGTGGGCTTTGCCGTGCGCCTCTTGTGCACGGCAAATATGGTGTCTCGGGTAGTGTTTCTAAAGCATAGAAAGATTGCAAGCTAAAGAAAACATTAGAGAATGAAAGAGTGTACCTTATAGTGCTCTTATATGAGTAGAATCTTCAGAAATTTTGAAAAAAAATTGGGCAGTACCTTCCCTCTCCCGGCCGCGAGCACAGCATGAACACAACGCCAAGTGTTCAGCTGACTCGGACGGGGGAGGAGGAAGGTGGTATATACAAACACATTAGCACCGGGTCGTGGCAGGACCCAGTGCAAACGCGCTACTTTTAGCACCAGTTGCAGCCAGCAACCGGTGCTAAATGGCCCAACCGGTGCAAAATGGCCTCGGGCACATTACTGGTGCGAAAAGGGGCAACCCGGTGCTAATGTGCTCACCCCGCTGCCCCCGCACGCCGCCCCCGCTCCTAGCCGTTGGACCCGGTGCTAAAGCCCCATGAGCACCGGGTCCACTCTATTTTGCAATTTTTGCATCAATTTTATGTAGGGTCTGTTTATTTCACTTTAGACCTCACTTCTCATGCAAATTCAATGGAGCAACTCTAATTTGGAAGGTTGATCATCAACTACTTGCTTGAAGGTTAACATCTAGGCACTATTCCATGAATCTTTAGTTTCATTGTTGCAAAATTGAGAAGAATATATTATCGGAAGTCTCTTTTTTTCCCTCCAAGCCATATATTATGAAAAGAATAACAAGAAGAAGAGAGGAATTATTCATCTTGAGGTTTGATGCAAAAAGGTTCCTAGTAAACCAACTAATCGACCACCTTATTAATGAACAAAGCTTATATAATCTTTATTTACACTTTAACAGTTTGGGTCATCCAGCATCTACCACCTAAAGATACTAAACTATGGATGACAGCGGATGAATTTGTTTTGCAGTGAATTGCTGCCAAAATAGCTCCCTGTTGACAATAAAAATTGGAACACAACATAATATCCAAGATAAATGCCCGAGTAGCCAATTTAGAGCCAAAACTTATCATTCTGACAATTTGGCATGCCTAGATACTTTACGGTCTGTCTGAGCATCATACTTGGACATCATACTGGGTCCATTGTTTTTTTTTTGTATATCATGACACGTACGTGGGGTGCAGTCTGGGTTGTGGGCATTGGTTGATGAGCACTGGCGGGCACAATGACTAGGATTTAGCAGAACGCATACTCGCCAATTCCATTTGCCATTATATATATCGAGCTTGCACCAAAACATAATAGACCCTCATGATCCTTGTATCTTCTCCATTTTCCCCATTGGCAGCAAATCGCCAGCTGCATTAGTGATTTATGTTGTATTGGCACCTCAGTTCTATGAACCTTTTCGTCTACCCAACTGTGAGCCATAAAATACACAACATGATAGATACCAGGAATGTATATGTAGTATTGCCGTATTGTGCTGCGTTTCTAAGAATGGGAAGTATCGGCTAAATTTAGAAAAACGTCTTGGACATATACTCATATCAAAATTCAGTATGAACTTCTGAGGTGTAGGAAGCCACATACCAACTAAGGCACTTTGAGCTGATGCCCTTCGAACAATTATCTTCTGCCTACGTTTAATACATATTTTTGTTGATGAATCCGAATAAACTTCTTGTATAATGCAGAAAAGATAATTTTGTCAAAATTTAGTTAGTAACACCTCAGCAACGAGAATTGCACTCAGCAAGTATGGCAGACACGGATTATTAATCACTTCTTTCCAGGATATCTGCATGCCTGAAGAATGAACCTAAAACAAATTAGATAAAGCTACCATTATTATGAACCATATATTCAGCAGTCAAGACAAATGACAGTTTGTTTCAACATCGTTATATCCTCAATTTATGTTTCACAATTTATTATGTAGTCTAAAACATGATTTATGTTGGTATTACGTATTCTTTACACAGACCACCCACCAACACCCACACCACTGATACTACGGCCAATCATAGTGCACAATATTATATGGATTTAAGGATGCCATGTAGGACCTGTGCCATCAGACATAAGAAGACAAAGAACAAAGCAGTATATATTACTGCAGTCAAAAAATAAATAAATTACTAGAAACTCTCTAGCGCGGCTTTGCCGTGCCCCCTTCCTTTGGCCAGTGTTACTCTGCATTATCAGATACAGCATATAAGAAACTTTATTGCTATAGATACAGAATAGTTAGTTCCCATTGCACCAAAGAGTAGCAGCTCGAATTTAGACCCATCCATGCATTGCTAAAATGTCTTCTGTTTGGATGACACAATTACCACAAAGATCCAACACAATTCTGCTTTCTTGATATATTCTTCTAACTTGTAGTGTTTTGGTAATTTTTTCTGGCTCTGTGTTTTTTTTTTCAGATAGAAGATTGAGGCCAAACTAGCATTGTACTGGTCTTTTGAAATATTTGTATGTGTGTGTACGCAATTACACAACAATACTAGTGTACCAATGTATATATGAAATAATGAAAAATATCATTTGTCATTCTATATTTTTTTTGTTTTTCAATTTCTCATTAGTAACGAGCATAGATCTATGCCCATTACTGTACTTGGGTCATAGATAACGGGCAATATGGATGCCAGTTACTAGTGACTGGATCATTAGTAACGGGCAACCTTTGATCGATTATTAATAACGGAAAAAGGGTAACGGGCTACCAATGCTGTTCTATGTCTGTTACCATTATAGGGTTTTCACGTAGGTGGGCCGAACGCGTCGCGTATGTCACCACGCTCGCCAGTTTGGATGCGAGGATAGGGTCACCTCCAAAGATGTTGTCATGTACGAAGCCACCACCGTCACCACACGGCTATACCTATAGATTATCCATGCCCGGGCACGACAACATGACAACACCGCGCGCATGAGCGAGCCGCACGCCAAAACACCGGTGTACATCGAATGGTGTGATCCTACTCCAGCCTTCATTTGCAAGTGACGAGGAGCTCCGGCATTGTGGCAAGCAAACTGGCCGCTCGCCGCTGGTCACGCAGCCGCCACCGACGAGACCGCGCCCGCGTCCACGCCACGTCCGGCCGGCGGCATGAGCAGTGTGGGTGGCGCAGCGGCGACGCGTGCGTGGAGCGCAGGCGGCGGGAGGAGATGGCGGGTCCGGCGGCTGTCAGAGCGCGTGTGCGTGTCTTATATTTGTTTTTATTTTTTCAAAAATTATTTACCGAGTGCTGTTATACTAGACGGTAAAGGCTTTATCATGTTCCCAATAAATGGCTTTGCCGGCCGCTGTTTTTCTTGTGTGCTTTGCCGTGTGCGGCATACAACAAAGTCTTTGCCGTGTGTAATAGTGGTTTTGCCATGTGGTGCAGGCACACGGCGAATATCTGGATTCCGTTAGTGATCAATTGTATGGCGTACGTGTCGTTTATTGATTAAAGTTTGAGTGCCAAGACGGAGGTGCTGCATTCTTTTGTAATAATTAGGCTTATCTTAAAAAAAGACCGTAGAGGATAGTCGTGCGGCCATAGTGTTTATCACAGTTATCCACGCTTGACGCTAGTATATTTTTGAAGGAGTTGTCACTGGGCGGTCGGTAAGAGCTCAGGTGGCAACTAGTTTAGCGGTGGAGCATGTGCGTCTGCTCGTGGTTCCAGCTCCATCTGTGGCTATGACTTTATGTCGGGATTAGAACCAATCTTGTGGCATCCAGTGTCCTTGCAAAGAAACAACGAGCTAGCCTGGTGTCTCATACTCAACAATTGAGCCTGAAGTGCGGTTGAATGTGTCAAAACAGATTCATGGGGCACAATGGCCGAATTGTTGCGAAGGCAACTTTTAGAAAAACACATTCCATAATTCAGATAATTGACACTGAGTCAAATCGTTGTTCTAGGTTCAACCAAAGGAAAAACAGCCGCCAACAATATTTCTCTGGAGATTGATACAGAAAACAATATGCAGTGATTAAAAAATATCGACCAAACGATCTCAATATAAACAGTACTAGGCGTTAGTTCATTACTACAGAAAATGTACACGAACAGTGCACCATGGTCCCGGCTTATGTTCTGCGAGCCAAGAAATTATCTCCTCCCTCACCCAATCCATATATCTTGGCCATTTCTTTGTATAGGCTTATATATAATTCGGTTATGCTTGCTAGCCTACCACTTGCTGCAGTACGACACTAGTGGTTCAAATCGATTAGCTATAGTACGACACTAGTGGTTCAAATCGCATGTGAAGCGCGCGATTCCTATATATCTAGGCATAGGAAGCTTCAGGATCTGTGCTCCCACAGCGCACCATTGCGCGACCTGACCCATTCTTCTACCTGGCAAGCAAATCTTTTTTTGTTCTCCTTAGTTGAGAGAGCAGATTAAAGCTCCAGGAATCAGCTTTAGTTGCGAGCCAACAGCCCAACAGGCTAATCGAGCATGGATGCAGCTCTCCAAAGCACCAGATTGAGCATGGCAGACCCCTGTCAGCACACAATAGCCCGCCCTACATGAGAATCGCCGCAGCAGCATCATATCAACACCGTCGTCAATGTTGGCAAGGGGAAGGCCACGGCGCGCGTCTGTCCTCCTTGCTTGTTTCTTAATACTAGATCATCCGGCGCCCTTCGTGCGCCCTATCATTTTAACGACCAAATACAAACATAACAACCCACTATATATGCATCTCAGGTGACAGTAGAAGACAATAAATTTGATTCACAAGTACCACATTACATCCAATCTTTATTTTTTGAGCATAGAAGTTCGAAGTATAATTGATATATGATAATTTGATTCACACAAGTAGTACATTACATCTATTCTGCATTTTTTTGAACATAGAACTCTGAAGTACAAGTGATAGATGCTAATAAGTGACTAAATATTCTAGGGTTTAGGGTGTCGACCATGGTTTTAAATAGCGGGCTAAGGGGTTTAGCGGTTGGGTCAAAAAACAGCTAATAGCGGGCTAAATGAGGTTATAGCGGTTTTTAGCGGCTAAATTGTACATGATTTCAAATAGCGGTTTTCTGTCTCAAAAGGGTATAGCGGGAGATTTTAAACCTTGGTGTCGACCACCCTTGCCTGTCTGTTTCCAGAAGTAGGTCCTCCTCAAACCTCATATACTTCCAGAAGTAGCCCTCCCTTCCCGAACTTCCATCTGCCTACATCCACCCACACACATAGTGATAACATAGAATCAGAAACCACCAAGGCAGGGCAAGGAAGATGGGCAAGCTAAGGAATTGGTGACAGGATGCTGAGCACGCACCTGAGGAGCCTCCATCGTGTATGTGCTTTGGATTCACGAGGATATCATCCATTTGGCATCCTAGCATCCACAATACATGCATACAAGACACATAAAGGAAACTAATGGTGACAGGTATTTAACCGATATAAACTCGATCAGTCCAGGAACAGGACAACTATGAAGTATCTTTGCCGTTAACTCTCAAAGCAAACTATAGACAAATAAAATATAACATTAAGGATAGTTCTTCAGGTAGGAACTGGATATCAGCAATTCAGCATGTGGAGAACTACTATACATTTCAACTGAACATAGAACTACGACTGAGATTTGTTAATTCTATCAGGACAAAAAAAAATCAGTGTTTGCTTATGATTTAATTCCTAGAATCTTTGCATACCAATAATCATTATAATGTAACAAAGGAAAGGATCAATAATTGAATACTCCCTCCGTTCCTAAATTTAGGTCGTTTGACTTTTTTAGCCCCAAATTTGACCGCTTCGTCTTATTCAAATTTTTGTGCAAATTAACATATTTTTTATGGTGACTTGTTTTATTAATATATAATCTACAAAAATGTCTTAAATTTGACTATATTTTTACAGTTTTTTTTAATAAGACGAAGCGGTCAAACTTGAGGTCAAAAAAGTCAAACGACCTACGTTTAGGAACGGAGGGAGTAGAATGGAACTGCAGGTTAAACCTATGTGTACAAGTTGAATATTTATGGCAACTGAATGCATCAGTAGTTGCACATGAATGCTCCAATACTCCAATACATATGACGAAAGACCCTTCAGTCTCCGAAATGAGGTCTGGGGAAATAAATAAAATTGATATATATTGCTTACAAAGAATGTCTTGTCAAAGAATAGTTCTAATAGTACCACATTTATTTATTGGCCATCATAATCTGGGATTGCTTTATTTTCCTAGAAGATAATACTCAAAAGAAGTGCCAGAAATTTCTCTAGATCACCTCTCTTTTATCAATGATCCTTTCTGGCATCAGACAATGAAAATGTGAACATGTAAGCATCTAAAATGAGAACTTGAGTGGTATAAGAAAATTAACTACATAACTAATCCAAACTCACATAGTATTGTCGAGCAGTCAATAACTTTTACAGAGAACAAGTTTACATTAGATAAATGATCACAGGATAAAAACATAGGTGCAATATCCTCACCTACTAAGAAATTCAGAAATAGTGCTTCTTCCAAAAATATAGAGTGCAAATAATTTAGGAAGTCAGCAAATGCTAGTTACTAAGCAACTGCTAACACAATCACTTCATAAGATCAATTCAGATGCTCCAATATATATCTCCCAGAGTAGTGGTGTCTTTCTATCTGTAGATGCATAAGGTACTATACACCCATCGGGGCTATGCAAAACAACCAAAAGGAATTGGATAACTGCTCACACAATATAATTTTTTGGACAAGACTCATCACGTATCTGAAGTGCATACTATAATTTAATCAAGTAGGCATGACATTTACAAATATTTGTCTGCTACTCTGCTGTAAAATAAAAGGCAAAAAATACAAATGTACCCTTATTGAAGAAAGTCACACTTGTAAATTGTCTGCATTTCCCAAACCGTTTTGCAAGCTGTTGACACTCAAAATTGGCAATAGTGCAAACCGGTCTGACCGGTGTGCAGTGACCGGTTTGGGTAATGTTGTCAAAATGCAATTTGGACTTCACCATTGTCTAGCTCTCGACGAGGCGATCAAGATGCATATGTGAAACGTTCAATTTGGACTCCGGGTGAGAGAGTTACGACTTCGACAAGAATTGCTCTCGAGGGAAACCGGTCTGACCGGTTTGCCCAACCGGTCAGACCGGTTTGGGTCTGTAATTCGTGTAGGTTTAGAACTCTATGTTTTATCCCCTATTGTAACCGAATTTGAAGGGGCAAGACTTCCCCGGCCTATAAATATAAAGGCTCATGGCCGATTGAGGTGTTCCCAATCGAACCAACATACTTGTACCTTATTTTTTGTCCCTCAAACCCTAATCTCTTCCAAACCCTATCCTCTATTCTTTGGTCGTCTCTACGGCGTGCAAAGGCATTCTAGGTGGCCTGCCGACCCTAGAGCAACCCTAGCTTGCTGGAGCTCCGACGGGGTCCCTCCCGAGCTCGAGTTTCTAGATCTTCACGATCTCCCGCCTGAAAGCGGTCTGACCGGTTCTTAAAACCGGTCTGTCCGGTTTGCTCCGGGGAGGTCGGGGTGTTGGTCGTTGTGACGGCCTTGCTGCGCGTTCGTGTGTTCTCAGGTGTGTTGGCACATCTTTGCGTCAACATACACTTTGGCGACTCCGCTGGGGAAGAAAGATCTTGGTCTAAAAACCAATCTAGTTTTCTTCAAAGAAGATGGGCTGTATCTCCGATTCCAACAACGACATCATCGCGGCGACGATGGAGGAGCTCACGAAGAGGAGCCCAAGGAGTACCAAATTGTTATGGAACACTTCAAGATGCAATTCTTAAAGGGTTTCAAGAAGGATTGTTGTGGCTCCATTAGAAGGGTCGAATAATTCGTCATGCCTTCCTTCAAATTGACTAATAGTCAAGTTGAAGAACTTCCTAAGGTAAATAAAGACCCATCTGATCTCATGAAGCAATTATCACTTATGATAGATGAGAAATTTTCAGTAGCAAATATTGTTGGTGACAAGCTTGTTTCTTTATCCGATGAATTAAAAGCATTGAAAAAGGATAAAAGTATTGTAGATGATTCTTTTCCATCGGATAACTTAAAATTTAGCTCGTCAGGTGTGCCAGAAAATATTTTAGATCCAAATTTGGGCATACCCACGAATTTCTTTGCTGGACAGACAGTGCATACAGCATCGGCCAGCAAACCGGTCAGACCGGTTTTCTAAACCGATCAGACCGGTCTGCCCAGTTTTGCAGCTGATCAGGCCGTTTCTGTGGTTGGTAGTCCATTGTCTCCAGTAATGCCTAGTTCGGCCGCTTCTAGTTGAACTAATTAGATCGGTATAGGTAATTCACATTTATATCCAATACCGTACCCTCCTGAGTTCGATCTTGTTCCTTATCCCACTAGTTGGCGTGTTCCTGAGTTCACTAAATTTAATGGTGTCGATACTCGTACAACTTGGGATCATGTGAGGAATAGCGGGTTTTTATGAAGCTTTGCGTGTACGCTTATTCTCATTATCTCTTACTGGAAATGCTTTTGCTTGGTTCTCTTCACTCGCTCCAAACTCTATACAAACATGGAATTAATTAGAGTGTAGATTCAAAATCACTTCTTTAATAGAGAGAACGAAGCTAGAGTGACAGACTTGACATACACAAGGCCGTGATGAATCGGCCATTGACTACTTTATAAGATTTAAAGATGTTAAGAACCGATATTTAGGTTTGACAATTTCCAAGAAGGATTTAGCAAACTTGGCTTTTGTGGGTCTACAACCTCATTTGAAGGAAAAAATTGAAAGATTTACTTCTGTTAATTTTTTCAAATGATGGTTATGAATTTAGAATATAGATTGAGAAATACAAAAGAACCGTTTAAAACTCATCAGTCCAGCGTGCGTATCGTTGATCATACTTCTGATAGTTCGGACGATGAGGGTAAAGAAATTTGTGCTGCTGAGTTTGTTTGGCCATCAAAGGCCGAACCATGTTCTAGTCCTTCACTCAAGCCGATGCAGAAAAATCGGCAAGCTGAAGTGAAATTTACTTTTGATGTTGTTAAATGTGACCATACTTTTGATGAATTGCTCGAGAGAGGCAACATTAAATTGTCTCATGCTATACCATCGTCGGAGGATCTGAAAGGGCATGCATATTGTAAGTGGCATAATTCTTTTCTTGGATGCAACTATTGATTGTAATATTTTCCGTCGACGGATACAATCGGCCATTAATGTAGGACGATTGTTATTAGCTGAGATACAAATTGATGAAGCTCTTTTTTCTGTTCATACTTTGAATTTGAACAATCCCAAAATACTTATTCGGCCGAAACAAGCCGAAGAAGCCAAAGGGAAAAATGTGATCATTGGAGAACCAAGGCCGAATAATGTCAATGACAAAATTCCGGCTAGAAAGGTGATGATTGGAAAGAATCTGGATGGAAAAGAGTATCTGAAGATTACTATTGGAACATCTAAGCCCCGGGGGCAAGAGAGTTCACCTAAAGAAGGACAGTTTGCTGATCAGGCGAAACCGGTCAGACCGTGGACGATCAGTTCATGAAAAAGTACACAAAGGCCGTTCAAGTTGATCGGCTAACAAAAAAGAAATCAAGAGACACATCACGTTGGAATAATTCTACAGCTCCAAGAGGGAATAGCAACCACCGAGGTGATGTTGTTACTGTGTTTTACCCACAAAATTGTATGCTACCATGCCATGGATATTTCCCACATCAAATTCTCAATCTCTGACGTGGGATCAAGGGGAGTGGATGCAATACTTTCCTATGCCACAACCACCTCAGGATTATATTGGGAAAATTCCCAAGACTCCAGTGCGTGACCGATTGGATTCATATCAATCAGGTCCGGTGCCAGTGATCAAAGCGGTTAGACCGGTTTCGTCAAACCGGTCAGACCGGTTTCGGTTTGGTCAAAAGCCACGTGCTCCTCCTAAGCAAGAATATCGTGTCAAGAAAAAGAAGGAGGATGCGAAGCCTGTATTTGATCCAAATCAGACTTAAGTTGATGGGTCTATGACAATTGGTGATATTCCAGTAGTTATGCAAGATTTGGATAAAAAGCCGATTGTTATTGGAGATTCGGTTGCTGTTGCAAATAAAGGGTCTGTCAAGACAGATGATCATGAAGCTAGCAGTAGCAAGTTTGCAAAAAGGTGCTATCAACCCAGATGGTGTCCATCGGGTTTGAATCATACACAGAAAAGAAAATTGCAACGCTTGCGTATTAAAGAGAAAAGGGAGCAGGAAACAGAGATGCCAAAGGATGAAAAACTCAACAATTACAAACACATGGTTCCTCAAGGCAAAGAGTGGCAAATCAAGTCAAGTGGCCAACTAGCAGCCAAAGCGGTCAGACCGGTTTCGCCAATCGATCAGACCGGTTTCGCCAACCGATCAGACCGGTTTCAGAGAATCCAGTACAAGACAGTCAGACGAATGAGCGGTACTTGGTTTGGTTCTTGATGACTTTGTGGTACCAGAGGAAGAAGTTGCTTGTTTCCACTTTGGACCTCATGATGATGTGTTCCACAAGCCCAAGGAGTCGGTTGATCATTTGGAAGCTTTATATATGAAAGGATATGTCAATGGAAAGCCGATTTCACGGATGCTAGTTGATGGAGGGGCTGTTGTGAACCTCATGCCCTACTGTTGGCGGTCGTTACAACCCAAATTCGACCACCAATACTCGGGAATAAAAGAGGTTTTATGCAACATTCCATGTACTTAGGTTTTATTTCTAATAAAGTTTCATGAGTTTTGGTGAGTATCACTTGTGTAGGTACAACTACGACAAATACGCGCTATTGGGGCCGAAAATGAACGAATCGGCCGAACGACTCCGTTCGGCCGGTTAGCCCCCTTAGTCGTACATGCCACCGGGAGTCATCCACGTCGACAATGACTAAGCGATGACATCACAAGACACATGGATGACCGCCAACTCATCCTGGACTGCTGCCACATCGTTTCTGGGCTAAATCAACGAAAGCACACGGGCTACATCAACTCAGAGCAGCCCAGGACGATCCAGGAGAAGAGGCGGTGTAGGGGGCTGCCAGGCCCAGTTCGGCTGAACTGTGGCTTCGACCGAACCGCCCCCACTGCACCACCGACCCCAGGGAGCAAGCCACAGCCATTGGATGCAAGGTCGGCAGGATGGTCGGAAACGGCTCCCCTGGCCGAAACGGCCGGCAACCGCCTCAGCTACCTCCCTTGGCCGTTACCCTATCTCAACCGACCCTGGAGCACTATATATAGAGTGGCATACCCCCATTTGTAACACACACCAAGCCAAGGAGCTCATTTTTACTTTCATTCTAGTTAGAGTTGAGTCGAGCTTTGCCTTCGAGGTTCCGGAGTCATCTTCAGAGGCTCTGGTAATAGCTCTTGTATCTTTTACTTTTCCTTTTGCAAGACTTTGAGTATCAATATAGTTATCTTTATCACTTAGCCTTTGTCATTTATATCTTGTTTCTACTTTATTCTAGTTGCAAATATATCTTGTTTAGACTATAGTCAGTTATAGTTCTAGTGCTTATAGTCTTGTTTAAGTCTTTGTCTTGGCTGGTTCTTCGATCTTGCTTGACACTGGAGGTGAATTGTCACCAAGAGTATTGACAAGGTTGCTTGCTCTGTTGCTAGCAGAGTAAGTAGTTATTGACTAGTGTAGGAGTGGTTCCTAGCCTAGCCAGTAGCCTTAGAGTATTCCCATCGCAACGGAGGTGGTAGCCGTGAGGTGGTGACAGCCGTTTCGGTCTTCGTAGTCCATCACGTTAGTTCTGGTCCGTAGGATCCCCCCAGCCCGGGAAATAGTGGCACCCCTTCTCATCCCTTTCTGTGTGTTCATCAGTTCCCTTATCCCGAAGTTAAGACAATAAAGTTATCCCAGATCTCCTATGCTGGCTCTGTAACCGCTATATCTCTAAACTAGAGTGACATAGGTAGATAAAGTATCCAGGAGTCCTCTATCTCTTCTCGTTGTCCTCCTAACTATCCATTCCTTCTCCCCCTTACCTGAGTATCTCTTGAGCTGTGTGTCCAGTATATCCACTCCTATCCAATACCGTTATCCCCTGTCTTGTCTAGTCGTGTACCCTTCTCAGATAGTCTCGAATATCTGTTCACTAGTATTCTTGCCATAGCTTCCCTGCGGAAATATAAATTACGATACTTCGTGATACTCCCAGGTGAAGTGCTACAGCGGTGATTCTGTGCGTTTGCAGAATATTTATATATTTTACTAAGCCATAAGGAAAACCACTGAACACTCCTTACCCCAGTACCAGGATTCTCAATTCTGATATTGGATCGTAAGAAGTGCCAACACCTACACTCTCTTCAAGGAACTTGGCGGAAAAGATAAAGAGGTGGTTAAGACAAATGCGACGATTACTGGCGTGGGAGAAGATAATCATATAAGTATAAAGGGAATTGCTTCTCTTGAATTGGCTATTGGAAGCAAGACGCTCGATATAGTCTTCTTCGTTGCAAAGGTGCAAGGTAACTTTAGTTTAATTCTTGGGCGCGATTGGATTCATGCAAATCAATGTGTGCCGTCTACCTTACATCAATTACTTATTCAGTGGATCGGTGATGAGACTGAGGTGGTACATGGTGATAATTATTTTTTCCAATGACCGATCCTGATTTTTATTGATGCACATGATAAACATTAAGGGCTTTTGAGCTTGTCTGTCCGATTGAGAATTATTCAGTTGCAACAGATATGTTTTGTCCTTTTGTTAAAACCGATGAAAAATCAGCTTCGTTTGTTATAATCAATGGCTCATGCACGTGAGTCTCCTAAAACCGGTCAGACCGGATTTGGAACCGGTCAGACCGGTTTGCTCAGTCCATTCATATTTAAAGTGGCTCCAACAGCAAATCAATCACTATCGGGCGTATGTGAACGATATGTGTAAGATCATTAGAGCAAAGAGGAATTCACGAGTAATCCGGCTATGTGTCTTATATTTGTTCTTTGGGCCGATTACTTATTTTTTTTGATTTGGATGATTTATGGATGCAATACTGACTTAATTTATTATTCTTCAATTCTCAAGTTGAAGTATTTCAAAGACCAATTAACATTTAAAGCAATTTGGTCGTTTTTTGCATCTATGATGGTTTACAAGTGTGAGGATAGTTTTGTTCAAGAATTTCATAAGTTGGATTGTGATGATAATCTGATCTTGGCCATTTTCATCGTGATTGTGGCATATTTATTAATGAGGCCGATTGGAATATTTTGCACTAATAAGCAAGTCCTGTATGGTTCTTCTACTTCGGCTAAAGGTTTTTTGATTCAAGGATATGGAGCCGGTAGATGCTATATATTTATTATACATTTTCAGTTGTGATTATAGAAGACAAAAGACCAATTGCTATTCATTGTAATTGGGTCTGTTCGTGCATCCATGATCATTTGGAGTACAAGATTGACATTGAACTAAATTCTAGACAATCATGGCCCTGAAGTAGTATATATTCAGGTTCATATCTCATGGGAGATGCAAGAATACGAGCAGCATGGTGAATTCATCGTCACGAGAATCAAGATATATGGACAATTGAAGTTTTCCATCATTAGAGACAAGTTGTGATTGATGTGCAGGTGCTTATCATTATTTTAGTGCAATTTTAGCTTGGAGAAGTGTTTCTTGCTACGCAAGCTTTACTAAGAAACAGGGGGGCATGTGTTGACACTCAAAATTGGTAATAGTGCAAACCGGTCTGACCGGTGTGCACAAACCGGTCTGGCCGGTTTGGGTAATTTTGTCAAAATGCAATTTGGACTTCACCATTGTGTAGCTCTCGACGAGGCGATCAAGATGCATATGTGGAATGTTCAATTTAGACTCCGGATGAAAGAGTTACGACTTCGACAAGAAACTCTCTCGAGGGAAACCGGTCTGACCGGTTTGCCCAACCGGTCAGACCGGTTTGGGTCTGTAATTCGAGTAGGTTTAGGACTTTATGTTTTATCCCGTATTGTAACCGAACTTGAAGGGGTACGACTTCCCCGGCCTATAAATATAAAGGCTCAAGGCCGATTGAGGTGTTCCCAATCGAACCAACATACTTGTACCTTATTTTTTGTGCCTCAAACCCTAATTTCTTCCAAACCCTATTCTCTATTCTTTGCTCGTCTCTACGGCGCGCAAAGGCGTTCTAGGTGGCCTGCCAACCATAGAGCAACCCTAGCTTGCTGGAGCTCCGACAGTGTCCCTCCCGAGCTCGAGTTTCTAGGTCTTCACGATCTCCCGCCTGAAAGCGGTCTGACCGGTTCTTAAAACCGGTCTGACAGGTTTGCTCCGGGGAGGTCGGGGTGTTGGTCGTTGTGACGGCCTTGCTGCACGTTCGTGTGTTCTCAGGTGTGTTGGCACATATTTGGGTCAACACAAGCTGAAAAAAGAGACAAAAGAGAGAGCAGGGTGCACCTGACGGTGGAGGAACGGGTCAGGAGCCATGCCGGAAGGGGAGCAGATGAGGAAGAACGCCACCCAGTTCGATCGTTGCCGCTCTCGGTCGCTCCATGCTGCCATGCCAGTTCATCTCGAGACTGTACTCCCCTAATCTGAAAGAGAAAAAGGTGAAGACGAGAACTGGATCTGAGAGATACGTGAGAAGCTCTGCATTTCTGACAAAGGGAATGGGAAGACAATGGAGGGCACAGTGACATCCACATCCCAGCAGTTACCTCACGATGGATCTAGGAGGGACCTCCATGGGTGGGTCGTCGATGGATGAAGGGACTATGGGAGTGCTGTGCGGCGGCAGGACGTCCTGGCACGCAAGCCTCCGCGCGAAGTCGCCCTGCTGCCGCCGACCCCCGCGACGAGGTCGGAAACAAGGGCCTCGGTCACCGCCACCCTGAGGTCAGACGGGACGCCGAGCCGAGGGTGTCATGGCCGCGGCCACCGCCCGGCCATCTCGCCGAGGGGACCAAGACGCTGCCGCGCCGCGCCCAGGGGGTGGGGTCGCTGGGACGCGGGGACCTGACGCACCGCGCAGAGGGCGAGCCGACCACCGCCGTGCCGAGGGGGTCCCGGTCTCAGCGCCGCCGCACTTTCTTCGCTTGGGAGGGAGAGAAGAGGGGTGGAGTAGACAATAATGGGAGGGGTGGGGACAAAGTCCGCTGGGCGTGAGAGTCGCGCGCGCAGTCCGCTTTGCGCCTCCATTTCCCGCGCGCGCTAGTCGCATGAAGACGCCACAGATCGACACGCGTCTTTTTTTCAGCGTGAAGCGCGGAGGGAGGAGCAAAGGGCAGTGGCTTTTAATCAAGCTGATGATGCCACTCTACAACGTCCCATCATGTCTTTTTGTATCTACTTTATGAATTAGCTAGACTCCCTCAGTTATGTGACCAAGAACTTGTCATTGATTGGATTGGAGATAGCGTACAAAGGTAACAGTGACATCAACATGGATGGTGTCTTGATGGAGCAGGGACCACGATTGTGGTCATGAGTGCAAATGGTGGGGCTATGTATATATTGATGATATCATAGTGCCATGATAGTGAAAAAGGTATAGTGAACCTATATGGCCAATGGGATGTGTGGGCTATTTACAAGAATATGCACGTCACATCCCATTCGCCATGATCCATATGATATTTTCTGTCCAGAACCAAGTTTGCACAAACAAATGTTTTTATCATTTCCAAGATAAAAAAGGCTAGAAATGCAAATGTTGGATTTGTAGAACTGGCACCTTTCCACGACTGCCCATAAAAATGTTTACTGGCATAGTGAGACATACCACAAACTGATGATCCATATATATGTTTGGCATCGGTACAGGTTAGCAAAATAGACAGCCCACTAGCACGGTACTAGATTAGCTGCTAGAATCACACTACCAAATATAGAACATCACTACATGATATGAATTGAGCTGCCAAAACAGCACCAGGAAGGATGAAATGTGAACTAGCAGTACAACACTTAGGGTGAAATTTGAGCTGCCAAAATGGAAGCTGCACCAAAACAGAATGAATTGTTTGCACTCTAGTTAAGCTGCATCATCACACAATTCATTGATTCCACTGGGACTGCCGGTTCGGTTGGAAAAAATGGATCGTTCGAACATGATGCAGACATGGATTCAACGAGGCAACTGGGTGTTTGTACTATCTATTTGCTTGTGCCGGAACCATGCATTGTATCAGTCATGGTGGCAGCGACCATGAGTACACAGCGGCGAGCCACACAAGGTCGACCTGTATTCAACGGCGCCATTTAGTAATGGTCTCGTGCCAGGTAAAATAAAAGAAAATGATGTATGCTGAATTTACACAAATATTGTCCATGACCCATTAAACTTGTAGAAAAGCAGAATTTCGTTGAGATGCGGAAACCACCAGGTTTTGTATGAACGTTAAAGTCCAGAAACGTCAATGAAGCAAATCCAGATTTTTGCTGTGTCTTGTGCAGCTTGTGGTTGAATCTATCGTGGTTCGTTGACTGAAGGTAAAAAAGGCAAGTTCTTTCACCTGTGATTTCCTTTTTCTTGGATCGATTGTTCAGATTTTGCCGAGATATGGGTGGGTAACATTGTTCTTTGTTGTGCAGGATTCAAGATCTGAGAAATAATGTTGTTATGCAAATAATGTTGTTTTCTCGATATTATGATATAATATGAGCATATGTGCCCCTGTTTATGATGTCTTTGTATGTTGAACTGAGCTATTGTCCTTGCTGATGATGCATTGTTTGTGTTTGTGAGCTAATGTTTAGTCAAACTCTTCAAAATAGAAGGGGTAATGTTTCAATGATTTATGGCCCGTCGATACTCAAAAGTTTGGATCTTTATCCCATATTTATTCCTGGACGTGGAGTGCTAGGGAGTTCTAGATCACGTACTCATTCAAAAAGTGTGACAGTTTAAACCGTGATTGTGGGATATGGGGACCCTGGGCCCACTGTCAGACCAGACTACGGCGGCCAGGACCCACATCTGACAGGCTTATGGGCCGACCCCTAGGTGGACCACGTGGACCGCACGGCTATAAGCAACGATAAAAAAAATATATACCAAACAATCCCGATGTGAATATGAACAGTACTAGGCGTTAGTTCATTACTATAGAAAATGTACACAATTACACAAACACTGCACCATGGTCCCGGCTTATGTTCTGCGAGCGAAGAGATTATTTCCTTCCTCCCTTACCCAATCCATATATCTTGCCCATTTCATTGCATAGGCTTATATATAATTCGGTTATGCTTGCTAGTGCGTGGTTCCAATGATTTTGCTATAGGCGCTCCTGGAGCAATGCATATATATTATACTATACTTCTCGCAAAAAAAGCGTGACATGCATGTGAGCGATCCCTAAATACCTAGGCATGGGAAGCTTCAGGATCTGTGCACCCACAGCTCACTGTTGTGCGACCTGAACGATTCTTCGCCCTGGCAAGCAAATCCTTATTTGCTATCATTAGTTGAGAGCAGCAGATTAAAGCTCCAGGAATCAGCGTTAGTTGTGCGCCAACAGGCTAAGGAGCATGGATGCAGCCCTGCATCAGCACCAGATCGAGCATGGCAGACCCCTATCAGCACACAATAGCCCGCCCTACATGAGAATCGCCGCAGCCGCATCATATCAACACCGTCGTCAATGTTGGCAAGGGGAAGGCCACGGCGCGCAGCTGTCCTCGTTGCTTGTTTCTTAATGTCTTTTTGTATCTAATTTAAATTAGACTCCCTCAGTTATTTGACCAAGATCTTGTAATTGATTGGATTGGAGGCAGCGTACAAAGATAACAGTGACATCAACATGGATGGTGTCTTGATGTAGCAGGGACCACACGAGTGTGGTCATGAGTGCAAATGGTGGGGCTATGTATATATTGATGATATCATAGTGCCATGACAGTGAAAAAGATATAGAGAACCTGTATTGAGTGACAAGAATATGCACGTCACATCCCATTCGCCATGATCCATATGATATTTTCTGTCCAGAACCAAGTTTGCACAAACAAATGTTTTTTATCATTTCTAAGATAAAAAAGGCCAGAAATGCAAATGTTGGATTTGTAGAACTGGCACCTTTCCACGACTGCCCATAAAAATGTTTACTGGCATAGTGAGATATACCACAAACTGATGATCCATATGTTTGGCATCAGTACAGGTTAGCAAAATAAACAGCCCGGCCACTAACAAAAAGCCATATAAACTTCTAGCACACTACTAGATTAGCTACTACCAAATATAGAACATCACTACATGTGATGAATTGAGCTGCCAAAACAGCACCAGGAAGGATGAAATGTGAACTACCAATACAACACTAAGGGTGAAATTTGAGCTGCCAAAATGGAAGCTGCACCAAAACAGAATGAATTTTTTGCACTCTAGTTAAGCTGCATCATCATACAATTCATTGATTCCACTGGACTGCCAGTTCGGTTGGAAAAAATGGATCGTTCGAACATCATGGAGACATGGATTCAACGAGGCAACTCAGTGTTTGTATTCTCTATTTGCTTGTGCCGGAACCATTATATCAGTCATGGTGGCAGCGAGCATGCCTACACACCGGCTAAGTTGACCTGTATTCAACGCCGCCATTTAGTAATGGGTTTGTGCCCAGAAAAATAAAAGAAAATTATGTATGCTAGTACTCTGGGTGCCGGACAGAATTTACACAAACATTGTCCATCACTGATTAAACTTCTAGAAATGCAGAATTTTGCTGAGATGCGGATCCTAAACCCAGGTTTTCCACCGGTTGTGTACTAGTACTTATGTATTCCAGCACCAAAAACAAATAATGTTCTCTTCCTAGTACCACTGCAATAGTATGTGAAAATAAATATTGTGTACATTTAACAACTGAATAATCTCCCGCCCACCACCTTATGATATTTTCTTATTTGTCATGTCCCAGTAAATCCCTTGCTTGTCGTATTACATCATCTCTAGACAACCACACATCATCATATATACCACTATGCACCTCCCAACACCCACCCAACATCGTATTGTCTTGTTATACTATTTCTGCTTAAAGATTCCATGACTCCACCTTTATTAATAATCCATCCTTCCATTTATATTTGAGGTTGCTATATACTAGTAGGGAGTGCGTAGAGCTATATACTAGTAGGCTTATCCGATTCTTGCTGGGATGGCTCGTGATGTACTCGGTGCTCCACTCACAACTGTTGCTTTCAGTTCTGCCAAGCGAATTCTTGATGACTATCGTTGTAACCTGCTCCCATAAACAATTGAAGCTATAATGTGTTCACATGATTGACTGAGGGGTCGCATACCAGGTACATATTTCTGCTAAAAATGCTTCTGGTAGTTGTTTATCTTGGCTTCCTAACTTTTTTTTTTGAAACAGTTGAGCCTTGAGTTGCAGAAGATGACGTGGTTATGTCTGAATTATCTATACCAAACAGAAGTCAAGAAGATCAAACTCATGATGCTTAGACATATTAATGAGGTATGCTTCACACTATCCTACATCAATACCGCTGCTAGTATCTCCCTCTTAGCACACTTGGGATTTGTCTCTGTTTCAAGAAACGAGCATACTCTGGTTCACTAGCTTACTTTTGTTCATGATTTTCTTGACTGCCATAGTTCCTTAGATTTGACTGTTAAACATATGGCATCACTTTCAGTAGTGACTGTTTTATCGACTTCAATATTGTAGCTTTACTAACCAACCTTCTCATTTATGCGTATCTTCTCATTTGAATTATGTATATTATGTATATTCTCATTTGAATTTTGTTCCCCTGTAGGCCTCGTTTCTTTAAACAGAGCACTAGCATCGTCCGTGATACGAAGCAGTGATACGAAGCAACGTTAAGCATTTTATGCCGTATGACCTCCGTGCCACCCGCTCACCCCAAACCCATGTCCACTGATTATTACCCATTATCCATTGGGATATGGATAATTAAAGTTTGATTGGATACGGGAAGGGTATGGATCGGGGAAACAAGGTCTGGAAGTGGGTAGGGGAAAGCACGGGCGCACCCGATCTTTGCCCAACGGCAACTTGAGATAAGCCTTCTTGCAACCGCCCAAATTAATCCGGAAACATTAGCTACTAGGCGGTTTTGTGTCATCTGGAGAACTTGACACCCTGACAGCATATGAGAGGAACCACAGGCGGCAATCGCCGTGAAGGATTGCCATAACGAAGTTGTTGTAGCAATGGTGAGCTGCTGTTGGTTGCAGTTGATATACGTATACGTACACTCACAAGGTCAAAACCCATCCTATGGGTCTGGGGCACTACGTAGGTAGGATTTGGAGGGCCCCTGCATGTCGTCTTTTGCCGTGCATGTTTCAGGGGTGAAATTTTTTTTCACCAAGAGAACCTTACATGCATAAAATATTAAATAAAGTCTATTTATAAAACTTTTTTAAGGATGAATGTAACTTTACGTGATGAATCTAACGATGATTAATCCATGATTTACTACAACGATGCTACAGTAACCTATCGCAAACTGTTGGGTCAAAAGAAATCGCAATCCTATGTGGGATCATGATCCTGAGAATCTCAGTTACGTACTCGGTCGTTAATAAATTGGAAATTAAATTTCTTCATTTACCATCCGCCAGCAATATTCGGCTTTGGCGAAGGTGCCATATGGCAGCGCAGTAACAAGGGCTCGGTGGCTCTAGTTGCTTGAGCACGACGGACCATCGCCAGAAATATAAGGCTGTAATTTTTCAAGAATAATAGCGGTATCATATGAGAAACAAACAGAGAGCAGACCACCATGAGAAGGCAAAATAGCAGGGCTAACACTGCTAGACATTGAACCAACACTGCGGTGGTGCTAGAAGCACTGAGAGCGAGAAGAATAGCGTTTCTTAAATTAAAAAAAAAAGAATGGCTGAGTGTGTCCAATTATAACACGGCAGTGTTTCTTAAATAACAGATTTGACTACAACCTTTTAGGAATATTATATTTATGAAACTACTTTTCGAGACAAAAATCTATTGTATCATTTTCAAATATCCAAGCTTAGCATAGGAAAATAAATTGTGATTTGAGGGAGCATGTGATTAAAGTAAGACTGCTGTGTACTACGTCGACCAGATGCTTTTTTTACACTTGGGGTGATAATTAATTTACCTTGGTCAGTGTCAGTGGCCACTCACTTTAGAGACACCTAGCATGCATGATGATCTGTATGTGACTAGGACGCCGTCTGGTCATATATGCAAGCTGAAGGCTCCGGGACGAGCGCAATACACATCACGGGCATTTAATCATATAGACTGGGCCAGAGCTCGATTTACGACCGATCAATACCGCCATGCGATTATAAATATAACTGCTGCAAACCCGATTGCGCAAACATGATGATAGTAGTTCTGATAGGGGAGAATTTGTTGCCGATAGAGACAGAGATGAGCTAACCTATGCCTTAGGGAACAAGGAGCATCCTGGACGGACGCGCGGCGTAGGCACAAGCGTCTCATGGAAGAAAGGTTTCCAAGAGCACGCCGCCACCTATAGGAGCCGTTCGAGGAAGAAGGCCGAATATGAGCAGAGGGTAAGGGACCTAGAGCAAACGGTTGCCGCCCAGGCTTCAAAGCTCCAAGAAATGGAGTCAGAGATGGAGCGACGGATGAAGGTAGCATGGCTGCAGATACAACAAGCCACAGGCGGGACCGGTTCCACAGAGCCTGCACCTCTCCAACAAGCCACAGGCGGGACCGGTTCCACAGAGCCTGCACCTCTCCAACAAGCCACAGGCGGGACCGGTTCCACAGAGCCTGCACCTCTCCAACAAGCCACAGGCGGGACCGGTTCCACAGAGCCTGCACCTCTCCAACAAGCCACAGGCGGGACCGGTTCCACAGAGCCTGCACCTCTCCAACAAGCCACAGGCGGGACCGGTTCCACAGAGCCTGCACCTCTCCAACAAGCCACAGGCGGGACCGGTTCCACAGAGCCTGCACCTCTCCAACAAGCCACAGGCGGGACCGGTTCCACAGAGCATGCACCTCTCCAAGATGCGGCCCTTATTAGCCCTCCACAGCAATATCAAAGCAGTCACGCTTCCACACAGGCCGCCGAAGCGGTCCGTTACACCGTGGATGAAATAACTCAACGGACCGCGTGCGAGCTTGTCGTCAGGCAGAAGAACTTAGCTGTGGTGGTACGTATGCGACCTTAGTTCATACTGCATACATTTCACCGTAAATACCATTCATTTACTAACTTTCTTTGTGACTACTAACTTATCAGGTCGCATACGGTATGACCAAACGTGTGGAAGAAGGGCAAAAATGGCACTGCAATGACATTCCACATGGTTACGTACCTGTTGAGGTGGAGCAAGTCGTCACCAGCTGGGAAGACTTGGAACTTGACATCCCCGGAGGTGACGGAGAAACAAAACTCGGTCAGTGTTCTCACTGCATCATTCTATGGAGCAAGGCAGACATCGTTATACCCGATACACCTGCGGCTACCAACAAGCCCCCGTCACCTCCAAGAGATCCACAGGATCATGACGATTCTCCGGGAGCTCCTGATGCAAGCCCGTCTCCTCCGCCAAAGAGGTCTCCGTCTCCTCCGCCGAAGAGGGGACGCCGCACTAAAGCCTCTGCCCCCACTCCACCAGCGAAGAAGGCGCGAAAAACTAGAGAGAAGCCCGCACCAGAGAAAAGAGCGGGCGAGAAGACTCTAGAGGGCTGCACCCGGTGCTAAAGGCCTCAGTCTGGCGCACAGTTACGGCCTTTCGCACCGGGTGTAGAAGACCCGGTGCGAAAGGGGGGCCTTTAGCACCGGGTCGTGGCTGCACCCGGTGCTAAATGCACCGGATCTATATAGCCTCGCGCCGCCCCCCGCCCCGCAGCACTTCGTCTTCCCCCAAACCGCCGGCCCTCCTCCTCGCCTCGCCCCCGCCGCCGTCGTGAGGCGCTGGCCGACAGAGCCCTCCGTCAAGGTACGGTAGCATGCCCACCTCACCTGATTCGGCTTGATGCGAGGGTAATTTGGGATCTGTTGCTGTGGGCGATCGATCCTTCCCCGTGGATTGGTGCTTGTTTGCAGGCCGATGCGTTCGATCTTGTTGGATTACCCATGATCCAGAACACCCTGGCCGGATTCAACACGTCCCTCGTCTGCTACGGTCAGCGGGCCAGGTACTTTGCTAAATGCTAATCCAAAGGAGTCGGTTTCCTGTTCTCTGCTTCTCTATTCCTGTTTTCTGATGCAAATATGTACGTGTTGTTGAATGCTTCTAGTGTGGCACTCGCATGGGGAGCGGAGGCAGCTGGGAGTGGATCGAGGCACACACTTTTCTTTTCTTCTTTTGTTGAACTGGCGGAGGCTTCTCTTTTTCTAATCTCTCTGTAATCTAAATTTCTATGTTGAATCTACGTTGAATCTTGAATGTTGTAATTGTTGGATCTTAAATGTTGTGATGTAAATTAAGATATTTCTACTCTTAATTTCTTTCTTTCTCCTCTTATTTATCTACTCTCACCTTCTTCTTTTTTCTGTTCTTGAAGAATAAGAACAAAAATTTTGTTCTTGTTCTTGAAGGACGGAGAGAAGACGACGGTGAGCTAGAAAAGAGAGGAGAGGGAAAGAGACGAGAGTAGAAAAAATATTTATTTTTTTGCGCGTAAAAATTTTTAGCACCGGGTTGTGTCTGGACCCGGTGCTAAAGGCCCTGCTACCGGCGCTGCGGGGCAGGCCCTTTAGCACCGGGTCGTGGCTGCACCCGGTGCTAAAGGGCCCCTTTAGCACCGGTTATTCAACCCGGTGCTAAAGGGGTACCCCTTTAGCCTCGGATTAGTTGCACCGGGTGGGAAACCCGGTGCTAAAGGGCTTTCCCGGTTCCACAGAGCCTGCACCTCTCCAACAAGCCACAGGCGGGACCGGTTCCACAGAGCATGCACCTCTCCAAGATGCGGCCCTTATTAGCCCTCCACAGCAATATCAAAGCAGTCACGCTTCCACACAGGCCGCCGAAGCGGTCCGTTACACCGTGGATGAAATAACTCAACGGACCGCGTGCGAGCTTGTCGTCAGGCAGAAGAACTTAGCTGTGGTGGTACGTATGCGACCTTAGTTCATACTGCATACATTTCACCGTAAATACCATTCATTTACTAACTTTCTTTGTGACTACTAACTTATCAGGTCGCATACGGTATGACCAAACGTGTGGAAGAAGGGCAAAAATGGCACTGCAATGACATTCCACATGGTTACGTACCTGTTGAGGTGGAGCAAGTCGTCACCAGCTGGGAAGACTTGGAACTTGACATCCCCGGAGGTGACGGAGAAACAAAACTCGGTCAGTGTTCTCACTGCATCATTCTATGGAGCAAGGCAGACATCGTTATACCCGATACACCTGCGGCTACCAACAAGCCCCCGTCACCTCCAAGAGATCCACATCATGACGATTCTCCGGGAGCTCCTGATGCAAGCCCGTCTCCTCCGCCAAAGAGGTCTCCGTCTCCTCCGCCGAAGAGGTCTCCGTCTCCTCCGCCGAAGAGGTCTCCGTCTCCTCCGCCGAAGAGGTCTCCGTCTCCTCCGCCGAAGAGGTCTCCGTCTCCTCCGCCGAAGAGGTCTCCGTCTCCTCCGCCGAAGAGGTCTCCGTCTCCTCCGCCGAAGAGGTCTCCGTCTCCTCCGCCGAAGAGGTCTCCGTCTCCTCCGCCGAAGAGGTCTCCGTCTCCTCCGCCGAAGAGGTCTCCGTCTCCTCCGCCGAAGAGGTCTCCGTCTCCTCCGCCGAAGAGGTCTCCGTCTCCTCCGCCGAAGAGGTCTCCGTCTCCTCCGCCGAAGAGGTCTCCGTCTCCTCCGCCGAAGAGGTCTCCGTCTCCTCCGCCGAAGAGGTCTCCGTCTCCTCCGCCGAAGAGGTCTCCGTCTCCTCCGCCGAAGAGGTCTCCGTCTCCTCCGCCGAAGAGGTCTCCGTCTCCTCCGCCGAAGAGGGGACGCCGCACTAAAGCCTCTGCCCCCACTCCACCAGCGAAGAAGGCGCGAAAAACTAGAGAGAAGCCCGCACCAGAGAAAAGAGCGGGCGAGAAGACTCTAGAGGAGCTCGAAGCCTCGGTAAAAGCAGACACAAAGAGGCAAATGGCCGAGTGGAGGAGAAAACCTGAGCCGGAGCCGAAGCTTGATCCCACCATCGTGAAGTCATTCCTCGGTAATTTGAGCAAGGGTCAACAGAAGGAAGTAATAGTAACAGACTATGACCGCTCATTACTGAAATCTCGCCGGAAACGGAAGGCTGCGGATAAGGAGGCGGGCCCATCCAAAAAGGTTCCTCAGCTCGGCCAGCAACCTCAGCGTCCCTTGGGTCCATTGCCATCTCTGGACGAGCTTAACATTCAACGAGTAATGGCCGAGACTGGACTAACCAGAGCGCAAGTCCTGGGGGAAGAAGAGGTGCCTGTAAACACAACGCTGAGGTGGCCGTTTAATCTTGGCGAGCCTATGGTCCCTCCTGAAATGGAGAGCAACCTACAGACGAAGATGCGCCGATTCCATGACTGGTATTTGGAAGAATCAAGAAGGAATAAACGGCGCATGATAAAAGTAGGCGTGAAGGACCAAGACTTCTACAATGGTGACGCGGATTTTGTCTGGCTCAGGTTTAATGATATATATGAGCTGTACCACCGCGACGCCATGGACGTGGATTTGATCACATGTTGGACACTGTAAGTACTTTGTTGTTGCTTATAATTCACAGTTTGAAAACATTAATTCCAATCTATGCTGACGCGGGCTTTATTTATTGCTTAACATATGCAGAATGGAGATTCAAAAATGTCGCAGATCCGGGATATATGACGTTGGTTTCGTGGATCCTCGAAGGATAAGTGAAGAAATGATATTGATGAATCCTGAGGAAACATATGGAAACCTATACAAATATATTAAGAAACAAAATTACTGCGACTCCATACTAATCCCGTACAACATCGAGTGAGTACATACACAGGCTTCTTCTTCTTATACTGTCTGTGTACTATTTCATTTCTGATTATAATGTATACATGTGCACAGATTCCACTGGTTCTTAATAATATTGTGTCCTGACCGGGGTGTCGTGAACGTCTTTGATTCGTTGCACACTCCAAAAGAAAAACTACAGAACATCATGGACATGATGACAAGGTGATGTATATTTTCCCCTACTTAATTCACCCCTTACACTCGCAATGACTTAACTCAATTTTTTTGTTCGCAGGGCCTGGATTCAATTCCGTCAAGAACACCCGGGAATTCAACATGAAACACTAAAATGGAACATTGGCTTTCCGGTAAGCAAGTAATTTGTACATGTAGGCCTCGGCTAATATATTATATGAATTTTACTTAATTTCTTTTGGTCGACAGTGTGCCAAACAGGGGCCGGGAAATAATTTATGTGCATACTATGTTTGCGATTTCATGTGGAATTGGGGACATAAAAAGCTTACACAACACGATATTATGGTACGTAATAATAAACACATTTCCATTATTATTAAGTGCACAATTATTGTCTCCAACTCGGCGGATTAAATATCTTTCAATTATTTGTAAATTATAGATGTTCAGGCTGAAGGAAGAGTCCCTGGAGCTAGAAAGAATTGACGCAATTGCAGAACAGCTCGTCGGATGGATCTGGGACGAGGTCGTCAATCCCCGAGGAGAATTCTACTCGCCAGTACTGGAGGACGTGCCGGACAGTGCAACAAGATAGTCGTCAATCTTAATTAAGTAGAAAATACAGTTTAAATATATATAACTCGAGTTGACATGCATGAATATCTACTTTTGTAATATATATGTCTTCTATTTTGATGAAATGTCAGCTAGTATGAATATAGAGTCGGCCGAATACGCATTAGAATACACGTATTAGAATATATACGTATATAGACGTGCACGCATGGCTACTGAAAAAAGCAAAAAAAAAAAGAAATCCGGGGTCTTTAGCACCGGTTTCAGGCAGCAACCGGTGCTAAAGGCAGGCCCTTTAGCACCGGTTATTCGACCCGGTGCTAAAGGGGTACCCCTTTAGCCTCGGATTAGTTGCACCGGGTGGGAAACCCGGTGCTAAAGGGCTTTCCCACCCGGTGCAGATGTCGATCATTCTGGTAGTGTGAGGATTTGAGATGGATCAGGAATTCAGGATATTATACCAGTAAGCTAATAAAAAGCACGTAATCTTTATGTTTTGGGCTGCTTTATTTCATTAATGAATTTGGGTTATTTGATTCACCTGCCTATCTTGTATTCTCATCCAAATAAAAACTTCGGAACCACGGCTAACTCACGGGCATCACCACCCGTGCTGTGCTGCCAAGTTATACATATCTACGACTCCACGGGCACTGCTGTGATACAATCAAGGTGCTAAATAGCGTTCGTAGGCGCCTGCAATAGAGGTCGCTATAGGTAGCGGACCTAAGATAGCATGTTTGGACTTAGCGGCCGCTATTGCACTTAGCACTCGCTATTGCGCCCGCTATTACTCGTGTTAGACCGTATTGACTATATTGATGGTTGAAGGACAAAAAAACGATGAATGGAAGGAACCAAGAATATTCAAAATAGTAGTTTAGGCTACGGTGAAGGATAAGGGATCGCATATTATTTTCTTCTTGATGATTATTTAAGTAAATTTCATGTTAATATTCATGTATGCTCTAAAATTTGATTATTTTTGTTGAATTACGCTATATGGACTTAGCGCCCGCAATAGCATCCGCGATCCGCTATACAAACCTAATTCGCTACGACACCGCTATTCGCTATTTAGTACCTTGGATACAATGTTATCCACATCTATCCTTTACACCCGGTACATCCTAGATTACTCAATTACATGTCCAACCTGGAATCAGAGGTATCAGGAAGGCAGCAAGCCACCCAGCCCAAATGTTGTAACAATCTGAGTCTCTGTGATTACACGCCACCAACTACACTATGTTGCACAGTACGGGGATACGGATACGGAGATACGGCGATACGGTATTTTCAAAAAACAGCAATACGGGGATACGACAAACAAAAATTTTCATAGTCATAGAATAGATAAATATAATAAATAGTTGACAGTGAATAGTAAAACTAGTAGCCTATGATAAATTAAATGTCTCATTCTTCTCCTTCTATAACTCAAAAATCACCACAAAAGCATAGCAGTTCAATATTTTTAGATCACATAGCAACGTCACAGGAACCTAGCAAAACAAGAATCAAGATTTTTGATCTATAAATATTTTACTAGGATTTTTGCAAACTCCTGAACGAACAAGTACAACAAGCAACACTTGTTAGCTTCTACTGTTCGTCTTCCCAAACACATCGCACAAAGACGAGAGCCGATCAACAGGCTACGGTTCTTGAGCGCTGCAGCACTGGGACACAAGCAGTCAAGCACAAGCACGAGGGAGGGAAAAGGGACTATATGCAGCTCATACCAACAGAATCCTTGGTGATCTGGGAGCGATGGGAGCAGCAGCAATGGGATACGTAGGGATACGCGTATCCCTGCCGTATCGTGCGTATCCCCGCGTGTCCATACGAGGATACGGCAGCATGGTGCCGTATCGGTGCAACACAGCAACTACATTCCCCCACGACTCTGCTCCATAGTTTGGGATAAGAGACCATGCGGAACGTACCAGGTGGTGAAGGTGGAATCCGTGTCGGCGGCTGTATGACAGGCTGGGACATGCTGCTGTGCTAAAGTAGGGATGTGGCCAGTAGCCATGCATCGGCGGCAGGGCGATGCTAGTGGTGAATCAGTTCTCAGTGGCGAAGCGCCGGTGCCAAAATGGTCTTCATCAACTGTTTCATCTCTTTTACGGAGTGCAACCAAGTAATCACTTTTAACCTTCGTAGAACTGTGGATGTTGATAGCTTGGTGCTGATATCATATCATTGATCGAGCCTGAGATTGCACTGTAACAAGGGAATGACAAGATAACAATTCCATCTTATTTAATATGAAAAAATAAAATAATTTTTCTTCCACCTAATCGCGTGAGTAAGAATGTAACCTGGTTTTTTCACAAATAGGTCGTCAGCTCAAGAACCCTATCAAAGAAGAGCTAAGTGGGCCCATTAATTAACCCGACAATAAAAATGTTAAATGTGGTACACAAGACAAATGTTACATTAAAATAAAAAATATTATGGAAGAAAAGGTATAAATTGTTGAACAAAACAAAAATGTTCCAGGAAAACAAAACATAATAAAATAAAAAAATTCCATGAAAAATATATAGAAGTAAAACCTTTGTCCTTCTACTCAAAATGGAGCAAAACAGATAAATCCCTACTTCTCAATGGACTATAAAATTTTCAAGAAACTCTATGGCTGCTCGTCTGACATTGCGTTGTATGTACAGATGTTTGCAAACTATTGTGCACATATACGCGAACCATACATAGATATGGGAAGCATCGGTACCCCTCAAGGCACAATGGGGTAAACTTCCGCCTGTTTGGTTCGCTTGCTGACCCTGCCGTGCCTTACTTCCAGCGTAACACAGGTTTGGTAGTGGCACCAAACTTTTGGCAAGAAAAAACAAGTGAATGTTGCTTGAGTAAAATACATGAGCGGTTCTTAAACTTGTCTCATGGTGTTATTTATATTTCTAAATTCTCAAATGGTTCATAAACTTGCTAATTGAATTTGTGTCATCGAGGTCTAAAGTTCTGAAAACACCCTTATGCATGATGACATGGCTGCTAATTGAGCATAATTTTTCATACTATTTCTATCAGCAAATTAGATATTTCTATCACAATACTTAGACAACTTACTTTATAGCATCACGTAACACCCCGCCTTCCACGAGCCCTCCCGCACAGCCCTTCCGAGGGACGCGCACGCGTACACATATCACCCTGCTTACATTTTCGTCATCGCTTCGTGAAAAAGGGTTAACCCGAAGTTTATATGGCTGAAAGACAAAGGCTTATAAGTTGCCTCCACCATTGCTAAACTAGCAATGTGGCACAAAATATGTGCATCGCGCACTCATGGGCCACTACTGGGCCGTACAAACTGGGCCGGGTGTGACACATCATCTCGTGATTCTCATCTGAAATTCCTCCCACCTCATCGTGCACATTGGTTCAACCCATAAGCACAACCATACTAGGAACTCCATCTCCAAATTATCAAGTTCAAGTCGCTGCACCGCAAATAGAATTTCTGACTCTCTATAGTCCAAATCAAACAAGAAGTTAAAAGACACAACAAAGCGTTCAACGTTGGTGCTTGAGAGTTCAGAGTTCGTGCATGAGAGTACAAAGACGTTCCAGGCACAAAGACACTCTCATTGTAATTGGACCGATTACCATGAAACATCTACCAATCCCCAATATTCAATACTGTACTACTGGTGTAAGGACCGATTATAATTACCAGAACAATGATGGCAAAGAAAATTATTATTCTAATAATGTATTAAAGTTTATGAAAGATTTAACAAGTGAACTGCCATGATGTTTTAAAATAAAGATTCATATGTCCAAAACGAAGCTTTCATTATTCTTCTATAAACCTCACCTCATTTCCTCTCACCTACCAAATATTTATTTCCTTTCGTTCCTTGTCACTAGGTTCAATATCAATTCGTCGTCCAAAGCAGAAGTTCTACTACTTGGTTAATGTTGTGTTGTGTGCACGGTTGCAAAACTATTGTGCACACATATTGGAAAGATTGGTAGATAGGTATGGGAAGCATCAGCACCTCACAGGCCATGACAGATGCGGACGCCATAGCATCATCTCGTAGAGGATCACATTACATATATATACACAGGCATGTTCACAGGCATTACATCCTAGTTAATTAGTTATTAAGTACTGCATACATATATAGTGCCAGATGGGACAAAAGAAGAACATGTTCATCTCTTTTATCTAACTCCGACCGCGCATCGATAAGTGCATTTTTAAGAACTCTTTTCTTCTCTTCTGCTTCTTTGAGTTTTGCTTTGAGTTCTTTCTTCTGTGATCTCTTGCGCTCGAGTTCGAGGTCAGATAATCCACTTCTGCTTTGAGATTTGCTGCCTTTTCCTTTTCTTCCCCGAGAGAAAATTCCAACTGTTCTTGCTTCTTTCCGGCCTCACTTAGCCACATTTCCAATTCCTTGTTTGCCTTCCTAGCTTCATCGAGGTCTTGCAAGGCCTTGTTGTACTTCTGTGCTGCCTCCTTCTTGAGCTGACAAAGAAGACAAGGATGGATGGATCGTATCTGAAAATAAAACACATAGTCAAATGAGGCAGTGCCTTAATTAACATGTGGCTACACACAGTCAATTATTTCACACACAAACAGCAATGATCTGCCAAACAACAAGATATGTTGTTCACACAGCCAGTCCTGATACTATATGAACTGCATAGCTCAATTTTCATTAACACATCATATACAACTTTAGAGTTGATACTATCATATACTTCAGAGTATATCCTGCATAGCACAATTTTATGAAGTATACTCCTTCTGATACTTTGTGATATATGAACTTCATGTGTGCTTGTGTTATGAGGTGGCTGAACATTTATGTGTTTGTATTATTGTGCAAGAAGTTTAATTGCACTTTCATCATTGTGCAATGTCTAATGAATGGTTGCATCTCAATAATTTGGATGAAACTTATTCATATATAAGATGTAGGCAGTTTGACACAGATACATATATGTTGTTCACACAGCCAGTCCTGATACTATATGAACTGCATACCACAATTTTAAATTTTATAGACATAAGCACACAACCTATTATTTCACACAGATGAACTGCATAGCATAATAGGTTGTGTGCTTATGTCTATAAAATTTAAAATTATGCTATGCAGTTCATAGAGTATCAGGACTGGTTGTGTGAACAACATATATGTATCTGTGTCAAACTGCCTACATCTTAAGTTTCATCCAAATTATTGAGATGCAACCATTCATTAGACATTGCACAATGATGAAAGTGCACCTAGCTTCATCGAGGTCTTGCAAGGCCTTGTTGTACTTCTGTGCTGCCTCCTTCTTCAGCTGACAAAGAAGACAAGGATGGATGGATCGTATCTGAAAATAAAACAGATAGTCAAATGAGGCAGTGCTTTAACATGTGGCTAGATTCACACAGTCAATTATTTAACACACAAACAGCAATGATTTGCCAAACAACAAGATATGTTGTTCACACAGCCAGTCCTGATACTATATGAACTGCATAGCTCAATTTTCATTAACAGTTCATATACAACTTCAGAGTTGATACTATCATATACTTCAGAGTATATCCTGCATAACACAATTTTATAGAGTATACTCCTCCTGATACTTTGTGATATATGAACTTCATGTGTGTTTGTGTTATGAGGTGGCTGAACATTTATGTGTTTGTATTACTCGAGGTAAAAAACCCCTCTTCTCATCTAACGCGGGCGAGGACTCCCCATTTGATTCTTCCTGTCATTTGATTTTTTCAATTATTTCACACACAAACAGCAATGATCTGCCAAACAACAAGATATGTTGTTCACACAGCCAGTCCTGATACTATATGAACTGCATAGCACAATTTTAAATTTTATAGATATAAGCACACAACCTATTATTTCACACAGATGAACTGCATAGCATAATTGTTTCACGTAGCCTGACAGTCTAACTAGGATGTTACAGAATCTATATGAATCACACTGCCTATTATTTCACACACATGAATTTGCATTTCCAGCTCACAATTCAAAGGCATTCCCAAATTATAATCAGAGGCATTTCTAGGTTATCAAACATTAATCCCTAATTAAATAGAGCAGCTTCTTCAGCATTTAGATACACAATTCATCCTCCAGACGAGGAACGCCGGAGTCATTGTTTGATTATAAACTCATTGCTCACCTCGTCGCCGGAGTCATGGTCGGAGGAAGAAACTAGGTCGATTTCCACCCGAGGGGGAGCCGGAGCCGGAGCCGGCGGAACGACCGATGAAGAAGGACCATCACCCTCTCCCAAAGGGATGATTCCTCTCCCCAGCCTCCAGACGCCGCCCCACGCTCTCGCGCGGGGATGAATCCTCCTCGCCGGAGCCGGAGCCTGAGCCGGAGCCTCCTCTTCGCCGCTCGCGGCCGCCGTGGCTTCCCTTGCAGCAGCGGTGGCGGCCTTCGGAGGGCGAGGGTGCTCCCTCCCCCTGGCGAGAATGAAGCGGCGACAGCGGCCCTCCTCGCCGCTCTCGTAGCAGCGGTGGTGGTGGTCTTCGCAGCAGCGGCGCGCGTGTAGGGACGATGCCGGCCCACCGCGGCGGCGGAGGTCTTCCTCGTGCAAGAAACCCTCTCCTTGTGAGGGGAGGGCTTCTCGGCGCTTCCGCTTGCCCGCATCCACCGGCCGGTGCGGGGATCCCGCAGCTGAGCTTGATTGAAGTCGGCCATCTCCGCCGGTCGCCGCTTGCGCTTCTTGGATGGAGGGAGAGAGAGTGAGAGCGAGTGAGCGGGAGAGAGAG
>OAMR01000596.1:274230-284782 GCA_900205405.1 Echinochloa crus-galli | reverse complement strand
GGAGCCCAGGCCTGCCCCCCTGCACCGCCTTCGGCTCTGGGTCCCTCCTGGGCCGGCCTCTACTGCTTGGACTTGTCTTGATTCGGCCCAGGTTGACGTGTCGGTGCTCCGGGACGTGTTGGCGGTCATCCACGTGTCGTGCATCGTGTTTGCTTGGTCATCGGTGACGTGGACGGCTCCCGGTGGTCTGTACGGCTAAGGGGGGTAACCGGCCGAATGGAGTCGTTCGGCCGATTCGGTCATTTTTGGCCCCAATAGCGCGTATTTGGTGATATTGTACCTGCAAATATGACACTCACCAAAACTCGTGGAACTTTATTAGAAATCAAACCTAAGTACATGGAATGTTGCATAGTCTCTCATTTTATCCCGAGTATTGGTGGTCGAAATTGGGCTGTAACGACCGCTAACACAAGGCTTTATTATAAAGGCTGCTCACACGTCCATGCTTGGTTGCGTTGTCGAGGTGGGACTAAACTGCCGCTTCGCTTCGTCCTAGCGACGGGCCCCTGTTTCGCTCCTGTTCAAACCCAGTCTATTTTGTGGATGTGAATTTGTAACATATCCAACAAATAAGCCAGCCATATGTTTTTTTTATTGAAATGGTAGTAACACTACGGGAATAACTCACATTGGCACCGGTTGAAAAAACCCCTTTAGCAGTGGGTTTTCAAACCGGTGCTACCCTTCCAGTGCTAAAGGTGGCACCCTTAAGCACTGGGTCAAATAACCGGTGCTAAAGGTGGGAGGCACTAGCCAAAAATATTTGCATATTTGCGTGTTTCAGGATTTGAACTCAAGACCTCTTGGCTCGCGTGCATGTACCCACCTAACCATCTCACCTACACAGCACATATGATAGAATAAAAGATGCGCTCCTTTTGAAGTAGCATTTGACACCCACATTAGCACCGGGTCGTATTTACGAACCGGTGCTAAAGGGCCTTTAGCATCGGGTCGTAACACCACCCGGTGCTAAAGGGTCACCCTTACCACCCGGTGCTAAAGGGTCACCCTTACCACCCGGTGCTAATGGAGGGGGGCCCTTTAGCACCGGATCGTAACAACAACCGGTGCTAAAGGGTCCCCGGGGGTACTCCAATATTACGTCCGGTACTAATGCAACATTAGCACCGGTTCTTGAGTGTACCAAGGCATATAGGCGGGGCGGATGATGAATTTTCTGGTAGTGTAAGATGCACAAAGTAAACCATCAATAGTGTTGAAAGTTAAGTGGTAATTAGTCACTACGGGAAAGCCCCTGTTTGCCGAGTGCCTGAAGCACTCGGGGCAAAGGCCGGTACGCACTCGGCAAAGCCTTTGCCTAGTGTCAGCAAACAGCCCCTTTGCCGAGTGTCTTCTGTCGGGCACTTGGCAAAGCCTTTGACGAGTGCAAGGGCTGACACTCGGCAAAATAAAGCACAAGGCGACGTTCGCGGCCGTCTGTTAGTGCTAACAGAGCCTTTGCCGAGTGTCGCACTCGGCAAAGACTCAAGCCTTGGGACACTCGGCAAAGGCCTGTCCAGGGGCCCGCCCCTAACACGCCAGCATTTGCGGAGTGTTGGGCCCAGACACTCGGCAAAGGCTGGTTAGGGGCAGGTCCTGGACAGGCCTTTGCCGAGTGTATGGGCTTTAACACTCGGCAAAGATGGCCTCTTTGCCGAGTGTATGGGCGTTACACTCGGCAAAGGCCTAACACTCGGCACAGGCTGTTCCAAAAATGATAGAAATAGCCTGTTTGCCGAGTGTTAAGGCCAATACACTCGGCAAAGCACCCCTTTGCCGAGTGTAACACTCGGCAAAGGGACAAGTCTACCCCTATTTTTATTTATTTACCGTGTTAAAAGGACCCCTCAAACAAACAGTACAGGCAGTTCGTATATATGATAATAAGCATCACAGGCAGTTCATATATATGATAATAACCATCACAGACAGTTTATATATATATACATCAACCTTCCACAACCATAAATCAGAGTATAAACATCACCGGCAGTTCGACAAATGCATAAGAGTTACTAAGCATCCATAGGTTAACAAGTACACTCGTTCACAATGAAACATCACAAAACGGGCGCAAAGGCGCCAACTCACGGAGGAGGTGGTCCGAACAACGATCTAGCCGCCCGTGCCGCAAGGTCTTCATCTTGAGCGCCATCATTCGACGCCGCCGAGCCAGGAGCCGGCCCAAAAGAGATTAGTAGTGTGTGTTACAAGATTTTCGACAGAAATGAGTTGTGAAATGAAACTATAGGTTCTCAAGTGACTCACGGGAGAAATAGGCACACGTGGTGGAGGCGGTGGCGGCATCGGCGGCGGCGGACCTTCACCCACGCGCTGGCCAACCTTCTGCAGGTAGGCAAATACCTACTCCTGCCACGCTCGGTTCGTCCGCTCGGCCTCCTCCTTCTGCCTCTCTTTCTCGGCGTCCGCCTCCCGCATTTGCTGCACCTCCAACTCCAGGTTCTTCCGTCTCTCCGTCTCTTCATCCAACCGGGCCTGCAATATTCAATCACATTGTTACAATACATTACAAACGTAAGTAAACTTCACGTACGAGATAGAAACAGAAATAACCTGAAGTGCCTGCATCCCGAAGTGTGACCAGGGAGGAGACTGGCGGATAGGCGTGGAAGAGCTCGTGCTCCTGGCTCGAATCTGGGAGAGCGTGGGGGTAGCGGCCATGTCGATGGTGTTGTTGGCGATCAAGTACCGGCCGTGCTTCTTGCCTCCTCCCGCCCTCATGACCACTTCTCCATCAATGTCGTGGGTGGTCGGATCCCAGTCTGGCCCGTGGACCTCCCTCGCGACCTCTTGATATGCTGTGAGGCGACTGTGGATGCTGGCGTTGCTGTATGCCGCGGGCGGGTCCTCTGGGTTGTACCGGACATCGGAGGTCGCCTTGCCCTTGTGGGCCATAGCAAATGTCTCAAGCTGTGAGCAAGGCGCACCACCATGTGATGCCGACTGAAAAAAAACAATAAGAATTAGTAATTACACAGAATAGAGTGAGCGAATATAGAAATGACTCGGCGTACCCATTTGGCCTTGTACTCCTCGAGGCTAAGGCTGTCCTGATGGTGTGACACACCGGGCATCAGCAAACGCCGCTCCCGGCAAAGGTCGTGCTGAGCAGCCCACTCGGCGCTGCACCACTTGTCGACTATGACCTCCCAGCACGTGGGATGCGGGGCGCACCACCACGGAATCGCCTACGAGACATCAAGTGTACGACATATAACAAGATCGAATTTAAAGTACTTAATCTTAGAATAAAACAATATCGATTTACATACCACCAGATATTGCTCCTTGGTCAACTTCATGTTTCTGGCCTCCGTTTTCTTCACGGGGATCTTCAGTGCAGCGAAATAATCAATTACGGCCTGCACGCGCGCCTCGTAGTGCAGGTCCTTAGACAAGCTTCCAGCAGGCTGCATGTGCCACAGCATCCGCCGAAGCCTCCTGTCCCGGGGCGCATCTGAAAAAAATCCTGCGCATATATACATGATGGATGTTACATTATTTGTAGATTGTAAATGAAAGTGATGTGTGGAGCAATGTAGTGCAACGAATACTTACCCACAGCTCTCCCTTTACCCGCTCGGCCTTGTTGTTAAAGATCCTGTGCTCCCGGTCCTCCTGAACGCCAGCGGCGACGTAGTGGTCAAAGGTGTAGGCCAGCTCCTCCCTATCGCCAATGGTCACCAGACCCGGAAACAGCTCCCTGCAAAGAAGACCCAGGATGCCGTTGACTTTGCGGGCGTGACCGGCGCCTGGGGTGACCATCACCCAATTCTTGCCCAAGTGATTAAGATAAATTGTTAGTCCATATTGTGATTTCCAACATATGAATATGAAACAAGAAGGTACTTGTAACATCTAAAATTACTTACCTTGGAGGGCTGGGTGCTATCATGGGGCGACACTCCATGGGTATCGGGCGCTTCGGGAGTTGCGAGCGGCCTCGCTGCCAAAGGGCCAAGTTCTCAAAGGAGGTGGACCCCTCGATCTCGTCCTTGGGGTCCTCGGCCCCGTGCTCCTCGACCACGTGCTCCTAGTCCTCGCGGTCCTCGTGCTCCGCGGCCCGAGTGTCCGCCGCCGAAGGAACAAACTCCTCGTTGGACGAAGACGACGAAGGTACGGGGGTCCGCTCTCGCCTCTTGCCCTTGCCTCCTCGCCCCCCACGCGCGGCCTTCTTCTTTCACCCATTGCCTTGCCCTTGGCACCAGACGACCCAGCTGCCTCGGACCCCCCATCTTTAAACTTCCGGTACAACGACATGACGTTCCTCATCGCACCGCCACGACCCACCATATTGGTCCAATCACCTGCAATCAACAAAAACATACATTTATTAGATTTCACATATAAACATAAATTATTAGAAAGACATGTAATATAAAAGAAATATGACATGACATAAACTATTAGAAAGAGATGATGCAATATATAAACGTACTTTTATTAGAAATAATCATCCGGATCAGGATTATCTAGATCAACGGTCGCATCATCACTATCGTACATTTCGAGATGTTCATGGTCGTCCTCCAAAGGTGGAGGAATGTTGTCGTCTTCGTCATTGCCTAATTGTAATCGCTCTAGTAACTCTACCTCCTTAGCATTATGAACCACATCTCTCTTGTGTCCTCATCAACAAACATTTCTGAGTCTAAATCCATTCCGACCGCTTGGGTTAAGTCTATCTCAAAAGACCCTTCTAGCCCATTTTCTTGAAAGAACTCTCCATCATAGGTGTTTGGATCTATGTTATAATCTTCGTTGTTTGGGACTAGTCCTCCTGATCTATGTTATAATCTTCATTGTTTGGGACTGGTAGTTTACCGCGTGGCGACACTTTGTATACAACGTCCCAACCCTCAAGCCTTTTGTCCTTTTTGCACGGGTATGACAAATATTACACCTGGGTGGCCTGTTGAGCAACTATATAGACATCGTCTCCAGGTAAGACAGATGACTGTCGAACTTCGACTAGCCCAAGACTAAGGGTCCGTCTCACCAGCTCTCGATCAAACCAATGGCATTTGAAGATAACAGGAGAAAGAGGTTTGCTTCCACTGAAATTAAGCTCGTATATTTCTTCAAGTCTCCCATAGTAATCGACCCCATCAGAACCTGGAGTATAGACTCCGGTATTTGTAGTCCTTCGATTGGGCATCCTCTGCTCATGACTTGTTGTGCGAAAACGATAACCATTCACGTCATATCCGGTAAATGTCTTGACCTCAGACGCACAACCATCGGCGATCTGTCTCAACTTGGCACTCATAGACCCATCGGATTGGCCCTGCGAGTTCGACCAGGATAGTTTGTTATATTTATGACACGACTTCAGTAACGTCGAATTTAGGACAAAACTGAAATTAAGTGTACCTTCCATTTGAACCAAGAAATAAAATCTGGGTTTCCATGTTTAAGAAGGTTATCAACTTCGTGCGGGGTAGGAGACCTCCTATTACGCCAGAATTGATCAAGAAATTCCCTGTATTAACGAGAAACAAGAGTGTTGGATGCAGAATAGCGGCTAGGTACTCGAAAGCAAGATTGTTTTGAACTTACCGCGTGTATGGCTCAACTTCTGATAGATTGGTGAGCACATAAAGCATGATAGCGCGTCACTCTGCATTTGTCAAGTTTTTGTTGGTGCCTTCACTTGCACTTCCGAGTTGCCCTCGGAAAAGGCTGAGCTTCGATTCAACTTCGCCAACATTGTGACGAGGCGGTGGATTGTGCACGCTAGGGAGGTTGTCAGCATAGTACTTCGTTGTGAAGTTTGACACCTCCTCCCGAATGTATGCCTCTGCAATAGAAGCTTCAATCTTGCATTTATTTTTGCATTTAGTTCGAAGAACCTCCTGACATCTCTCAATTGGATAGCACCAGCGGTTCTGCACAGGCCCTCCCATTCGTGCCTCATACGGAAGGTGCAGAATCATATGCTGCATCGGGTTAAAAAAACGGTGGAAATATCTTCTCCAACTTGCATAGCAACACGGGAGCAAGCTTTTCCATTTCTGCAAGCATGGTCTTCGATACTTCCTTAGCACACAGCTGGCGGAAGAAATTGCTCAACTCCGCCAGCACTAGCCAGACATGCTCGGGGACATAGTCTCGAAACATCACCGGAAGAAGCCGCTCAAGGCATATGTGGTAGTCATGACTCTTGAGCCCGTTGATTCGTAAAGTAGTTAAGTTGACCCCCCTCTTCAAATTCAATGCGTACCCATCAGGAAATTTTAATGTTTGGAACCAACTTAGCACTTCCCTCTTTTGGTCATTATCGAGAACGAAATCGGCCTTAGGTTTTTTCCATGTTTTGCCGTCCCTGGGAGGTGGTATATTTAGCTTCGGTCTATTGCATAACCGCTGCTGATCCACTCTAGCCTTGGTATTGTCTTTGGTTTTATCAGGAATGTTCATGATTGTACCCCAAAGTGCCTCGGCAAGATTCTTTTCAGTGTGCATTATATCAATATTATGTGGAAGCAGAACGTCTTGCATGTACAGGAGCTTCAATAGGCGCAACTTATGAGTCCAGGCATGTTGCTCGCCATATCCCACAAAACGGCCATCCGCTCCGACCTCGAGAGCGTCTAACTCTGCACGAACATCCGCACCTGTCATCATATGTGGTGCAGGGTCTTGAACCCTGACACCTTTTCGTGAAGTTCTTGATATCTTGTCTGAATTCGTGTTGAAGAGGGAGAAATTGACGATGTTTATCGAAGCATGAATATTTTCCACCCTTGGTCAACCAGATGAACTTCAGAGATGCCTTGCATACTGGACATGGGAACTTCTTGTGGACACACCAGCCGCAGAATATCCCATACGCCGGATGGTCATGCAGGGAGTACTGGTAGAAGACATGCATTTTAAAGTTTGTTTTTGTAGCTCGATCATATGTCCATACACCTTCCTCCCAAGCACGGTCCAAATCATCAACAAGAGGCTCCATATACACGCTCATATTTTTCCCCGGGTAATTAGGAATAATTAACGACAAAAAGATGTTCTGCCGTTGAAATAGGACACCGGGGGGGAGATTGAGTGGGATCACAAACATTGGCCAACAAGAGTATGGGGCAGCCGTCATTCCATACGGGTTGAACCCATCTGTTGCCAACGCAACACGCACATTCCGAGCCTCTCTAGCCTTGTCATGATGAATCCCATCAAAGTGCTTCCATGCTTCACCATCGGATGGATGTACGAGCTTATCAGGATTGTATCGCACTCCACTTTTGTGCCATGTCATCTGTTTCGCGGAGTCCTCGGTCATGTAAAGCCGTTGGATCCTCGGTATAGGTGGAAGGTACCGTAGGATATTCATGGGTATTTTGCTTTGCTTCTTCTTACCATCAGCACCGACTATCTCCACGAATCTAGAATCTTCGCACTTCGGACATTGCTTTGCGTCCGCATATTCTTTCCTAAATAAGATGCATCCATTCGGACAAGCATGTATCTTCTTATACGGCATCTTAAGTGCATTTAGAAGTTTCTATGCCGCGTACATGTTCTTTGGCAGAATGTGACCTTCCGGAAGGAGGCCACCAAATACTGTCAGGATGTGGTCAAAGGCGTCTCGACCCAAGCTAAACTGGGACTTGACGGCCAACAGACGTGCAACGGCATCCAATTGAGAAACCTTAGTATGCGAGTGAAGGGGTTGTTGTGCCGCTGACAACATATCATAATAAGCCTTTGCAGTGGCCTCCGGCTCCTCCTCCCTAGGTCCATCATTGAAGTGTGCTTCGCTGTAGTCATGCAACATCTCCCCTACCCCTGCCTCATCATTAAACTCCTCGATGTGCTGCCTCACGGCCTCGTCTCTCACACGATCAACGGCTTCACCATGGCGTGTGCACCGAGTATAGTTCTCCGTAAATCCATTCCTGACGAGATGTTTACCCATGACAACTTCTGTTTGGTGTTTACGGTTGTCGCAAACCACGCATGGAGAGAAAGTAGTTGGCACCCCTTTGGCATTGGCAAAAGCTTGCTTCAAGAACGCCTGAGTCTTGTCAATCCATTCATTTGTACATTCACCTTTAATTGAGCGGCCAGTGTACATCCACTCACGATCATCCATCCCTTTATATATCACCGAGCAATAAATTTCTTCCATACCAAATTTATAATAATAAATGCATCTACCGAATGCTAGCTTATATGTCTAATAGGTAAAGATAGGTCCTAATCCCTCCCGGGAATGTGTAGACGGGCTAGTTTCCATGCTCTACTCGTATCCAAGACGGAATTTCGGCAGCACCTCCCTGCTGTTCTCCAAATACACGTCCAACTACGGAGATTGTGTATTCGGAGAACAACAGGGAGATTGTTGGCGGTCGTTACGGACCGATTTCCGACCTCCAACCAAGTATAAAATGAACACAACGGAGACACACACCATAGCTATAGGGCTTACTACTGACTATTTCCACGAGTTTTAGTGATTGTCCCGTGTGCAGGTATAAAATGGAGAAACACGGCATATAGGGGTCGGAAATAACCGATTTGGCCAAACGACACGTTCGGCCGGTTACCCCCCTCAGCCGTACGAGTCGGCGGGAGCCATCCACGTCACCCACTGACGATGCGAACCACGTAGGACGACCGCCAACTCAACCAATGCCATGCCAAGTCATCCTGGGCCCACACAGAAGAATCCCCAGCACCAGGAGCTAGCCAGGAGGGCCCACAGGATAGAGCTGCACGGGGGAGCGCTGCCGGGCCACAGGGCCCGTTCGGCCGAAGGGCCCACTTCGTCCGAACCGCCCCCAAGAGCTGCACCGCCTCTGCACCGCCTCAGCTCCAAGGCGGTGACACGTGCCCCTTCGGTCGAACTCCTCGGTTCGGCCGAACCAGGGGATTCGGCCGAACCGGCCTTGCACCTCCTTGGCTGCCTTGGCCGCTGCTCAACCTCCACCGTCCTTGCTCCCCTATAAATTCTAGGCCCCTGCACCTGCATCAAACACACAACACAAGAGAGAAGTGAGCATTGCCAAGTTCCGCCACTTGTATCAAGTAGAATAGGGAGAGAGGAGAGGTGAGCGTCCGAGAGAGGAGCCAGAGTGTCGGCCCCTCTTCTAGATGTACCTCTACGGATGCGAATTCACATCGAGTAACATCCGGGGCATGTCTGGTACTCCTTGTATCTCTCTTTGACTAATTGAGCATTCAGTTCTTACTTTACTTGCATCGTTCTGCGTTCAATGCTTAGTAGTATAGTATAATTGTATGCTAGCTGCCTAGCTTGTTTGCTTATCTGTCTGCAGTAGATAAGTATTAGTCGACTAGTTTTAGGCGTGGTGCCTGTACTTGAGACTAGCTCAGAATCCACCCGTCGCAACGGAGGTGGTAGCCGTAAGGTGGTGACAGCCCTTCCGGTCTCTGTAGTCCATCACGTTAGTTCTGTTGTCTTAGGACCCAAGGTTTAGGGTAGCTGGCACCCCTTCTCATCCCTTTCTGCGTGCCAGGGGCTCTATAGTCCCAAAGCAAGTAACTGTTCGTATCCTCTGAATTTCTCCGTAGTCAAAAGAATACTCTTACCAGACCTGTACCCTCTCTACCCTCCTAACTCTTCTCTTCTCTCCTTGTTGTCGTCACCCACCTCATCCATTCCATTTCATCCACTTCATTCCATCCAACTCATCTACCCAGGACAACTTAGTTTAGATCCAGACCACTTCTCGTTCTCCGTGGAAATCGATACCTGGAATACTCCCGGTGAAAGCTACATCGGTATCCGTCCGCTTGCGGATTTATCTGTAGGCCGTAAGGAGTGCCAACACCCATTGTGATTCTTCCTATGCATCTCATGAATCATCTCATGTAAAACGACCACCCCTTCCATGATATTTCTTCATGGCAAGAAGGCTGTCTGGGTAGGACTAATAACTTTTTGAGCTACCACTGAAATTCTATTTGTTGCCACATTTGTAAATATCTTGAAGCTTACATTAAGCAAACATATAGGTCTGTATTGTTGTATTTTAGAAGCTTCCTTACACTTTGGTAGCAAAATAATGGTACCAAAATTCAGACTAAAAATAGGCAAATTTCCATTATGGAATTCCTAAAACAGAAGCATCAAGTCATTCATTATAAAATCTCAAGAAGCTTGATAGAATTCGATTGGGAAACCATCAGGCCCAGTGGCTTTATTATGTTCAATCTAAAAAATCGCCTCTTTTACTTCTTGTTGAGAAAACATCGACAAGAGCGCCTCATTTTCAGTTGCAGAGACCTGAGGAATATCCTCAATTTGAGTCTCATCTAACCGGAAGTCATTTCCTTCCGGAGGACCGAATAAGCCCTTATAATAGGTAGTGATATATTTTTTCAACTCGTCATCACCACTATAGCAATCATTTGTCCAGTGCACCAATATTTTTTGCTCTTACTATAGGATGTACTCGTCCAAGGAGGTGAAAAGCTTTTGTCACAGCATAGCAGTACTATGTTATCTCAGATGTTCACAGAGGAGATGTGTATAAGAGACAGCCTCTAATTAGGAATT
>OAMR01000596.1:246898-265373 GCA_900205405.1 Echinochloa crus-galli | reverse complement strand
GCGGCGGCGGGCAGGACGACGGCGCGGCGGCGGCGGAGGTGGGCGGGGAGAGCGGAGGCGGCGTGTGTGCGTGTGTGCGGGCGGTGTAGGGTTGGGGCCACGCGGGCGGTTAAGTCCCCCGGCGCGCCCCTCAAGACACTCGGCAAACAGATCTGACAACGTGGCCGCACGCTGGCCGGTGACGTGGCCGCGCGCGGCCCAAGAGGTGCACCACGTGGCACCTTTGCCGAGTGCGCCGGCCGTGGCACTCGGCAAATACATGCTTTGCCGAGTGCCAACACTCGGCAAAAGGGCCACCGTGGCTAATGACGTGGCCGGCGTGGCCGCAGGCTGGCCAGCCCACGTGGCATCTTTGCCGAGTGCCGCTGGCCAAACACTCGGCAAAGATTGTCTTTGCCGAGTGTCACCGGCCAAACACTCGGCAAATCATTTCCAGAGCAGTTATTTCATGTATAGATTTCCAAATTTGATCAAGTACACATGAACATATCTTGTCAAATCCATTCAACAATGCACATTTTAAGCTTACATGAAATATTTTCATTATTTCATGCCTATATAGGTCATAATCCCTTCATATATTTCATTATTTTATGCGGAGAAGGGCGTAAAAATAATTTAAAAAATATCAAATAGGTCCGGAAAACTTTGATAACTTCAAATGAAGCAATCTAAGTCGTCTATTGCCTATAGAAAAAGTTATGAACTCAAACTCGATTTCAACTTCACTTCGTTTAGAAATCCAGCTGTCTCCTTCTCAACTCTCCGAAACTTCTATGGGGATATGCTCCGATTGGAAAGGGCCGTATGTATAAACTTTTCAAAATTGTCTCAACTTTTTCCTACAGTCTCCACATAAGATATAAAGACCCTTTGACAAGTATCACTGAAAAAAATAAAGTTTGGAGCCCAAAAACATGAGTTTAAATTACAAGGGTCACTCTTTGCCGAGTGTTTCCAATTAAGCACTCGGCAAAGGCATCCTTTGCCGAGTGTTGCTATTGAAACACTCGGCAAAAAGGAGTTTTGCCGAGTGCCGGACTGTAACACTCGGCAAACTCATGTGTGTTTGAATTCGAAGTTTTAAACTTTTCAAAATTTTGTGTTTGAATTCAAAGTTTTTAAACTCATGTGTGTTTGAATTTAAAGTGTTGTTCACATGCCACGGCTTTGCCGAGTGTGCCAGTCTTGTGACACTCGGCCAAGAGCTAACACCTCAAACGGCATCCAACGGCCATAACGGCCGTGGTACGTGTTTGGCACGTGTGCCGTCTTTGCCGAGTGTCGGGCGTCAGACACTCGGCAAAGCGCCAACGTGCCAAACGGCCGCCCGCTGCCGTCGGCGGACGTGGCGCGTGGAGTGCACGTGCAAGCGTTTTGCCGAGTGCTCTAGCTAGGGCACTCGGCAAAGACATTGATGTGCCGAATGTTTTTCTTTTGCCGAGTGTTTTTGTGTCTGACACTCGGCAAAGGGTTAATATAGCCGAGTGTATTGTTTGCCGAGTGTTTGGATTTGGACACTCGGCAAAGCCTGTCTTTGCCGAGTGCCCGATAAAAAACACTCGGCAAAGACGTAGACACTCAGCGTACAGGGATTTCCCGTAGTGAGTTGCCGAGCATTGTGTTGGCATAATTACAATCTGAAGGCGTTAATTAGAGCTCCTATCATTGATAAATAATAATTATCCTCTTGTAAAACCGCATCGCTACTATCTCCTCTTTGTAATTAGAGCTTCCTGAGAGCAACTCCAATAGCCTCTCCAAAATATTCTTCAAATATAAAGTTTTTCCTCCTTTGTATAATATAGAAAAGTATGTTTTTCGGGATGGAAACCAACAGACTCTCTAAACTAGCCTCTATTTGGATGGACCCCACGTGTCAGGCTTATCTTCTCCTCCTCGCCCCTCCGCTTCTCCCACCGCCTGCCCCTGCCTCGCCCCACCGGCTGCAGCTCGTCCGCCTACGCGCTATGCCTCCCCACCGCCGCGCTGAGCCACCTCGCTCGCATCGCCATGGCCTCCTCCCTCCCGTTCTCTTCTCCGCTCTCCGCCTCGTCCTCCTAGCTCGCCCCGCCATGGCCTCCTCCCTGCCCATCTCCTCCTCCTCATTTCGCGCCCCTCATCGAGCACCTCGCTGGGCGCTGCGGCAGCGGCGGCGGCCATGGCTGCACGGCCGCAGATGGCGCGCCGGCTATGACGAGCGCGGAGGCCGCGATGGCAGGGGGTTGCCGCGGAAGAGGTGGTGGCACGAGGTCGTGTGCAAGGTGAACGGCGGCCGCGGCGAGGAAGCCGAGGAGCTGGAGCGCCTCTTCTTCATCTCCCCCTCTCGCCTCACCGCAAGAGCAGGGTCCCAATGCTTCCGAACGGCACCGGCCGACCTCGCGGCGGATGAGCTGCAGTGCCTCAACTTCGGCTCCTCCTCCGACCGCCGCGCTCCCGCTCCGCCTCCACCTCCTCCTCAGGGGCCCTCTACCTCCCGCTCCCGTCGCGTTCCGCTACGCCGTCCTCCGCGCAAATCAAGGAGAAGCCGGCCGGTGGCCATTGCGTCGGCGCGGCCGTACTGGTGGCGGCCGCGGCGGGGGAGCCGGGCCCGCCAGGGAGCTGGAGCGCGAGCGCGGAGTCATGCCGGTGGGCGGGCCGCAGCGGATGTGGAGGGGGAAAGGTCCTGCTGCTGGTGCGTGGAGAACGGGGGCAGGGAGAGCGAGGTCCGGCGCGGCGGCCTTGGTGGCAGCGTCGGAGGCGTGAGGAAGGGACGACCGGTGGGTCGGGACTCCGGGAGGAGATTGCGAGTCTCTTTCGCTCGGCAAAGATTCCGAGCGCCGAGGATGCGATGCCGAGCCGGATAGCGAAGCAACGACAATAACGAGTCTGTTGGATCGGGGATTCACGGTGTTTTTTCATTTTTTACCAATACAAAACGTTTTAGACAAGCTGTTGGAGATGCTCTGAGGACGGCATCGCTACCCAGTACCCACCCTATATGTGTGTTGACATCCGCCCTGTTCGGCTGTATGGTTTCATGCCAGTCAGCAGTGTTTTTATCTTAGCAGAAACCAGCACCAACCAGCACCAGCCACCAACCATGTCATCCACCAACCAGCCAGCAGTGTTTTTCTCTCAGCAAAAACCAGCACCATCGTGTGAACTGCCATTAATCATTTCTAGACAAGCAAGCTATTTCAAAAACCCGTTCCATGATATTTTAGAATATTTATTCGCTCCAAATGAGGCGTGATTCTTCTAAGGGCTTCTGCAATAGTTAAACAACAGCCGTCTTTACGAGTCCACATAAGCAAAATGAGCTAATGTGGTCATCATTAAATGAAAAAAGAGTGTGTTATTGCATATTATTTCGTCTACAGCTTTATCTCTTACTCCCATGCAAAAAAAAATCTGACAAGAGTACATATTAAATATCACAGACTGCTTAATAGATAACATATTGAAAAGTTGTCTATTTAATTGTATGTGTGTGTCAAATAGATATCAGTTGTCTAAACTAAACTATACCTCCTTTCCTCTCACCCACCCTACCTTTATTTTCTTTCTTTGTCAATAGGTTCAATATAAATTCTCCATCCTAAACGGTGGCACAGCTCTACTTGGTTCATGTTGCTTGATTTACTCATGCAGCTAGTTGATCTCCTCTATAACTTGCACAGAAACTATATGATCAATCGTCATCATTTATAAGATAGCTGCTCCTCTGACGTACATTGCATTGTACACATGTTTGCAAACTATTGTGCACACATATGTGCAAGAAGGACAGGTATGGGAAGCATCAGCAGCTCCCAGGATAGGATAGAGAAGTTACTTCCAACATTAGTGTGGGAAGAAGCAGGATGGAGGGACCGAGAGGCCTGTGGGTGGAGGAGCTCATGCAGCGGGGGTGGATTTGTTGCTGTAGATGGAGTGGAGGATCATCTTATTGGGCTCCTTTTGCATGGCCTGTGCTGCTGTGGGTGCTGCGCTACTGCCGTGGCTGTGCGGTAGCTATGCAGGCTCACATGCTCTGGGCTTTGACCATGCGCTGGCCAGTCAAGTGCGTGTCTGTGGTCGGGAGCCCAAGTCGGCCTCCGCTGGTAACTGGGCCTTGTAAAAGTATTTCAAACTGAAAGATCGAATAGGAACCATCAGAACTGGCTGGTCTGTCTGCTCGGTTCTTCCAATGTGTTGCGTCGAAACCACTGCAATCTTAGTTGCGTTATCCATCAAATGGTTCTGCTACCATCTGGATTTTTCTTTTCACGCTTGCTCCCAGTGCCTGCAGCGCCCCCGCCCACGTCCACGCGACCACGCCCACGCCCGCACCATAAAAAACCACCATCGCGCCTCTCCCACAACTACCATCAAGCCAAAACCACCCTCAGCCCCTCATTAGTCGCATAAAAAAAAACGTCGCCCCCACACCTCCCGTCGCCTCCGCCGCCCCAAGCTTCCCCTCGCCGGCCGCGTCGCCACCCGTCGCCGCCGCCCACTCCTCTCGTCGCCGCATGCCGGTTGTCTCTCGCCCTCCCGTCGAAGCCCGTCCGTGGCCTCCCGCCCGCCGTCGCCGTCGCCGCACGCCGGGAGCCTCTTGCCCTCGCGTCGCCGCCGCCCGTCCGTCGCCTCCCGCCCGTCGCCGCCCGTCCGTCGCCGCCCGCCCTCGCCGCTCTGCCACGGCTCGCCTTCTTCGCTCTGTCTCCGGCCTCGCATCAGGTGCGTGCTTAACTTTGTCTCATGTTTTTCATCTGCTGAAGCTGATGGCGCTCTCTCACCACTTCTTCTGCCCTAGCCAAGCCGGCGACAACACGTGAGATAGTCGTGCCTCACGTCTTCATTCGCGCAGTCAAGGTTAGCATGGAAACATCAGAATTTTCTTTAACCTTGCATGTCGAATTTGATTACATTCAGTCTTAATATGATATGTCTTGGCAGTCGGTTCGATTCCAGAGTTCAGTATGTGTCTCCCAGTCTAAATGTTCAAAACTGCTTCAGTCTAAATCTTCAAAACTGTTCAATTCCAGGGTGCAATAGGTGTTGGAGGGCTCATTCTGGGTGCCGTTGGTCTCTTGCTTCTCGAGGTTTGCCTTATGCCAATTTGACGTTTGCCTTCTGCCAATTCGACTTTGAAATTTTCCTATGCTATGTAGACTGAAGAGATACCGGTCTTGAGACCTGAATGTTTATTATGGTGACAAGTTACATTGTCGAATACACATTTTCTCCATATCAAATGCATACTTATATTGTTTGGCAGTGAAAGTTTATTGCAGTGTTGTGTGCTCTTTACTCATGCAGCATTTTGGACCATTCCTACATCATTTTGGACCATTCCCAACACACAAGATCTTGCTTAGTGGCTCTTTCAGAAAATGCCTTTGACATTAAGATCTTCAAAAATTTGAGTTATAATAAAAAATGATCTCCATGCAGGAAGCCAATTAAAAAATGGATAGGTTGCAACTAAAAATACAGCTTTTTCCACCTGATGGATGATGGCCTAAGCTTACTATTATAGCAAATGACACCTGATGGCTGTGATTCCAACCTTCTGATGCATAATAGTTCTGACAAGCAACAGGCAACAAATCATATAGCTCTGGTTTTTGCCTACTGTACGCATAATTCGTTTTGCATTCCCAGTAGAGGGTAAAGGCATTGTGGTCCAATTGTAATAATTTGATGTAAGATGCCACGGCCGGTTCTCATAATCTGAATTTCACCATGCTGTGCTGTAACAAGTTCCTTTCATTCATGTTCTTTCAATACTTGATACTTGTGACAGATGAAAGTTAGCAGCAGGGCATTAAAATTTTCTCACGGTACTCCTGGTAATTTATTCTAACATTGAATTGGCAGCCTTAGTTGCACATTCCAAGATTTATTTTTAAGCTTGCCTGTGTTGACAAACATTCTTTGCTTACTGTTCATACTTTTAGTTTTAGCTACTTTATTTTAGGTGCACTTTTGTGGAGCGTGCGCTAATTATTAGCTAACTTGACATCTGTTAGCAAAAAGTTCTGCACTTTTGTGGAGCAAACCGTAGTGATTGATGTATTCATATTTCCCCTTTTGTTTATTTTGAGCCATTGGACCACCAGAAAGTCACAAATGTATTTATAAATACCATGTTCCTGGAATCTGTTTGACATATTTTTCAACCATTGTTGCTTCCGAAGGTTGTGGAACTCCAACTTGCATGTGCTAACATTCCCTATCCTAAATATTTCGTTATTTAACATTGCAAAATATGTCCTAAAACCTTGGTGGGCTGGTTCTCAGTTGCCAGTGCATGCAGCATAGATTGTGCCAAATGTGGCAGCATAGATTGTGAAGAATAAAGGCAACATAATGTATATAAGTTGGTTCTAATGGGAAGAATTCTTATCTGTTACAGGTGTTGGCATGTTAGAAAAGAAATTTCCAGAGGTGGATTTAAGGTGCAGCTCTTAATTCATTTCATGTGAGTTGATTTGGGTAACAGTAACTTAAAGGGCCAACAATTTTCTCTGCAATTAGTTTATTTAGCATAGGCTTTCTGAAAATTTTCCTGCCTGTGGTGGAACTATGTCTTTCTCTTTAATGACTTGCTTAAGTGATTCTGCAGTTCAATTTAAATGGTTTATAAACCAGAAAATGGCAACTGCATTCCTTGAGCAGTATAATAGATTTATGGTGTTCTCTAACTATACAAGCTGTGGAGAATGTATCAGATTACACTGTTTCTATTTTCTTGATAATTTTTGGTTCATTTAGTTTGATTGAATATGTCGATCCAATATGGAACTTAATGATCCGAAAATTCCTTAAGAGGGGTTGATGATGGAGGTGGCAATGAGGAGGTGCTGCAGAGCTCCGGTGAGGCCCTATGTTGCCAGCGGTTGGACGACAAGAGGTGATCATAAATATGGGTGGTGCAGAGGGGATGAAAGTAGAGTGACAAAGCTTGTTCTATTGTGTTCACACGTCTAACAATTCATTTGGTACTTTGGAATTGTATATAAAATTTGAATATTATTTAAGATAGTGTACATCTCTATTACTATAAATATTGTTATAAATATCGTAGGATGAAAATGATGCTTATAAAGAATTATTTTGTCCGAGCAATGCACGGATACTTATGTATATTCATGTTTATATGGAGTTTACATCAATATTTATGTAACAAATTAACATGGTATTTGAGGTGTTATAGTGTTCCGATTGTTTACTCATTTTTGACATGTTCTTTTGTTGATTATATGTTTTGCACTACAGTTATTTTGTCTCCCGTTGCAACGCACGGGTATTTACCTGGTCTATGCTTATACAGGGACGTACTTGATCGTCCATAACATTTACATCACCAAATTCTAGGCGGTTAAATTACAGCATCAAATTCGACACTTGGCAAAGACGTTGGGCAACCGTCAAGTCCTGTGCCCTGCTGAAGCCATGAGAACAGCAACAGCGATCACAAACATCAACAGCATGGCAGCCAGCAGCAGGTACGTCCTCCCTGACGACCTCCGGTACTCCCCGAAGAAGACGACCGCCCAGATCGTGCTCACAAGCGGCAGCGCCTGATCATACATACGCCGAACACCAAACAATAATTGGAAATGTAAAACAGATATCATCTCGCAGGTTGCAGCTTGTGACTGAATATAATATAATGTCTGAAACTCTGAAAGATTAACTACTACCTGGACTGCATCAGCAGCAGCGTACCCAGCAGCCTGCCCGCCCATGAACTGGAAACCATTCCCAAACCCGCAGAGCAGGCCTGCAAGGAGTGCCCAAGCCCTGCCGTTCCAGTCCCTGGCGTACGACCCGACATTGAGGCCGACGCCGAGCGCGAAAGCCGAGAGCGAGAAGTAGAAGAAGGCGGTGTAGACGACCAGGTGAGACGCGCCGTTCCTGAGGGTGCGCCACTGGTCGTTGGTCGCCAGGTTGATCGCCGGAGCGAAGAGGGAGAAGCAGCACCCGGCGAAGAAGATGAGGCCGAGGCCGAGCAGCTTGTCGGAGCCAAACACCTGCATGCAATGTAATGTAACAGAGTGTGTCGTGACTTCAGAGTTCAGACAGAGGTGCTAGTGTTCGTTGTATGAGTGAAATCCTCGAATAATGTAGTGTTGCAGAGCGTGAACTTCGAATAGAAAATATTATGGAAGTATAAAAGTATAAATTGTTGAAGAAAAACAAAAATGTTCTCCGAAAACAAAACGGAATGAAATATAAAATTTCCATGAAAAATAGAAGTAAAAAAAATGCTCTGAGTTTTTACTGCTTCCCTCAAGCAAAACCTTTATCCTACTACTCAAAATGGAGCAAAACAGATAAATCCCTACTTCGCAATGGACTATAAAATTTTCAAGAAAACAACCAGAGGAAAACAGGTTGCAAAACCAGGACAGGCAAATACAACCAGCCGGATATTTAACAGATCTATTCTTTTTGTGATCAAGGCTTTATTTCGGCCAAGCCCGGCCACCTCATTTCCTGTCACCCAACCGGCCATATTTATTTTCTTTCAATGTGGCAAGATTCTATTTATGTTCTTCATCCTTAACGGTGGCACACCTCTACTCCTTTGTTCTTGCTACTTGATTTACACGCACCAAATATATCGGTTCTCTATAACCTGCAGAAAAACTATATGGTTGATCGCACCAAATGTATATAGATGTTTGCAAACTATTGTGCACATATAGGCGAACCATACATAGGTAATTAGGTATGGGAAGCATCGGTAGCCCTCAAGCCACCATAGGGTACACTCCCACACTGTTTGGTTCGTTTGCCGAAGTTCCAGCGCGACACAGGTCCGGTTGGAGATGTCTACGCATGCATGTGAACCAAACACGTCCTTGCTTCAAGGATTCTGATAGCATCATTTCGTGGAGGAAGTTGAGGATCAATCGATATCCAAACAAGTGATATTCTTGTATCTAGAACATAAGTGGAATCATCACCGTCCTGATCTGAAATTCCTGCATTTCTTAACTCTCTAGCTCACCATGTGCATTGGTTCAACCCATAAGCACAACCATACTAACTATACCAGCAACTCGAACTCCAAATTATGAAGTTCAAGTCGCTGCATCCCAAATAGAATTTCTGACTCTATAGTCCGAATCAAACAAGAACGAAGTTTAAAGACACAACAAAGCATTCAACGCGTTGGTGCTTGAGGAGTTCAGCGTTGGTGCTTGAGAATACAAAGACGTGGTAATAGGAATGTCTAGATCCAAACATTAATTGATGTCCGCGGCTTCATCTCTTTTTTTCGAAAACGCAGGAGAGCCGCGCTTCATCGTATTAGAGAGAGAAAAAGGACCCCATACAAATCTCCTCCCTCATACGGGGCCAATATGAGGGATAAGCTCAACACTCATAAACTCCAGCCTAAAGAACACAAAAAACAAGACCAGAACCCTTCATCAAGCAGCCTAAATTGATTGGTGCATATTGGTGCCGGGATCAACTAAAAAGCAATTACTACCCGGCATCCCCATCAACGCCGTATCAAATCAATGGCATAGAGGCGGTGGGTGATCTCACCGGCTGCGCACCCCATCATGTACACGGTGAGGAATGGCCACGCATACACAAGAGACAAGATTGCGGAGGAGAGCTTTTGGAAGGAAGAGGTTGTCGGGAACTCGGGATCCTGACAGTATGCGACTGCCATGGTTTGATCTGATGAGTAGTAAGTATGCACCAGAACTGGGACGTCGCTGAACTTCTTGGCGAGGCATGGTATGTAAAAGCATCTTGGGCTCCATTTCCGTCTGCTTTTGTCCAATGCTAAGGGGGACGGGGCCCAGGTCGACCACGACTGTCCAAAACAATGATGGCAAGAAGTTTTGAGAAGTGAACTGCCATTAATTATACAAAAACCAAGCTACATCAAAACACAATATGATATTTGAAAATAAAGATTCATATGTTCAGAACTAAGGTTTCATTATAGTTCTATAAGCCCCACCTCGTTTCCTCTCACCCACTACATAGTTATTTCCTTTCCTTGTCACTATGTTCAATATAAATCCATTGTCCAAAGCAGCAGTTATACTACTTGGTTAATGTTGTGTTGTATGGACGTTTGCTAAACTATTGTGCACACATATTTGATCGAAGGTAGATAGGTATGGGAAGCATCAGCAGCTCACAGGCCACGATAAGGGCCGATCCAAGTACTTCATCTCCTAGACGATGCTGAGAATGGATCAATATACCCTTCATATGACTTGTGGTGTTCCCCATCTCCATACTGTCTAGGCTACTCTTTCGTCTTGATCAATCTTGACAGAGTCTTGTGTGTAGTACTAAAATGGTCCGTGATAACCGTTCCATCTCCTTATCTATTCAAAAAATAAAATATGTTATTTTTCACATGAAGCATTTGTCTTAATTGGGAATCTACAAACAAGCATTCTAGTGATAGAAAGTAAGAAAAGCAAGATATAAAAGAATTAGCAAACTAATGAAGGGCAAATCGCCAGAGGTATTAATGATGAACCAAATATACAGCCAGGGTAGTGAAGCCAGTGAGTGTGATTGCGGGAGGGTGTGTGCTTCTCGACGAATCTTACCTTTCATCTGCTCTGTGTGGAACGCAAACAAACAACACCCACACATGTTATCAGAGTGGGAGCAAAGAAGGTAACAGAATGTATCACTACTACAAGGTAATGTTGCAGAGCGTGACCTTCGAATAAAAAAATATTATGGAAGAAAAAGTAAAAAAATTTTGAAGGAAAACAAAAAATTTTGCAAGAAAACAAAACGTAATGAAATAAAAAATTTCCATGAGAAATAGAAGTAAAAAAATGGTCTGATTTTTTACGGCTTAACTCAGGCAAAACCTCTGTCCTACTACTCAAAATGGTGCAAAATAGATAAAACCCAACTTCTCAAATGGTCAGCAAAATTTCCAAAAAAAAAGAGGAAAACAGGTTGCAAAACCAGGACAGGAAAATGCAACCAGTTGGATATTTAACAGATCAATATTTTTTTCTGATCAAGGCTTTATTTCGGCCAAGCCCCACCTCATTTCCTGTCACCCACCCCATATTTATTTTCTTTCCTTGTCGCAAGATTCTATATATGTTCTTCATTTTTTACGGTGGCACATCTCTATCCTTTGTTCATGCTACTTGATTTACACGAACCAAATATACCGGTTCTCTATACCTGCAGAAAAACTATGTGGTTGATCGCTCATAAGCTAGCTGCTCGTCTGACATTGCTTGCGTTGTATGTATATAGATGTTTGCAAACTATTGTGCACGTATACGCGAACATACACAGGTAATTAGGTATGGGAAGCATCAGTAACCATCGTGAACCGTCGTGTTGCAAGCTACAATCTTCGGTGAGACGATATACATAGGTAATTAGGTAATTAGGGTGAACGATACACAGGTAACTAGGTTTGGCGGGGAGACCGAAACCGTCGTGTTGCAAGCCACAATCTTTGCTTTTGATTTTTTTTCCTATTCTTGCTACGTATACACAAATATTCAGAAACTGTCCTAGATGTGGATGCAGTGAAAATTATGAGCAAAAGTTCTTTTGCTGCAATGTTAACCCTTTTTACATCTACTTGGTTTCAATCGCATCTTCTGCATCAAAGAACAAACTGCCCCCATGTTTAAGGAAATATCCATCCAGATATTTTTACTACGTTCTTTCTTCAGGAGCATAGAACTGCTCCCAGTTTCACCATTCATTATGAAGAATTTGATGGGATTATGGGAAAACAAATTAGGTCCTGCTTTTACTGATCAGTTTCGTGATAATGCCCACACTAATAACACATTTCAGAGCGATGCTGCTATAATGAAACTGAACATTTCGATCAGATACTAGGCTTAAAGGTTTACGAAACAGGGCAGGGATCTACAGGCCCTCACATGCCAAAGACATTGTTCTTCATCTAGCTGCCAGCAGAGCCAAAGATTTGAAACTCACTTGCTGATCTTTCTTTGTTGATTGCCATTTGCACATGAGAATGGGATAATAAATGCCTACTGCTTCAGAGTTCACAGAATGCAAATCATTTTCACAACTAGTGTACAGAGATACAACATGTACTTGGGTGTGTTGATCAAATTGTTCTAAAGGAGATGTTATACAGTCAAGCCTTGCCTTCCCATCCCTTGTATATTGCCTTTCAATTTACCCACAAAAAAAGTATTGCCTTTCATTTGATGCAATTCTTTTTTTTTTTGAACGAACCAGCATGAGGCTGCTAATTTCATTAAAATAGAAGAAGATATTACAACCGGCAAGCCGGGTATTTAGTTAAGAGATTATTCTCACGCTAATAGGGACACTAATCCCTTCACTCTTGCCATAATCCACATAGATGCTTCCTCTTTGATCTTTGCCAGTAGCCCTATCGATGTGGTTTTCAATCGATTGAAGGTTCGTGCATTATGCTCATTCCATAGCTCCCACATTACCAGGAGTGCAAGGCTTCTCAGTGCTTTCAAAGCGGCCCCGTCGCTGGTAGTAAGATGTGTCCACCATTGGCTTGCATTGTTCCAGGCCGCCAACTGTCCGGCAGTAGACCGGATTGGCCGAGCCACTGAGCCACAACTTACCATACTCTTCTGGTGAACCTGCAGTCCTGGACGAGGTGAGTCACTGTCTCCATACTCTGTCGGCATAGCACGCAACAAGCAGAGTGAGACCAACCCCTCTTTGCAAGGTGATCCGATGTCCAGGCCTGATTTTGCATGGTGAGCTAGGCGAAAGTTTTGCATTTTGAAGATGCCCAGGTCTTCCAAATCACACCATGTAGTGATGTTGTGGTGCACCCGTTAAACTGCGCTCTGTAAGCTGATGCTACTGGGTAAGTGCCAGCCTGTGTATATTTCCATTTGATCTCGTCGTTCGTGTCTGGGCATAGCCTTGTACCCCCTGTCTCGGTTAGTAGTGCCACAAACTCGTTGATCTAGGTGGTGCTGATACCTGCTGAAAGGTTAAAACTGCTGAACCAAGCGTTGTCCGTCAGCGCCTCCTTCATTGTTGCCTTTTTATTGGTGGCCAAAAGGAAAAGGTTCAGGGCCATCTCCTTCGGACGGCGTCCGTGTATCCGGCCCGAGTGCCAAAAACTGGTGTTGTCACCGTCTCCCAGGGATATCGTCATGCAGGCTGCAAACAGGAGGCGGTCAGTTTCATCGCAAGGGAGCTCAGTGCCCACCCACGCTCTGTCTGGAGATGTTTGCTCGTGCCAAAGCCATCGTAGCCGTAATGCCCTCACAAATTTGTCAAGCTTTAGTACCCCCAGACCGTCATTGTCCTTGGGGAGGCAGCTCCACGTCCAGTTGACCTTGCATTTTCCTCTGGCTAGGGCGTTGCTTCCAGCCCAGAGGAAGCGCTTCCTAAGCTTGTCTAGTTCTTCCAGAACCTCTTTTGCAGCCTTTAGGGCCGATAATAGGTAGACAGCTGTGCATACAGAGTCTCATCTAGATGAAACTCATTTCATCTCTCTCCTCGTTAACTCGTTGCCACGTCATGTAAAATACTGACTTAGCACCCTATTGAATGCGCATGAAACTCTATAAAACCTTGCACTGAACTAGCTCACGCTGAAATCCTTAAACCCTAGGCAGTTGGCACATCGGTACCATCCTGCACACCACGTCATTTCGCATCTATAGCATTCTGACAGCCATCATTCCCATATATGAATAAAAAAGTACTGCCGCTAATTATATATTCGCTGGCTTCTATATAACTCTCTCCTATTTCCCAGGTTATTACTAGATTGGGCACTAAACTACTGCTTTAACATGAGGGCTCGAAGAATCCATAGCATTTACATGAAAAAAATGTGTGTTGCATGCACATATACATATAGAGGAATAAGAAATTCCTAATGTCTAAGAATAGTAAGTATCAGGAAGTTCGCAACCACAGTGCTGAATGTTGTGTCAAGATTAGGCACGCAGCCTCTGATGCAGGGGCACAAGGAATGTTTCTGTCCCTTCTGGTTCATTGCCATGATCCTAGAAAGCACTGCTGCTTCCAGAACCACTGCTTGCTAGCTGGAATTGGGCCATGGAGCCCAGCCACAAAGGCATGCGGCCACAAAGCACAAATTGATTGCTCTAAGCTCTAGCAAAACAAAATCATGAAGCACCCACGTTAGTACGTGATGGTGTACAAGACGGTATTAACGATCCCAAAGCACAAATTGGAATCGGCTGTTAATACCATGTGGTACTAGGATGAATTAGTACTGTCTAATACCACCAGATGGTAAGTCCAAGGTTAGAAAATTTTCTAGATAAGTCCCCTTGGCTGGCCATCTTCACCAACATCGGTGGGCTGCTAGACACCCATCCACGACATTAGTCCCGCATTCTATTGGATCCAGGACTCATATGAGCATTAGTCCCGGTTGGTTGCTCTAACTTGAACTAAAAGTTACCCTTTAGTCTTAGTTGGAGGCTTAACCTGGGACTAAAGGTTGTCATACATTAGTCCTGGGTAGTGGCAACAGCTGGGACTAAAAGTTACCCTTATAGTCCCGGATTGGTGCTGCCCGAGACTGAAGGGTCTTTAGTCTCAGTTGGAGTCTAATGGAAACATGTCATATGTAATGTTGAACTAATCAATATTATACTTGAAATGTATTTATGTTGGTATTAATCAAATCAGCATTTATTTTAAAAAAGCAGATGTACCGGTATATTTCTAATTAGCTTTTAGCGAGAAACATGACATCGAATCCTTGTAACTCGTCGTAGCAACCGCCAACGCATATCGCTTATCCTGCAAGAGCAAGCCACATGCTCCTGCAGCCCGGCTGGAACTGAAGCAAAAACAAATGCAGCTGCTTTATTTCTTTATGAACCAGTAAGCTAAACAAAAGTGTATCGGACCCTACCAATCTTTATGTTTTGGGTTGCTTTATTTCATTAATGAATTTGATGGGTTATATTATATGATTCACCCACCTATCTTTTCTTCTCATCCAAATAACAACTTCGGAACCATGGCTAATTCGGGCACCGCCCATTCTGTGCTGCCTATACATATTTACAACTCCAAGGGCACTGCTGTGCTACAATAATGTTATCCACATCTATCCTTTACACCCAGTACATCCCAGATTGCTCAATAACATGTCCAACCTGGAATCAGAGGTATCAGGAAGGCAGCAAGCTACCCAGCCAAAATGCTGTAACGAATCTGAGAATCTGTGATTACACGCCACCAACTACATTCCCCCATGACTCGACTCCACAGTTTGGGACGAGAGACCCTGTGGAACCAGATGGTGCAGGTGGTTATGGCATGCTCGCCAGGATGGTGGAATCCGTGTCGACGGCCGTGGATGGATGATCGGGCGGTGACGATATCCCAGCATGGCGCGAGGATAATGGAGGGAGAGGGTGAGGTGGGGCTGGGAGGAGGTACTGAAAGGCATATGACAGGCCGGGACATGCTGCTGTGCTAGTGTAGGGATGTAGCCATGCATCGGCGGCAGGGCGATGCTAGTGGTGAATCAGTTCTTAGTGGCCAAGCGTGACTGCCAAAATGGTCTTCATCAACCGTTTCATCTCTTTTGCATATAAGAGGGAAACATTTTGTTTTTCATGTGGAGCATTTTTTTCTTTTAAATTAGATTACAAACAAACACTATGAAACTTGAAAATGACTTAACTTTCAGGGTCACCAGGTTCTGTATGCTTTTCTCACCCATTCTGAATGTCACGTCACTGCTCTATTACTTGTGTCATCATGCTGCCTGATTTCCATGCACCCACTTGTACCATCTTCACATAAATTAAATGGTCAATCATTATAAGCGTCTGTTGCATGCGTGCTTGCTTGCAAACTATTGCGACACATACGTGCAAGATGGACATTGATAGGTATGAGAAGCATCAGCAACTCTCAGGGAACAGTGGAGAAGTTACTGCCAAGCTTATGATAGCATAATCTGATGGAATATCTTACAGATTGATCAATATTTTCTAAATTAGCAAAGTACTCGTGTTTCGTAGGCTGGGCTAGAATTAACCTGGCCTGCAGAGGCAGTGTTTTTTTTAGGAAACGGGAGGGGTTGCCCCCTATTGATTAATAAATATATTAAAACAAAAACAAGATAAGGTTACGGGTTACAAGGTCCCCAAGAAAGTTAGGGAATGAAAAAAGATAAGAAAAAAATCAGAGAGACTACAAGACTGAGTCTATCCATAAAGACATTGCTGGGCGAAGTTACTGCCAAGCTTATGATAGCATAATCTGATGGAAGATCTTACAGATTGATCAATATTTTCTAAATTGCCAAAATACTCTGTTTCGTAGGCTGGGCTAGAATACAGATTGATCAATATTTTCTAAATTAGCAAAGTACTCGTGTTTCTTAGGCTGGCCTGCAGGGACAGTGTTCGATAGGTTGCAAACATGCTTACGATGAACGAACCTGCTGGGACCTAGGAATGTGTAGAATTACCACCTGATCTGAAGATCCACTGCTCTAGCTCAAAAGATTAGGGCCCCATCTGTCTAGTTAAGTTAACTAATAATTACAATTACTAAACCTAAAGAAGTAGATTCCAATATGAAAAGCATAAAGAAGAATCAAATATTAGAACATAACTCAATCTTAAAAAGGGTGCTCTTGACATAGATTTCTAGCCAGTGAATCTGAATTTTGTGTAAAGATCAAACTCCATACTGTTTCGAATTTTGGCAGGTCATATTTTACATTTGGCACAGGGCCTTAAATTCCTAGAGATGGCCCTGAAACAGACATAACTATATAAAACGATCGGACAGAGTGGAGCATTGATACATGAGGAAGGTAGGTAGTTTAGTAGCCGGGATCAGTGTTGACTGTTGACTGTATGCCTTCTCGCGTGCCATGGAGTTGAATAAAACGAGTTTGATTTTTATTTCCACAAGTGCAGCTTCTAAGGCTCCTTTTTTCATTTGCCTCGGCGTGGTTTAGAGAGCGCTTTTCAGCATGGCTTATTGGTTGGCCTGCTACTTGCCTTTGCATCTACGCAGCAGTCTCATATGCTTTGGCCTTTGACCTGGCATACGCTCCCATGGTAGAGGTCGATACAGGAACCAGACGTTGAGGCCGACATTGAGCGAGAAAGCTGGCAACGAGAAGGATGCCTCACTTACCAAGCTATACTTCCAAAACCAATTCCATGATATTTTAAATAATCGTTTGTGCTGAACGTGGCTGTTATTATTCTTCCAAACCCCACCTCGTTTCCTCTCACCCAACCCACATTCACTTTCCTTATCACTAGGTTCTATATAAGTTCTTGGTCCTAAACAGCGGCATTTCTCATCTTCTCTGCTCTACTCTACTACTAGGTTCTTGTTGCATGACTTCATCAACAGTTCTACTACTTGGTTAATGTTGTGTTGTGTGCACGGTTGCAAAACTATTGTGCACACATATTGGAAAGATTGGTAGATAGGTATGGGAAGCATCAGCACCTCACAGGCCATGACAGATGCGGACGCCATAGCATCATCTCGTAGAGGATATGCTGATACATCAACTGGCATAGTTTTTTTATTATATAAAATATGAATAGGTCAGCCATATGTTTTTTTATTGGAACGGTATTAAGATGCTCAAAGTAAACCATCAATAGAGTTGTAAGTTACTCCCTCCGTTCTGAAAAACCTGACGTTTAGGACAAGGTTTGGGTCAAACATTGGGAATATAAATCATCAATAACTTTTAAATTGTTGAGTTTACAAATGTGAAAACTATATAAATAGATTTGTCTTGAAAATACTTTTATAAAAATATACATATATCACTTTTTGATAAATATTTTTATAATAATAAGAGGTCAAAGTTGTGTTTTGAAGACCATGTCGCTGTCCTAAACGTCAAGTTTTTCAGAACGGAGGGAGTAAGCGGTAATTGCCGGCCGGTACCTACGGTGTTACTTGTCTGGTTGTATGTGTGAAGTGAGCAGTGCGTTGGATCACAGCTTCCGGGCTAAGGCATCTACTGCTGCTACGCTATTCGCTACACGCAGCATATACAGTATTTCTAGTTCAGGCTAGGCTGCCTTAAAAGTGCCTTGTGCGATGTTGCGCCGATGCTCCTGGCCCAGAGGCATGGGTGGCGGTGGTTGCCCATCATCCGTCACGTACGCATGTGTTGACTGTTGAGGGAAAAAAACTTGCAAACTTTGCAGAGAAAACTCCAAAACACGATCGGCTTTCATAGTACACCGAGTAGATCACAGGCAGGTTCTCGAAGAAAAAATGTGAGTATTACTGTAGGTATTATACGCATAAATCTTGCCTTTCATTGTCCGTTAGTTGCAAGTTGCAGGTGAGGCTCCTGGCGTGCGAGACTGTGCCGCACGGAAGCATGCATGGCCCTGTTGTGGTCACCGTCACCGGCCTGCAGCAGCTTCCAGCCCCGGCTGACACGCCGAATCGCTGCCGCGCGCAAGTAGCAGCATCAGGCAGGCATCCGCGTGCAGCAGGCAGG
>OAMR01000596.1:218999-236814 GCA_900205405.1 Echinochloa crus-galli | reverse complement strand
GTAGTGCCCACGTGAATGTCTCCCAAACAAACATTCACGTCGAGCCTTCCTCGATCGATCTATATGTCTGGATCGCCCTGTTCGATTTATAGGCCGGGTTAGGTTAGCTAGGGTCTCTTGATCGGCACCGTCTGTCTTCCAACAAGAACACACCACCTCCCTAGCTAGCTCATATCCTCTCCCTCTCGTGCATGCAAAGCTCTCGGTAATTATTGTGTTTGGACTCTTTCTCTCACAATCTGCTCGAAGTTTGCGTAAAGAAATGGCGCCAAGGAATCGTGTCAGACCTTGGTCAAATTGCATGCAGCATTGGCGACGTACGTGAGCATCTCACCATGACATGCTAAACAATGTCAGCTAGTATGAATATAGAGTCGGCCGAATACGCATTAGAATACACGTATTAGAATATATACGTATATAGACGTGCACGCATGGCTACTGAAAAAAGCAAAAAAAAAAAGAAATCCGGGGTCTTTAGCACCGGTTTCAGGCAGCAACCGGTGCTAAAGGCAGGCCCTTTAGCACCGGTTATTCGACCCGGTGCTAAAGGGGTACCCCTTTAGCCTCGGATTAGTTGCACCGGGTGGGAAACCCGGTGCTAAAGGGCTTTCCCACCCGGTGCAGATGTCGATCATTCTGGTAGTGTTAGTTGCTGAGCGTTGGGTTGGCATAATTACACAATCCGAAGGAGTTAATTAGAGTTTGCTGAAGACCATCGCTACCCAGTACCCACCCTATACGTGTGTTGACATCATGTGAACTGCCATTAATCATTTTCTAGACAAGCAAGATATTTCAGAAACCCATTCCATAATATTTAAAAATATGCATTTGCTCCAAATGAGGGCTGAGTCTTCTAAGTGTCTGTATAAGTCCACGTAAGCAAAATAAGCTGATGTGGTCATCATTAAATGAGGAAAGAGTGTGTTGTTGTATACTATCAGACATCTAGTCTACTGCTTTGGCTCTTGCTCCCATGCAAAACAATACTGACCAGAGTACATACTAAATGTCACTTGTAAACCTGTCTATTTAACTCTGTGTGTGTCAAATAAATAGGATCTGCCCTAAACTACACCTCATTTCCTCTGACCCACCCTACGTTTATTTCCTTTCCTCGTCACTATGTTCAATATAAATTCTCCATCCTAAACGGTGGCACAGCTCTACTTGGTTCATGCTGCTTGATTTACTCATGCACCCAGTTGATCTCCGCTATAACTTGCACAAAAACTATATGATCAATCGCATCATTCATAAGATAGCTGCTCCTTTGACGTACATATATTGCATTGTACACACATGTTTGCAAACTATTGTGCGCACATATGTGCAAAAAGGATAGGTACGGGAAGCATCAGCAGCTCTCAGGATAGGATAGAGAAGTTACTTCCAACATTCTGATGGCATAGTCTAGTAGTGGAGGATGTTGAGAATCGATCAGCATTCCCATTTTCAGCTACTTTGGGCCTTTGGACTAGTTTTCTGATGAGTGGTTTCTCAACTTTTATGGCTCCTATCCACCAAACTAACAGTGGTCCAACTTGCCTACATTCTTTTGGGATCTATCATTTAAACCATGTCATCTGGTATTTCTGGTATATTTGATGAATAACTACTATACCAAGCTATCACGTACACGAACATGTAAGGAGAAATAGTTGACTTGTGAGGAACCAAATATGTGGTACCAAAAACATCGCAACCACAACTGAGTAATCATATTCAATCTTTGGACTGCAATTGGTAGTGCTTGGCGAGGCAGATCCCTGTGCTCAGCGACTGAGACCGAGCTGAAACTTAGTCTTTGACACAGTTTCATATCTTTTGTATCATCAAACAAAATATTTTGTTTTTTCCACACGTACCATTCTTCATCTAATAACTTGGAATTTACAAACAAGCATTAATATATGTTGACACCCAAAATTGGTAGGCAGTGCAAACCAGTCTGACCGGTGTGCACAAACCGGTCAGACCGGTTTGGATAATATTGTTAAAATGCAGACTGGACTTCACCATTGCGTAACTCTCATCGAGACGATCAAGATGCATATGTAGAACGCCTAATTTGGACTCCGGATGAGAGAGTTATGACTTTGGCAAGATCTGCACTCGGGAAAAGAGGTCAGACCGGTTTGGAATCCGGTCAGACCGGTTTTTAAGCTGTAATTCGAGTAGGTTTAGGTTTTCTGATGTAATCCCATATTGTAACCGACTCATGAGGGGTAAGACTTCCCTGGTCGATAAATATAAAGGCTAGAAGGCCGATTGAGATATCTCCAATCGAATCAAATATTACCTTTACTTTTTTCCTCAAACCCTAATCTCTTCCAACCTCTATGCTGCTCGTCCGCTGATCTCCACGACCAGAGATGACATCCTAAGGCTCGCTGGTCGACCTAGGGCACGCCAGCGACGTTAACACCCTGACGGGGTCCCTCCCGGGTCAGAGCTTCGACGGTCTTTACTAGTTTGCTCGTAAACTAGTCGTTCTTCGCCATGTAAGTGCGTTTGTTATCTCTTTGCTGGTTTGCTCGTAAACTTTGCCGTCCTCCAAAACGTAAGCTTGGTAGTTACCCTCATGAACGGTTGATTCCAACGAAACCCTAGAAACCGGTCAGACCGGTTAAGCAAACCGATCAGACCGGTTCGTGCAAACTTGCTGCTCTTCAGTTCGTTTCGAGTACTCTCGCGTGTTGACCGAGATTTGCGTCAACACATTTTGACGACTCCGCTGGGGAACGATAATTCTGGTTATTACAACCGAATTTTTCTGTCCTAGCCTTGTGTTAATTGATCTACTATTTTGGTTCGCCCTTCTTATTGCATCGGGTCTCTTTAGACCGATTGCAAGTATAATTGTGGTATTGCATCAGGCTGCTCAAGCCGATTGTACTCTACTTTGCTTGCTGCCGCATATCAAAGATCAAAAGTAGAGGCAAAGTGTTGGTTATTGATATCTTGGATCATCAAGTATATCTGGATTTATTGATTATAAGATCAAAAGCATCAAGACCTACTAAGAAGTATACATGGCGGGTTATTCATATGCACCACAACAATATTACTACACCACGCCTGAGGTACAACATGCAAGTACATCATACGTTTCTAATGATTATTTTTCTAGTACCACAAATTTTCATGCTGATGTTGCTAGATTTGATACTAGTAGGCATATTGAATCGGCTAGTAATTATTCAGATGGAGTTACTTATGTAAATTATAATTCTGAATTTTTTATGCAAAAGCCATTGCCAAATAATATGCATGCTTTAAATTTTAATGCTACTAGCAACATACAACATTACCCTTACACATCGGATGTACAACAAGTTCAAAAGCCGGTGAATAATTACGAAGGCCAAACTAACATGGTAAGTTCGGCCAATTATTTTGAATCTTGTATGCAGCCTCAAATTCATGATCAAATGTCTAGTGTTGTATACAATGCCATGGATTATAATGTCAATACTTACAATTTGGCTCCTTATTCTAGTAATAATTATGGCCAAATTAGTGAGAATCCAACAAACATATTGTCAAGTGAGAAAATTGGACATGCTAATCATAGCTATTAGACCAGTTATTCTCAAGCACCATATGATGCACAACTTGTCCCTCAAGTGAATGTTGCATCTACTTTTCAGCACAACATGCAAGTGCTAATAATCATAATTTGGCTCAAAATGTTTCTAATAACTCTAGCCAAATTAATGAAAATTCAGCAAGGATACATGCTCTTCTTACGAAGCTTACCACCTTATTTCTTGATAATAATAAGAAGAACAATTCAGATTTGGCTAAAAATTCGGTAATTACGACAACCGAACAATTTGGATCTGTTCAAACAAAAGAAACAAGCTCGGCTGTACAAAACCCTGTTAGTAGTAAGAAAACAGCTTGGAGATGCAATATCCAGTATATGCAGAGGAAGTGGTGATGTTGAATTATTTGAAGCCTTTCTGTCAACTCATGGCTGGGAAGAGTTCATCCAACCAAAATGTTGAAGATCATGGCGTTGGAGGCAAAGAGGAGGCATTGACATGCCACGACTTGGTGATTCCCAGTAAACTTGGGAAAACCGGTCTAACCGGTCCTACAATCCGGTCTGACCGGTTTCTACAGAAAGCAACTGCTGTGGGCTGCCATCAAGAGAAGTATGACACCATCTACATCAAAGTTCCACGCCTCTCTAACATATTCAGCAAGGTATGCTTTGCAAGTAACTCCCAATCAGATCATGCATTTTTAATTAATTCATCTACTAGTGATGCTATTATGAATATTTCTAAAAGATCGACTGAGGATGGTAATTTACTTGCTAGTAGTGTCAACCTTCAGATTGTGTCGGCCATTGTAATGTAAAAGTTAGAAAGGCCGATAACAGCAAGATTTTGAAATTTAAAATTTCTCCATCATCATTGCCAAAGTTTTTCTCTACATGGTTTACTTGTAGTCATTCTGGAATTAAAAACAAGAAACCAAAACCAAAAAGCATTGTGAAATCCGATGATGATATAGTGATAAACCAAACATCAGATGTGAGAAGCACAAAGAAAAGTATAGCCGAATGGATTAATGAGAAATCTAAGCCATTCGTTTGCTCAGCCTTAAAATCTTATCCACAAAAGCATCGGTTAGAGAAAATTAAATATACTTTTGATTTGACTTTGTGCGATGATTTATTTGATATATTGCTGGAGAAGAATTTTGTTAAATCTTTTGGCCACAAAGTCTTGTTGTCATCTCTTGATGCAAAGGAGCGAGATTATTGCAAGTTGCATAGTTCATTTGATCATAGTATTCTGAATTGCAATATGTTTAGTCAAATTATACAATCAGCTATTAACTCCGGACGATTGAAATTTGCTCATGCACAAGAGAATGACCAGTTGAAATCAATTGGTCTTGATGATGAGAAGTTACAAAATTGGCCAATATCGACCAGTTTATGTAACAAGAAAAATATTGGTGAGGAGGAAGATTCTAAGCCCTCAGGTGGTATAGAAGACATCGTACCAATTGAAGATGTGTCAGAGGATGATGAGCATAATAAAAATCAGGAAAATACCGGGGGCAAACAGATTCTTCACAATCAGAACAAGAACCGATTACTCCTGTTGTGCTGACAAGACCGGTATGCTCAACCGGTCAGACCGGTACCAAAGCGGTCACACCGGTTGCTCAAACCGGTCAGATCGGTTATGTTCAGGGACGTCCAGAAATATTGAAGTCAGAGCATCCTAGGATGAATAGAGGTAAAGACCATGTTAAGCACAATGGTAAAAGGCCGAAGCTCACTTTTGATGAACTTCTAGCTAAGTATCAAAAAGAAAATGAGGCCAAGCGTGCTAATCGGTTGAATGGTGCTAAATTATCAAGATCACCTCCTAAACATGATTCTGCGAATTGGAATTGACAAAGGAAGAGTTTTAATTCAGCAGCACCATATTCTCCTTTTGATCCATCAATGCCAGTTCCATATGCTCCATGTCCCAATAATTTTTATCCTTACTCATCATGGGGGTGGAATGATTTTTGGGCACATACTCCATCATATTTTAGGACATATCATATAGAGTATGCAGCTCCAAGAGAATCATCATGTGCAAGACGACCTTATGTTAAAAATGACCGTTTTGAGTATAAAGATCGGTCTAGAGTTCAAAATAAGAAAAATGTTGTCAAGTAGATTTATGTAGTAAAAAAGATGGTCGCAAAGCTACAAGTTCAGATCTGAATACAATTGTTGAAAAGCCGATTAATGTGTTAAAGACTTCGGCTATTAATGGCAATGAAAAGAAAAATTCAGCTATTGATATTCCAAATACTAAATCTGCGCAAAAGAGGTTAAAGGAGCCAAAAATCAAGAAGAAGTTGTCGCTGTCCAAAGCTCAAGCACAGCCGAAGCATTTACTCGGTTCATCAGATTGGCAAAAGAAGAAGCTCCAGAGACTTAGTGCACAAGAGTTAAAAGAAAAAGGCATGGCGTGGGTTCCTAAAGGAAGCATTCAAGCTCAAGACGAGGATGATGTATGCACAGAAGTTGCAATGCAATTGAAGAAGAATAGAAGATCCAAGAAACGATCTTCAAATATAAGGTTTGCACCCCAATCATAAAAATTATTGGTCGATGCATCATCCATTTGGTTTACAAATGCCATATACGCCTATATATTGGAATTCATCCATGAATATGTTTGGTTATCTCTCATGCGCTTATTTTGATCCCTTGACGCCATATGAAGGAGGGTTATCACCAAATTGTTATGCCTATTGATTAAATTTAAAAGCCGAAATATTTAGTTTTTGGAGATGGTTTTTGTTCTGGAATTTATATACTCTCTACACTATTTCGGCTATACATATTCTTATGGATGAATTTACTGTAGATGATAATTTGTGTCATCCTTGGCAACATATATGGCCGATGAATGCTTTTGATCATCGTCCTAAAGTGTTAAACTTCCTGATAAGATATCACCTAATTATTTTAAATGCCCGGGGGGCAAAAATAATTCATCAAGGGAAAGCCGATCAGCTGATCAGGCGAAACCGGTCTGACCGGTTTCCCAAACCGGTCAGACCGGTTTGTCCCAGGTATTAGTAAATGAGCATTTTTTCCTTAATGGATCTGGTATTCTTCTTGGATCGGCTTGAAAGGGTTCTCAAGGCATTGGTGCTGTTTTTGTTTCATCAAATGATGCTATAGCCGGTTTAAACATTTTATATCAATATTTAGGCCGAATATGAAGTTTTGTATTCGAGCTAGAATTTTGTGATCCATAGGAGTGAAATAGGCAAAAGCATTTGGTGATTCAATATTGATAGGTGCAGCAAATACTTGATCTGAATTTGGTGCATAGATGCTTTGCATTGTATTAGTGCAAGTTAACTCTTGACAACAATCTAATCTTGGCCATTTGCATCGTGATTGTGGCATATTCATTTATGAGGCCGGTTAGAATATTTTGCACTAATAAACAAGCTGGATATGGTTTTTCTACTTCGGCTAAGGGTTTATGATCGGAGCTTACCTGGAGTTTTTGTTACTCGGTTCTGTCTGCTCAGATTATCTTCAAAGTCTTCTTCATTTGAACAACGTTCCGTCTACTCGTAGCAATCATCGAACACAAGCATGCAAGCATATAACTATACAAGCAAACAAACAAGTACAACTAAGAACAATACACCAATCAAAAGAAAAGCTTTAAAAGAGCGTACTAACGGATAGGGCTCGTTACTACGGTTACATGAGCGCAAGAAACACTAAAACGAAGCTATGGTTAAAAAGATACAACTATCGAAAGTTTGGTATTTAACGAAAGACCATAAGCTTCATTAAGTATAACCGTGTATAAATAATGAATACAAATTATATTTTTAACCTTTAGAAAAGATGAAGTAAACTTAGTCATATTTTACTTGCAAATGTTCAAGTAGAAATTATTCTAGTTAAAGTATTAACTTAAAATAAATCATATGGGAACATCTAATCGAGTAATTTACGAGTCGTGTTTGATCAATTTTATGATAGAAACATATTTATGTTTATATTAACCACATTAACACTCATTTGTGAAAAGCCCAAGTTTAACTCTAGGTTGCTTTTTAATTAGAAAGGCTAGTTGCCTTAAATATTAATCATGTTAATATTATTTATGAAAATCGAGATATAACCTTAGTCAACTTTTATTTACAAAACACATTGAATAAATATTAATCATATTAATATTAGCTTATAAAAACCGAGATATAATCTACTTGAATTTTTATGTATAAACTCATTGAATAATATTAATCAAATTAATATTTAACAAGGAAAACCGATGTGTAGAACTTAATTAGATTTTATTTAAGAAAGCACATGTAATTAGCCTTTAATCAAATTAATAATAAATAAATTTCAGAAATAAAGTATGGTGTAAATAACAGTGCTAACACGTAGTTGAAGTTTATATGGATCTAACGCAACCAAAACGGATCGAAACAGAGCTAAAACGAGAAAGTTATGGCTTAGTCTGCTTGTTTATTTCATATCTGGAGTTCTAGACATGCGATTAATGTGAATCCAGTTGGGTTAGTTTCAGCATTTGATTATCTATCTTCTGGCAAAATATCACGATTTTAGGAGCTACTATTTTGAAACGACACATGATTTAGTGCACCTATCAGAATCTGTTTGAGGGTGAAAAAAATCTGTGCAGGACCGTAATTAAATATTTTCGACTTAGTTATATCCATATTCTGACCTGACGCCTTCAATGAAAAACCACACATCTATGTGCTTGATTGATTTTAATTAAATAAAATCATATGTAAAGATTGTTTCAGAGAATTACATTTGAATTTGTAAACCCGAGGTAAAACTTAATCATATTTTATTTATAATTGTTTATGTACATATTATTCCAAATTAAATATTAACTTGAAATAAAACAAGTGAGAGCATTTAGTCAAATAATATGATATTTCATGTTCAACTAGTCAATATTATTATTCACAACACATTAGTGTTGATATTAATCAATGTTAACATTTATTTATGAAAAGCCAGAGTTTAACTCTAAATTGATTTATGGTATAAAATTACAAGATTCACTGAGGGACTTACTGAAAATCTTGAGGCGAAATCTTGAGGCCAAAAACGACAGGAGGCTCGGCAGACGAGACAAAGAATGGGCACTAACTAGCAGAAGATATGGTGGAAAAAGACTACCTTAGGGAATCCCATTCTAGGGGCCTCCCTGTAACGGAGTCGATGGTGTGCCTTTTTTGGAGAATAGGTGGTTTGTATATATAGGGAGAAAACCTCCCACCTCCACGTCCATTAGCAATATGGGACTAAAACATGGTTTAGTCCCTTTCAATGCTAATAGGCTTTTAGAGACACTAATGGGCTTTGGAATAATTTAGCATGCTCCAAAAATTGGAATTTGCTATAGGGAAAATAGGAATAAATTACAGAAAACTCTGAAAAATTCCCATTAGGCTTCTAAACGTGTTTTTGAAAATTTTTGCACACAAAGGCACTAATACAACCAGCAAGAATGCAAGCCACACAATGTTGCAGCCTATGTTATTTTTATTTAATTTAGAAAATGAAATTTTGCTATACTAAATTCCCAGAAAATTATAATACAGCTTAGAAAAATTTTAGAAATTATAGAAAATCGTTGTATTAATTAAGTTTATTATTCACATCCTAAAATTGAAAATTTTTAGGGTGTGACAATATCTCTCTACACTATTTCGGCTATACATATTCATATGGGTGAATTTATTGTAGACGATTACTTGTATTGTCCTTGGCCACAAATACGGCCGATGAATGTCTTTGATCATCGTCCTAAAGCGTTAAACTTCTCGACAAGATATCGCCTGATTATTTAATGCCCGGGGGGCAAGAAAGTTCATCAGAAGAAAGTTGGCCACCAGATCAGGCGAAACCGGGCAAACCGGTTTTCCAAACCGGTCGGACCGGTTTATCCCAATGAGTAATTTTCCCTTATGAATTTGATGCTTTTTTAAATCGGCTTGAAAGAGTTGTTGTTTTGGTTTCATCAAATAACGCTATAGCCGGTTTAAATATTTCATATCAATATTTAGGCCAAATATGAAGTTTTGTACTCGAGCTAGAAATCTTGTGATCCATTGGTGTGAAATAGGCAAAAGTGTTTGGTTATGCAAGTGCTTACGCTGAACTGATGCTTATTTGGTTCACAAAAGGAGCATCATAAAGATGCCTAGATGTTCAACCAACCGGTTTGCAAGACCGGTTTGATCGATGTATGTCTACTACTCTAGCTGTTGAAACTCTAGAATTTGTTGAGGCCGAGGTTAGTAGTTAGAAAAGGCTTATTGTTAAATATTTGCATGATCCAAGATGCATTGCAAGATCAAGAGAAAGACAAACAAAAGGAGTTCAAGAGTAATCCGGCTATTATCAGTTTCAAGCTGGCAGCATGTACTTAGACTTGTTCACTCACACAAGGCGTCCGGATAATAGCAGCATGATGAATTCTTCATATTGGACAGAATCAAGCAATATGACATATAGATTCTTTCGTCTTTAAAAGAAAGATTTAGTTGGCTGATTACTTCTAGGAATAATCTGGTCAAGAGTAAGCTTGATAGCAGCAGAGAGGATAAAGAGAATATGAAGCAAGAATCAAGATATTTACAGCCGAAGTGGTGTTCTTCAGGTTTGTCTCATATTCAAAAGAGGAGATTACAATGAATGCGTAAAAAAGAATTAATGGAGCAGCCTGCAGATGAAGTATCAGCAAGGTCAGAAATAATCAAGCACAAAGATTGTTTCTTGATACGCAAGCTTTACCAAGAAACAGGGGGGTATATGTTGACACCCAAAATTGGCAGGCAGTGCAAACCGGTCTGACCGGTGTGCACAAACCGGTCAGACCGGTTTGGATAATATTATTAAAATGCAGATTGGACTTCACCATTGCGTAGCTCTCGTCGAGACGATCAAGATGCATATGTAGAACGCTTAATTTAGACTCCGGATGAGAGAGTTATGACTTTGGCAAGATCTGCACTCGGGAAAAGAGGTCAGACCGGTTTGGAATCCGGTCAGACCGGTTTTTAAGCTGTAATTTGAGTAGGTTTAGGTTTTCTGATGTAATCCCATATTGTAACCGACTCATGAGGGGTAAGACTTCCCCGGCCTATAAATATAAAGGCTAGAAGGCCGATTGAGATATCTCCAATCGAATCAAACATTACCTTTACTTTTTTCCTCAAACCCTAATCTCTTCGAACCTCTATGCTGCTCGTCCGCTGATCTCCACGGCCAGAGATGACGTTCTAAGGCTCGCTGGTCGACCTAGGGCACGCAGGCGACATTAACACCCTGACGGGATCCCTCCCGGGTGAGAGCTTCGACGGTCTTTACTAGTTTGCTCGTAAACTAGTCGTTCTTCGCCGCGTAAGTGCGTTGGTTATCTCTTTGCTGGTTTGCTCGTAAACTTTGCCGTCCTCCAAAACATAAGCTTGGTAGTTACCCTCACGAACGGTTGATTCCAACGAAGCCCTAGAAACCGGTCAGACCGGTTAAGCAAACCAATCAGACCGGTTCGTGCAAACTTGCTGCTCTTCAGTTCGTTTCGAGTACTCTCGCGTATTGACCGAGATTTGCGTCAACAGAATAAAAATAAGAAAACTATGACCACAAATAATTATCAGACTAATGAATAGATAGTTGACAAGTGATCAAGGATGAGGCATATAAAATTACCGCCATGTGGGGTTTAATTTGCTGTGCGACCCTAGCCACATCCGGCCACATGCATCAACTATACTATACGAATCTACTTCAAAAAAAACTTATTTCATATTTTCATGATATTTTAATTCCATCTCACCCACCCTGCATTTTTCTCTTGTCACAAGGTTCTCTATAAGTTCTTGTCGTCCTAGACGGTGCCGCACTGCTGTACTGGTACATACGTACATATGGTTCGCCATGTTACTTTATTTCCATCCACCCACTTGATAGCCGTAACGCCGTAACTTGAATAAAAATGATATGGCTAATTAACGGTATGACCTTCATTTTGTCCATGCATGTTTTCAAACTATTGTGCTCACATATATGCAGGGAAGCATCAACAACATGTGTTTGGTTTGGAGATGAGATGAGATATATGATGGTCCCGTCCCTGTTTTTTGGGACCAGACCGTCCCATGTCGTGTTCGGTTAAGAGGGCGGTCAAGAGGGGTGAGTTTGTCCGAGTTTTTTGTTTGGTAAGAAAAATAGAGAGAATGGGATGGATGCTCTTAACACTGTTAGACAAAGCCGTTAATGGACCCCACATGACTATAAATGGCCCCACCTATCATTCTTTATGCAAATCCCATTATTTATTTCTTTTATTTTTTTGTTCTTTATTATCTACTACACGTCAATCTTCTTCAACCTCATGTCGCCGTCGTCTCCTCCCTGGAGCTGCCGCCAGCTCGAGGCCACACCCACCGGCCAAGATGCCCTCCCGCGGCGGCGCTTGAGGCCACCCCCGCTGGCCCAGGTGCTCGACTGCAACGGTGCTCCAGGACGCTCGCACCACCCTAGGGGCTCCCCCGGAGCGGAGCTCGACACTGGCCCCATCTACCGAGGAGCTCGTCCAAGGCGGCGCTCGCTCTAAGTCACCCCCTTGCCGGCTGAGGAGCTCGCTCCTGTGTGTGCCCAGGCCGCCGACTGTGCCGACCTGTCTTTCATCTCCATGCCGGCAGCCTCCTCTGCCCAACCATGGCCAAAGCCGTCTGCGGCCTACGCTCGCTGAAGGATGGGCTCGCGACGACAGAACAAAACGGCATCCCAATGGGATGACCCCATCCGCTCAATTTTGGCGCATGGGCTCGTCCCGGATATTGGATGAATATTCATCTCTGGGATTACCTCGTCCTCCTATGTCTTACTACCAAACACCTGCAAGAGGCTTGCCCCGTCCCGTCCTACCCATAGTTATTTGAACCGGACCGGACCGACCGGTTGAACCGGGAACCAGTGCCCTTACTGGTTCGGTTCACTTAAAAGACCGCCTGTGCAATTGAGCCGGTATTAACCGATTGAACCGGCTGGTTTTGAGGAAAAACTGGTATAAAACCGGACCAACGAATCGCGGTCGGACCGGCTGGCCACGGCATGGATGGGGCTTCAAACCCCCACCTCCTCGTTAGAATATGGAGTCTCCACCATCAGACCACTGTGACAGTTGTGATAAGATTCACAATATACATCTATTTAAACAGTTTGAATCGGCGGTCCAACCGATTTGAACCAATGAACCATCGAACCGAGGGCCTGAGCGGTTCGATTATCGGTCCGGTTTAAATAAGTAGGGTCCTACCCCATCCTCTGAACCAAACACATGCTTAGGCTACGGCGGTGAAGTAAATCCTAAGCTTGATATGGCATCATCGGGTGGAGGATCTTAAGGAATGATCTATATTTCTCTAATCAGCAAGCACTCATGTTCATAGGCTACGTTAGAACGAACCTCGCGTGCAAAGACAATGTCTCCATAGGCTGCATAAATGGGTTCTGTTGCCTGGAAATGGATAGAGTTACCGGGCTAAAAATGGATAGAGTTACCACCTGATCTGAAGAATCTCTTCTCTACCTCAATTAACGTGGAGGCTCTTATTTCATCAAACATGGATGAGCTAACACAGATGGTGGGTTCTACAATACTGGTGAGATTATACATAAGAGATATGACGAGGCGTACTTGTGACCCCAAGGAATAGAGTAAAGTTTGTGGAAGATATCATCGTTACCACCCATATACACTAGTCAGTCTGATAGGTGATGAACCGGCATTAACTAATAACTATACACAACCTAGGTACATCAAATAAAAAACATTCCACAGTATTTATATTTTTGCGGTAAAAGAAGATTCATATATATTTTTTCACAAGGTTGTATATAAGTTCTTCACCCTTAGGCCCTAACGCTGGCACTGCTCTACTTATTTCTTCATGCTAATTTATTATTTGCATGCACGTACTCAATTGATTACCTCCCTATAACTTGCACAAAAACTATATGGTCAATCGTTCATAAGCTAGCTGCTCCTCTCGCATTGCGTTATATATGGATGTCTGCAATAACTATTGTACACACATAGGTTCCAGAATGATAGATAGGTATAGGAAGCATCAGTATCCCTAAAACCACAATAGTGTACTGTTTGGGCATTGTTTGGTTTGTTTGCTGACCCACAATGTCGTTGTTCCAGCCTGCCACAGGTTTGGTGGCGGAAACATGAGTCAATCTTGTGGCGAGAAAGGCGAATGACTGGTACTATGGAGATGCAGGCAAACAAAAAACGTCCTTGCTTCAAGTATTCAGATAGCATCATGATATTCTTGTATCTAGGACATTGGTGGAGTGATCACCTGATCTGAAATTCATCTGTTCTTCTCTGGCTCACCGTGCACACTGGTTCAACAAAGCGCAACCATATCAGCGACTCGAACTCCAAATTGTCATGTCCCGGGTTATTTTGACTTGGGCTCCGTCCCCCTTTGCACTGGCCCAAAGTAGAGGAAATGGAGCCCAAGATGTTTTTTCCTTTATTCATGCCCATTGTCTGCATGACATTCATATGATGCGGAGCTATTGTGGATGCCGGGGAGTTGGTTGATTCCGGCACACATGACCAAGATATGAAAACCAGTCCAAGAGATGAACCTGCGGACGTCAATTAATTGGTTTGGATCAATATATTCCCATCACTACGTCTTTGTACTCTCAAGCACCAAACCATGAACTCTGCGTGATTGATCTGTTATGTCCGATTGAGCCAGGCTTTAAACTTCTTGCTTGATTTGGATTATAGAGTTAGAAATTCTATTTGGGGAGCAGTGGCTTGCCAGAACGATGATTTTTTTTGGAAAAGGGATGTTTTATTAATTTTCAGTTGAATACATCGAGGTGATACATCCACCTGAAAACAAGTTCCCGGCCTCTGCCATTACAGCACACAGCCCAGTACAAATTTGAAACAAAGCCAGCACACTACTAACAGCCAATCCTATGACTAGACTGCCATCCAAACGCCCGGCCAAAAATAGCCTTTGCCACTTGAACCAAGAAGAGTGACGCCGCTGCAAGAGTGTCCTTCAATGATGGCGGTTGAAGGATAGCCCACGAACGGAGCCAATGCGACGTTGTGAATATGACCTGCAAAAAATTTGAAGTTTTATTATCAAAAACCGCTGCGTTTCGACATCGCCAGACCGACCAACATAAGGCCGACGCGCCCACAAACACCAGGGGTTTAAAATTTAGTGGAACTAGGTTAAGCCATCCATTAAACATATTATTCACACTAATTAGTTAAGGTAAGCCCCAGGCCGCATAAACCGAAGCCCATACCATACATGTGAATGTGCAATCGAAAAACAAATGTTGTATAGTCTCATTTTCGTGACAGAAACAACATTTTTTACTACCATTCCACTTACGCTTGAGATTATCTTTAGTAAGTATAACTCCTCTTCTGAGAAACCACGTAAAGATTTTGACTTTTAATGGGATTTTTTATTTCCATAACCTAGTATTTGTTCTTGGGATGTTTTGATAGATTAGGGCAAGATAATGTGTTTTAACCGAGAAAACACCTTTCCGATCCAGACTCCATTGAAAATCATCCCTATCATCTGTGAGGTCTACGTTTTCCAATTGTGCCACTAGGTTATTCCACATTACCAATTTAGGACTAATCAAATCTCGACGCCAGGATATATCAGGGATCGTTGTGCTCAGCACGTCCGCCACCGTATCCTGTTTTTTGTGAGCTATGTTATACAGTTGTGGGTATTGATCACGAAGAGGTCTGTTTCCCAGCCATTTAACTTCCCAGAATCTTATCTGTGACCCATCTTTTATAATGAAGGATCCGAACTTTAAGAAATCAATTTTAACCTTCATCAGGCTAGCCCAGAAGTGGGAGTCCCCGCTTTTCCATTGGACCTAAACTAGTGGTTTGGCCCCTAGATATTTATTGCGTAAGATCTGTTGCCAGGTACCATCTGATGTCAACAGACGATACAACCATTTACTGAGCAAAGCTGTGTTTTTGAGTTCTAAGTTGTGAATTTCTAATCCCCCTTGCTCCTTTGGTAAGCATAGGATATTCCATCGAGCAAGTCTGTATTTTCGTTTATGGTTATCACTTTGCCAAAAGAATCTAGACCGGTAGTAATCCAACTTCTTACGAACCCCTTTTGGAATTTGGAACAAGGACATCACATACATCGGTAAACTGATAAGAACTGCATTAATTAATGCGAGTCGGCCTCCGTATGAAAGGTTTTTCCCTTTCCAACTACTGAGGCGACTCTCAAAGCGTTCCTGGACCCTCAACCAATCGTTGTTAGACAATTTTCGATAATGAATCGGAATGCCGAGATATCGAATCGGGAAAGTTTCAAGGTTACATCCAAACAGTTCTTTATATTGTTCTTCCGAGTTCTTAGCTTCCCCAAAACAGAAGATTTCACTCTTATGAAAGTTAATCTTAAGTCCCGATAATTGTTCAAAAGCACATAGAATGTTCTTCAAGTTTTGAGCTTGGTCCAGATCATGCTCCATGAACAGAATAGTATCACCAGCATACTGTAGGATAGAGAGACCACCATCAATTAAATGGGGTACCACTCCTTGTATCTGATTGTCTATTTTTGCTCTGTTAATTAGGAGAGTGAGCATATCCGCGACTAGGTTGAATAGGATGGGGGATAGTGGATCTCCTTGTCTAAGTCCTTTTTTTGTCTGAAAGAAAGGTCCTATTTCATCGTTAACATTGATTGCGACACTACCACCTGAGATAAAGGCTTTTATCCACTCAATCCATTTGGACGAGAAACCCTTTAACCTAAGTGTTTGTATCAGGAAATCCCATTTGACTTTGTCATATGCCTTTTCGAAGTCAATTTTAAATATGACCCCATTGATATTTTTCCTATGCAATTCATGAACCGTTTATATGCAATGTTATGACCCCTTCCAGTATATTCCGCCCGCGCATGAAGGCTGTCTGAGTCGGATTGATAATGTGATCTGCCACCGCATTAATTCTTGTTGTTGCCACTTTTGTGAATATTTTAAAACTAACATTGAGTAGACAGATGGGTCTATATTGCTGGATTTTGTTGGCCTCTCTGATCTTAGGTAACAATGTGATTACTCCAAAATTGAGGCAAAACAGCGATAGACCCCAGTGTGTAACTCATGAAACATATTCAGCAGATCTTCTTTAATCGTGTCCCAGAATTGTTGGTAAAATTCAGCAGGGAACCCATCTGGTCCTGGAGCTTTATTATGTTCCATACTAAAAATAGCATCTCGAATCTCCTTTTCTGTGAAAGGAGCCGTGAGAAATTCATTTTCAGCGTGACTGACTTGTGATATGTCATCAATTCTTTCATCCATACTAAAGTGACTTTCATCCGCGGCGCCGAACAATCCTTTATAAAACTGAGTGATGTAATCTTTGAAATGTAGTTGGCCCTCTATTTTATCTCCTTCATGTTCTAGAGAAAAGATTCTTTTTTTCCGATGCTTGCCATTAGCTATCATCTGGAAAAACTTTGTATTGCTATCACCGAGGAGAACATTATTAACTTTGGCACGTTGATAATACCTCAGTTCCTCCTCCCTTAGAAGTTTTATGAGGTCATCACGAGCCTTTTCGAGCTGTTCACGCTCTCCTTCGGGTAGATTCCTATGTAGTGGCAGAACTGAGGGGGGGCCACGGCCCCCCCTAACAAAAAACTTTTTTTAATACCCCTGGTAATTAGCAGTTAACAGGAGTAAAGAAGCAAACCGTATGGAGAGTAAGGTTTATTTATTTTCTCACCACACAGTGCAGCCCAACAGGCCCAGCAGGCAGCACGCAGCCCAGCCCAACACACCTTATTGCCGATTCCAAAAAAACAGCATGAGGCATGGTATGTACGAGTACGGCGTTTTCTTTCCAGCGCCGCCGCCGGCGGCAAACAGACGTGCCGTCGGTGCCGACGTCAATTCTTCGTAGAATTTTTTTCGTGGCTCCGCCTTGTTGACATCCAAAATTGGCATACAGTGCAAACCGGTCTGACCGGTGTGCACAAACCGGTCAGACCGGTTTTGGTAACATTGTCAAAATGCAGTTTGGACTTCACCATTGCGTAGCTCTCGTCGAGACGATCAAGATGCATATGTAGAAAGCCTAATTTGGACTTCGGATGAGAGAGTTATGACTTCGACAAGATTTGTACCCGAGGGAAACCGGTC
>OAMR01000596.1:187278-216419 GCA_900205405.1 Echinochloa crus-galli | reverse complement strand
GTATAAAGGGAATTGCTTCTGTTGAATTGGCTATTGGAAGCAAGACGCTCGATATAAGTATAAAGGGAATTGCTTCTGTTGAATTGGCTATTGGAAGCAAGACGCTCGATATAAGTATAAAGGGAATTGCTTCTGTTGAATTGGCTATTGGAAGCAAGACGCTCGATATAAGTATAAAGGGAATTGCTTCTGTTGAATTGGCTATTGGAAGCAAGACGCTCGATATAAGTATAAAGGGAATTGCTTCTGTTGAATTGGCTATTGGAAGCAAGACGCTCGATATAAGTATAAAGGGAATTGCTTCTGTTGAATTGGCTATTGGAAGCAAGACGCTCGATATAAGTATAAAGGGAATTGCTTCTGTTGAATTGGCTATTGGAAGCAAGACGCTCGATATAAGTATAAAGGGAATTGCTTCTGTTGAATTGGCTATTGGAAGCAAGACGCTCGATACAGTCTTCTTCGTTGCAAAGGTGCAAGGTAACTTTAGTTTAATTCTTGGGCGCGATTGGATTCATGCAAATCAATGTGTGCCGTCTACTTTGCATAAATTACTTATTCAGTGGATCGGTGATGAGACTGAGGTGGTACATGGTGATAATTATTTTTCTAATGACCGATCCTATTGATGCACATGAGAAACAATAAGGGCTTATCGGGCTTGTCTGTCCGATTAAAAATTATTCAGTTGCTACAAATATGTTTTGTCCTTCCTACATTAAAACCGATGAAGAATCGGCTTCGTTTGCTATGATCAATGGCTCATGCAAGTGAGTCACCTAAAACCGGTCAGACCGGATTTGGGAACCGGTCAGACCGGTTTACTCCAACCATTCAAAATTTAGGGTGACTCCAGCAGCAAATTGATTAATTCATGAGTAATCCGGCTATTATAAGTGTTATATTCATTCTTGATTACTTATTTTTGTGATTTGTGGATGCAATATTGGATTAATTTACTATTCTTTAATTCTGAAGTTGAGAGTTAATTTAAAGACCAATTAGCATTTAAAAGCAATTTGGTCGTTTTATGCATCCATGATGGTTCACGATTTGGTACATAGGTGCTTTGCGTTGTGTTAGTGCAAGTTATTTCTTGGCAATAATCTAATCTTGGCCATTCGCATCATGATTTTGGCATATTCACTTATGGGGCCGGTTGGAATGTTTTTGCATTAACAAGAAAGATTCTTCTACTTCGGCTAAGAAGTTTATGATCTAAAGACAATCATAGCCGAAGTGGTGTATATTCAAGTTCATATCTAATGAAGATGTAGGAATATGAGCAGCACGGTGACACCATCATCTTCAAGATCAAGATATGTGGACAATTGAGTTTCTTCATCATTAGAGACAAGATGCGACTGATGTACAGGTGCTTAGCATTGTTTCAGTGCAGTTTTGGCTTGAAGAAATGTTTCTTGCTACGCAAGCTTTACCAAGAAACAGGGGGGCATGTGTTGACATCCAAAATTGGCAATAGTGCAAACCGGTCTGACCGGTATGCATGAAGGGGTACGACTTCCCCAGCCTATAAATATAAAGGCTCAAGGCCGATTGAGGTGTTCCCAATCGAACCAACATATTTGTCCTTTACTTTTTACCCCTCAAAACCCTAATCTCTTCCAAACCCTATCTTCTGTTCTTTGCTCGTCTCTACGGCGTACAAAGGCGTTCAAAGGCGTTCTAGGTGGCCTGCCGACCCTAGAGCAACCCTAGCTTGCTTGAGCTCCGACGGGGTCCCTCCCGAGCTCGAGTTTCTAGGTCTTCGCGACCTCCCGCCTGAAAGCGGTCTGACCGGTTCTTGAAACCGGTCTGACCGGTTCGCCCCAGGGAGGTCGGGGGTGTTGGCCATTGTGACGGCCGTGCTGCGCATTCGCGCGATCTCGAGTGTATTGGCACATCTTTGCGTCAACACGCCTCAATAGCCACACTACAATGGCGGGACAGAAGAACAACGACGACGTGCAGGGATCAGCAAGCGTCCAGTCCAAGGTCAATCCTCCTGATGTTACTCCTCCGATTCGAACCAATGTAAACGAATTTTATTTATCTAATCTAGATTATCTAATTTTTTGAATATTTTTATTTAATTTCTTATCTTATGATAGCATAGGATTTATTTAATAAAATTAAGTTAAATTCTTGTAGAAAAACAGGGCAAAACCTAAAAAAAGATATTATTGTCTTTCTAAAAAAGATACACGTGAAAAGGCAAGATGACAATGATATGATTGACTAGTATATAATACTTGAAACATTACGATAAATTGTTAAATTTTTAGACCGGTAAAATTTTATATGGAGGGTTGGCCCCCCTTAAATTTATCTCCAGTTCCGCCACTGCCTATGTTCAGCTTGAGTGTCTAATAAATACACAACATTTTGGATATTATGTTTTTGCGCCTTATACGTCCCATGGTGATGGCGTGCCCAACCCCGAAGGTGTTTCCGCAGCGCCCCCATTGTCCTGTTCCATCGTTGGACAGTGTTTTGACCATGGACCAGGGAATTCCATATCTCTATTACTTTCTCTTTGAAATCCTCTTCTGTCAACCAACCAAGCTCCATCTTGAACTGCTTGGGCTGTCCAGAAAAGGCTGCGTCGCCCGTCTCCAGAAGTAGAGGTGTATGATCCAAAATTCCTCGATCGAGTGCTCGTACCGAAACTAGCGGATACTTTAATTCCCACTCCGTACTCATCAAGACCCTATCCAGTTTTTCATATGTTGGATCTGGAAGCGAGTTTGCCCATGTAAACTGTCTACCGGACAACTCTATCTCCCGAAGATCAAAACTATCAATGACAGCATTGAACAGAAAAGGCCATCTCGGATTAAAAGTGTTTTTGTTCTTTTCACGGGTGTGCCTCATAATATTAAAGTCCCCCCGATAAGAACAGGTAAAGGATTCTATTGACAGGTTCGTACTCTGCTAAAAAGGCAGACTTAGGGTGCGTTTGGATGTAGATATTAGGAGGCTTGGCATTGAATTGAGTTCAATACCAATGCAGCCATGGTATTGAAATGAGCCAAAATTTGAATGTTGTTGTTTGGATGGCTTGGTATTTCCTTTTGGAATTGTAACAAGCAATCAAATTGGATTTTTGTTTGGGTGTGCACAAGCATGGAATTGGTATTTGACCACTTCTTCTTTGAGTACACGTACCGGGGCAGGCGAGGTGCTGGCCGGCGGATGGGCACGAGGCTCGCCGCCGACAAAGAGGAGCAGCTGCGCGCGCTGCTCACCGGTGGAAGGGGTCGCCGGCCTCGAGGAAGAAGAGGAGGCGCCGCTGGCCTCGAGGAAGAAGAGAAGGGGCTGCCGGCCTTGAGGAAGAAGAGGGGGCGCCGCCGGCCTCGAGAATGCCGCCGCCGGATCTTGGAGGCGCCGCCATCGATAGAGGGGGCGCCGCTGGCCTCGAGAACGCTGCCGCTGGATCTTGGAGGGGCGCCGCCGGCCTCGACGAAGAAGAGGGGCGGCTGCCGGCCTCGAGGAAGAAGAGGGGGCGCCGCCGGTCTCAAGGACGATGCCGGCGGATCTTGGAGGGGCGCGCCAGAGCGTCCATCGATGGGGAGCTCGCCGGAGACGCAGGGGGTGGAGGGCACCGGGAGCTCGCCGGAGACGCAGGGAGTGGAGGGCGCCGGCGAATGGGAGTGGGAGAGGGACGCGAGGGAGACGGGGTAGATGCACGCGGCACGAATGCCGCCCAATACCGACCCTTTTGCCTCTGAATCGATGGGAGGGAACCGCAAGAGAAAGGAATGCCACGCGGTATTCATTGGCATTTCCGTCTCCCAATTCCGTAACCATCCAAACGCTGGAATTAGAGCTCCCCAATGCCAATGCCAATTCCGGGCCTCCAATGCATACATCCAAACGCAGGCTTAAAGTCATCTTGAGCCGGACCATAGACTGCCATCAAAATCCATTTGAAGTCATATTGTCTATTGCGCAGATGGAATTTTACGAGAAATTCCCCTTCAACGACAATAGAAATATCAAGGATTACAGCGTTAATTCCTAAGAGTATTCCCCCAGATCTTCCTCTAGGTGGCAAGCAGTGCCTCACAAAATCAGCATTACCAGATAACCGATTAAGATTGGCTCTCGTCATATCTTGCCTACCCGTTTTCATTATTGCAACAAAATCTAGATTATGCTCCCTGATTGCCTCTGAAACGTATCGGTATTTAGCCAAGTCTGCAAGACCTCTGTTATTCCAGTAAAAACCTTTCATGGGGAAATCTTGTTGTTTTGTTTTTGTTGCTTAATGCAACCCTTATTCTTTTTTTATGCGGATTTAGTTTTACGACCCGAAACCTGTAAGTCACAAATTTTCATGTCCAAGTCTATGTCATCTAAGTCCACATCTGTTAAGTCTTTAACTAAGTGCGATAAAAGATCATTGGTCTCGTCAAGATCTTCTCCATCAGTAAAGTCAAAGGGATATGTTGTGTCATTTACTTTTCCTAAGCATCGCATCTTCGGTTGGACTACCATTTTGTTGACCTCTATTTTATTAAGTGCACTATACGAAATATTGATTGCATCTGTATTCCTATCTAGTGACACTCCAATAGAATTTAAATTTGAGATACAACGATCTTTGGATAGCTTACCACTGCTGGGCCGTTTCGGAGTTGCTAAAGATTGCGAAGCTGGGATGCCATCTAGGTTCCTAGCCGCTGTACGCTTCATAGCCCATTCCAAAACCAACTCATCTGCAATCGGTATACCATCCACAGATATAGTATAATTAGCCCTTGCACTACGGCGTTTGCCATCAACATTAATTGATCCTTTGGTGGGGGTATTAAATTCCACACCTGAATTGGTCGATCCCAAAGCCGCCCCACCTCGAGGAGATAGCTGGCTCGGCAATATTGGGCCAACTGTAACCAAAGCAGATTGTGGTGAGTTACATTGATGAGCGTGACTACTATCACAATCAAATCGTATCGGGGATGAGGTAATTGAATCACCTGTGTTAGGCAAGCCCGGCGAAGTCGACGAAGGCTCAACCTGTCCTGCACCTGTCCCCTCTTCTGTCGCAGCATAGCCGGCCACGGCTTGGTCAGCTGTAACCGCAGCCTGGCCTACTGCAGCCAGCGACCCGGCGGCCTGGCCAGCAGCCACTACAGCCTGGCCGGCCTCGATTAGCGACCCAGCGGCCTGGCCAGCAGCCTCTACAACCTGGCCAGCTGCGGCCAGCGGCCCAGCGGCCTGGCCAGCAGCCACTGCAACATGGCCAGCTGCGGCCAGCGACCCAGCGGCCTGGCCAGCAGCCATTGCAGGCTGGCCAGTTGCGTCCAGCGGCCCGGCGGCCTGGCAGCAGCCGCTGCCACATGGCCAGCCGCAGCCAGCGACCCGTCGTCTTGGTCAGCAGCCGCAGTAGCCAGGCCAGCTGCGACCAGCGACCCAGCGGCCTGGCCAGCAGCCGCTGCAGCCTTGCCAGCTGCGGCAAGCGACCCGGCGGCCTGACCAACACCCCCTGCAGCCTGGCCAGAGTCTTTCTTGTCAGCCATATCTCGAATCTCCGGTTGTTTGTTATAAGTACCTGAAAGTCCAAAGTCACAACGTGAAATTCTGTTGTATAAATTTGAACGACATGGAGGTGACTTGAACTCAAGGTACTTACTTTTATTGTCGATGCGATACCCACCCCTCGGTGGAGTCACTGCAACGGTTGGCAATTTTTCTCCGTCTTTCATCAGTACCAGAGGCTTCCATGATGGGCACGGTCTATTTTTCCCCAACGGTGTAAGAGCTAACTGCATGGGGACTGGACCAGTCCCTCCCTGATTATTTGTTTCCCCACTAGATGAACCGTTCTGAGCCCCATCACCTCTCCTTTTCTTTGCAGCTGATGACTCATTGTCATTGTCCCCCACTCCTTTATCTGCACCGGAGCCATCCTGATCCATATGATCAGTAGAATCTATCTGTGCAACTGCTGGCTGAAAATCCTCACTCTCCGGTGTATAAGTAATGTTATATCCGACATTCCCAAACACAAGATCAGTGGTGATGGGGAGGAGCTTTTTATCCACTACAGCGACCTCCTAAGAGTATTCCCCCAGATCTTCCTCTAGGTGGCAAGCAGTGCCTCACAAAATCAGCATTACCAGATAACCGATTAAGATTGGCTCTCGTCATATCTTGCCTACCCGTTTTCATTATTGCAACAAAATCTAGATTATGCTCCCTGATTGCCTCTGAAACGTATCGGTATTTAGCCAAGTCTGCAAGACCTCTGTTATTCCAGTAAAAACCTTTCATGGGGAAATCTTGTTGTTTTGTTTTTGTTGCTTAATGCAACCCTTATTCTTTTTTTATGCGGATTTAGTTTTACGACCCGAAACCTGTAAGTCACAAATTTTCATGTCCAAGTCTATGTCATCTAAGTCCACATCTGTTAAGTCTTTAACTAAGTGCGATAAAAGATCATTGGTCTCGTCAAGATCTTCTCCATCAGTAAAGTCAAAGGGATATGTTGTGTCATTTACTTTTCCTAAGCATCGCATCTTCGGTTGGACTACCATTTTGTTGACCTCTATTTTATTTAGTGCACTATACGAAATATTGATTGCATCTGTATTCCTATCTAGTGACACTCCAATAGAATTTAAATTTGAGATACAACGATCTTTGGATAGCTTACCACTGCTGGGCCGTTTCGGAGTTGCTAAAGATTGCGAAGCTGGGATGCCATCTAGGTTCCTAGCCGCTGTACGCTTCATAGCCCATTCCAAAACCAACTCATCTGCAATCGGTATACCATCCACAGATATAGTATAATTAGCCCTTGCACTACGGCGTTTGCCATCAACATTAATTGATCCTTTGGTGGGGGTATTAAATTCCACACCTGAATTGGTCGATCCCAAAGCCGCCCCACCTCGAGGAGATAGCTGGCTCGGCAATATTGGGCCAACTGTAACCAAAGCAGATTGTGGTGAGTTACATTGATGAGCGTGACTACTATCACAATCAAATCGTATCGGGGATGAGGTAATTGAATCACCTGTGTTAGGCAAGCCCGGCGAAGTCGACGAAGGCTCAACCTGTCCTGCACCTGTCCCCTCTTCTGTCGCAGCATAGCCGGCCACGGCTTGGTCAGCTGTAACCGCAGCCTGGCCTACTGCAGCCAGCGACCCGGCGGCCTGGCCAGCAGCCACTACAGCCTGGCCGGCCTCGATTAGCGACCCAGCGGCCTGGCCAGCAGCCTCTACAACCTGGCCAGCTGCGGCCAGCGGCCCAGCGGCCTGGCCAGCAGCCACTGCAACATGGCCAGCTGCGGCCAGCGACCCAGCGGCCTGGCCAGCAGCCATTGCAGGCTGGCCAGTTGCGTCCAGCGGCCCGGCGGCCTGGCAGCAGCCGCTGCCACATGGCCAGCCGCAGCCAGCGACCCGTCGTCTTGGTCAGCAGCCGCAGTAGCCAGGCCAGCTGCGACCAGCGACCCAGCGGCCTGGCCAGCAGCCGCTGCAGCCTTGCCAGCTGCGGCAAGCGACCCGGCGGCCTGACCAACACCCCCTGCAGCCTGGCCAGAGTCTTTCTTGTCAGCCATATCTCGAATCTCCGGTTGTTTGTTATAAGTACCTGAAAGTCCAAAGTCACAACGTGAAATTCTGTTGTATAAATTTGAACGACATGGAGGTGACTTGAACTCAAGGTACTTACTTTTATTGTCGATGCGATACCCACCCCTCGGTGGAGTCACTGCAACGGTTGGCAATTTTTCTCCGTCTTTCATCAGTACCAGAGGCTTCCATGATGGGCACGGTCTATTTTTCCCCAACGGTGTAAGAGCTAACTGCATGGGGACTGGACCAGTCCCTCCCTGATTATTTGTTTCCCCACTAGATGAACCGTTCTGAGCCCCATCACCTCTCCTTTTCTTTGCAGCTGATGACTCATTGTCATTGTCCCCCACTCCTTTATCTGCACCGGAGCCATCCTGATCCATATGATCAGTAGAATCTATCTGTGCAACTGCTGGCTGAAAATCCTCACTCTCCGGTGTATAAGTAATGTTATATCCGACATTCCCAAACACAAGATCAGTGGTGATGGGGAGGAGCTTTTTATCCACTACAGCGACCTTTATACGAATAATACCTTTCTTCCTATATGTTACCATGTCAACCTCTCGAGTACACCCAATTTCTTTGCCCAGTGCCCAGAAAACTAGAAAGTGCCTGTATTTGTGTGGTACATTGGTAATATGTACCCACACCTCATCTAACTCATAGGATGACACAATGTCTTGATCAATCTGCCATTCCGAAACTGTGATGGTAACACCATGGTTCTTCAGCTGATACCCGATGTCAACCATACTCCGCAAGGTCTCCTCATTGGGGAAGGCCACCAAAAATGAATTTTCACCATGTGGTAAAGCTTCCCAACCCCACTCCGTCCGTGTGATTCTAGCAATCTCAGTTTGTACGACTTCAGCTGAGATCGGTCCAGTCACATTCACCAACCCCGTAGGAGCTTGATCTGGCGTTTCCAATTTATAATCCACCTCCGCTACTTGAACGAAAGCAAGTTCCTTCTTGACAGATCCATAGAAAGATGTGATATCTCTGGGCCACTTCAAAATTGGACATTTTGCAGATAAATGCGAATTTTTCTTGTTGCAAGCGACGCAATCCAAATCAGCCCGACAGTCATCATTGACATGACCATTGCACTTACATCTGAAACAAAAAGCCCGCTTCTTCTTCAGCGATTGATCAGTCTCGTTCAGTCGCTGTCTAGCTTCCCCCGATGCACTGGTCTCCGCTTGTGGAGCCGAAGCAGACCCTCAAATTGGCTGCCATGTACGTCGGGTATCCCCACGCCCTACAGCTCCACCATCCCCACGTCCACGGGGCTGTCTGTCTTGATCCTGTCCAGCATGCCCTCGTGGGCCGTCGCCGCGTCCCGCTTGGCCATGCCCCGCGCGATCGCCCGCTGGTTCAGTCTGGCCGTGAAGGATCGATACGGCGACCAGAGAGGGGGGGAGTGAATGGGAGCCGATAAAAATTTCTTCAAAAGAAACTCGGCCTATATCCCAAAAACACTTCCAATGAGTCCAACGCCCTTCCTTGCCAGAACCACAAAGCCACTTGAGTGCTTTTGGTCCTAAGAGCAAGACACACAGATCACAACGAGGTACTGACAGCGGAAACAGTATATCTTAACACAGCACAGCTCAAAAAGACAAGAGACTCGGCACAACTGTCTCTCTTTTAATCGCCAAAGTGACACATGCCAACTCGTGACAAGCTCACCCTAGGAACAATTAGGAATTTCTCAAAGTATCGCGGAAGCAAATCACAAGCTAATTATACCACAAGAATTAGCATTAATTAATTTGCGGAAAGATTAAGCTCAAACTTCACTTATCAAGAATCATTATCAATTGGCCAACAATCAAATATTATTCAAACAAATTACTGTAAGGGCCGATCAAACATACAAAGGATAAAATAATTAATCTAAGCAAGCATGCAAAGAGTTGTACTGTAGCTTGAAAGAGACAATACGAGAATGCAAGGTGATCACTTTCGGCACTGGCAAAAACAAACCTGCGCTACCTGCAGCATGCTTCTCTGTTCCTTCGCTGGTGAGCTGCTGCCGGCCTGCTGCGCTGCTTGCTGCTTGCTGGAGTTTGCGCTTGGCGGCCTGCTGGTGCTGGGCCGCGCGTGAAGCTCGCGCTGGCCTGTTGGCGCCTGCTAGGCCTGCCGGCTGCTCCTGCGCCCTGCTGCGCTGGGCCGCAGCACTGCGGCGGCCTGCTTGCTGGCCTGCTTGCCTCGCCTGGCTGCCCGCGCTGGTGCTCCCGAGCTGGGCCTCTGCCGCTCGCCTGGCCCACTCGCGCTGTAGCCCGCGCTTGGGCCGCGCAAGGCTGGTGCCGGCTGGGTCGCTCGCTGCTCTGCTCACGTGCGCTGACTCCTCCTGTCGCGATAGCAAGCTCCTGCAAAGAACAGAGAAGCAAGACAAGAACACCCAAGAACACAAACGGGAGCCGATAAAAAATTTCTCTCCGATGAGCGAAACTCGGCCTATATCCCAAAAACACTTCCAATGAGTCCAACGCCCTTCCTTGCCAGAACCACAAAGCCACTTGAGTGCTTTTGGTCCTAAGAGCAAGACACACAGATCACAACGAGCTACTGACAGCGGAAACAGTATATCTTAACACAGAACAGCTCAGAAAGACAAGAGACTCGGCACAACTGTCTCTCTTCTAATCGCCAAAGTGACACATCGCCAACTCGTGACAAGCTCACCCTAGGAACAATTAGGAATTTCTCAAAGTATCACGGAAGCAAATCACAAGCTAATTATACCACAAGAATTAGCATTAATTAATTTGCAGAAAGATTAAGCTCAAACTTCACTTATCAAGAATCATTATCAATTGGCCAACAATCAAATATTATTCAAACAAATTACTGTAAGGGCCGATCAAACATACAAAGGATAAAATAATTAATCTAAGCAAGCATGCAAAGAGTTGTACTGTAGCTTGAAAGAGACAATACGAGAATGCAAGGTGATCACTTTCGGCACTGGCAAAAACAAACCTGCGCTACCTGCAGCATGCTTCTCTGTTCCTTCGCTGGTGAGCTGCTGCCGGCCTGCTGCGCTGCTTGCTGCTTGCTGGAGTTTGCGCTTGGCGGCCTGCTGGTGCTGGGCCGCGCGTGAAGCTCGCGCTGGCCTGTTGGCGCCTGCTAGGCCTGCCGGCTGCTCCTGCGCCCTGCTGCGCTGGGCCGCAGCACTGCGGCGGCCTGCTTGCTGGCCTGCTTGCCTCGCCTGGCTGCCCGCGCTGGTGCTCCCGAGCTGGGCCTCTGCCGCTCGCCTGGCCCACTCGCGCTGTAGCCCGCGCTTGGGCCGCGCAAGGCTGGTGCCGGCTGGGTCGCTCGCTGCTCTGCTCACGTGCGCTGACTCCTCCTGTCGCGATAGCAAGCTCCTGCAAAGAACAGAGAAGCAAGACAAGAACACCCAAGAACACAAACAAACTTTCCACGAATTGATCTCCCTAATTCCTCCATGGATTCGCATAAAACTTGAGCCAACCGTTCACAACCCCAAGGGCTAATAGATCCACGAACTAGATCTAAAAAAGCTCAAGTATACATGACGAATTTTGGAGCAAACCGAAGAACACCTCTCCCACGAGTTTATCCACAAAACTTCAAATCAAGACCGATTCCCGGTGTTTGGGGGCCAAGATCATCCACAAAGAGGCGCAAGACACTCACCCATCATCCCCTCAAACAAATCCGAAGCCAAACGGTCTAGAAACGAAGAATCGAGGTGACCACGAAAATCCCCCAAAAATCCACCGAAAAACTCCACGGGAAAACAACAAGAGATTCAACTAGCACTAGAAATCTTCCATAATCACAGAGGACAGATTCTATACAAGGCTAGCAACCTCCCAACATCCACCCATTCGGATTTACATGAAGCTCATAGCTAGCCTAGAGAGAGACTATAGAGAGAGAGGAAGAGAGCAAATGAACTAGGGTTCCAAAGAGATAGATGAGTTGTCATGTGTCCACCGCTTCGAAGCTTCCCGAACGCGCTCGGATCACCGTCTCCGTCACGTTGGGCCTTCGGGCTCGGTTTTGAGGCCCAAACCGAAAAACCCTCCTCCGATGGTTTTGTGGCCCAACCATCAAACCCCGCGTGCAAGCTTCGGTCGTCAGCCGCTACCTTGCACCGGCTCCAAGTCTTCAACTTCGTCTTGCTTTTCTTGCACCATGCCGACCGCACTCGATCTCGTCTGGCCACCGGGTCCCTCGAACCAAGCCTATTCGTCTCCACTCCTCGGAGACCTTTCGCGCTTGTTCTTCACCTGCACCAACGCAAATCTAGCCGCATCGAACACCTGCAATACTTAGCCAAGAGTCAGTCCACACAACGTTGTCAATCACTCATCACACTGAGAAGCGACCTTCCATCGGTCCTCGGACACACATGGTCCTCAAGCCACGGCCAGACTCGCCACGGCCTCCTGATCCACGGCTGTCGCCTCGGCCGGGCTCGCCCCGGCCACCTGATCCACGGCCGTCGCCGCGGCCGCCCGGCCCTCTTCCTTGTGTGTCCCCTCTGCCTCCACCGCCACGACCTCCCGGCCAGCGACTGAGATCAGTTCGGTCAGCCCGGCCGATAGGGCGGCGATGGGGCAGAGCCCTTGGGTGGTTGTGCATCGGCGAAACCCTAGCAACTTCGGCGTAGGATCGTCGACTGTCGTACCCAGGAGGACCTTCCCCGATAGATTTTGCGCTCGGCGGTTCCCCCCCGGTCTTAGGGCGTGACTCTCTGATGGGCCGGTTTGGGAACACAGCCCACCAAGGATCTCGACCACAATCCCTGGCCCGTTTGATCTTCCCAGGAGAGTGCATAGATGTTTTCTCCAAGCTGATTTGTGCGGGAAAAAAGGCGCTTAGAGTAATCTGAGATGATTTTTTCTTTGGCAGTGGGCCCTTCCACGGTTTCATAGGAAAACCTTTGGGTTTTGACACTCGAGCCGTGGATTCAACAGTATGGTGCTTTGTACCTTGATCAAAATACGCCGATTTTTCATCGAACACCTGATCATGTTCCCACCATCTCGTTCCTTTCGGAAAGCCATCTTGGTTCCAAAAATTTTCGATCATCATCTCATCACTCTCCCTACTGGGATTTTGACTCATTTTTATTTTCACTTGAACATGTTCTGTTGCTTCTTCTAGGGTAAATCTGCCATGATACACTCATGGTAGGCCTCCGCAATTTGGCCAGAACGTTCATCCTCGCAGCTGTCAGAAGTGCAACTGTTTGTAGGAGAGAAATCCTCCATGATACATTCATGACAGGCTACTTCCTGGGTTATATCAAAAATCTTTGCGTCTGACAAAGCTGAACCTGACACGATGACTTCTTCCTGACCCCTGATCAGAGAATCTGTGAAAAGATTGCATACCTGCGTTGGCGCAAGGGTGAGTCGTCGCCGGCGGCCAACATCAGGTCCCTCCTCTGTTGCCGATGTCGAATCCCCATTGTTGTCGGACCAGCTACAGGGGCCGGCACCCTCCACCGAGTCGCCATTCTCAGACGCCGATCGATCGTCAGCGCTATCCCAGAACTTGGAGGAGCTGCGCTTGTCAGCAAGTGGATCAGAGCTGCACTTGCCAGCGAATGGATCAGAGCCCCCTTGTCTTCGGTGCGCCGACGACGGCGTCGACACCTCGTCCATCAGCACGGCGCCATGGGAAGGCCGGCCGGGAAAAGACGGAGCCGATCCGAGGAGGCCCCTGCGGTGCACTAACATGGGTCGATTGGGATGTGTAGTAGCATCGAAATAACTGAATTGATTTGTCCTTGCGTGCACTTTTCTTTTTAATCGAATGCACAAGAGAATTACTCTGATATAACGGATTAAAGTTTGTGAAACATTTGACAAGTGAACCACCATTAAATATACAATCTACGGAATGGTAAAATAAAGATTCGTGTGTCCGGAACAAGGCTTTTCTTATTCTTCTATAAGCCGCCACCTTGTTTCCTCTCACCCATCACACATTTACTTCCTTGTCACCAGTTTCTATATAAATTCATCATCCTAAGCAGCGGCACGGCATAATTGCAAGAATGATAGATAGGTATGGGAAACATCAGCAATTCTTGGACCATGACTGAGGAGGCAGCAATAGCATCACTAGGTAGAGATTGGTGAGGACGGATCAATATCCCCTTTCATGTCTTGTGGTGTTTCCCATGGCCGCACCTTTACGCTACTTTTTGGTCTTGAAATTGTCTTGTCTGCAGTGCCAAAGTGGTCCTAGATAACCGTTCCATCTCCTTCTCTATTGAAAAATATAATATTTTGTTTTCCCCACTGAGCATCTGTCTTAATTGGTAGTCTACAAACAAGCATTTAGTCGATTGGATGGGAGCTAAGCAAAGCAAGATATAAAAGATTTAGCAAACTAATAAGGGGAAAATCGGCAAAGGAATTAATGATGAACCCAATATAGTGTCAAGGTGATGGAGCCAAGAAGAGTGGAGGCCCGGAGGAGGGTTTGTGCTACTCGAGGAACCTTCCATTTCATCTACTCTTTGTACTCAAATACAAGGTATCATCATGATTTTAAGATTGATTAGATCAGCCCAACCTTCTGAAAGATAAAGGTAAGTCAATTGGTGGAGATCTGGATATTAATGATCTGGACTTCTAAACACTCAAATTCGAACCCTTGCAACAGGTACACTGCTTCGTTGGCTATCAACCATGCACAACACGACTTGATCTTACCACCAAATATTTTCCTGCACGTGAATCAAGATCACAACTAAGAACGATTAAGATGAAATAAGACACTGTAAATATATAGATGAAGCAAAACATAAATAAGAAGATCAAGCTCTTGGCACGAAAAGGACTAATCACCATAGTCGAGAAGAACAAGAATAGGGCCATGTATCACAGTAAAAGGACTTGCCTCCATAATTACAATAAATTAATCTATTTGTTGAAGGAAAACTAGAACTCAATAAGACCCAAACCCTAATATGGCGGTGGCTAGTGAATACATTCTCCTAGGATTCAGTTAGGGTTGGAGGGAGTGCCCTATCGGGCTCCAACACAATACATGGCTCAATGGCCGAAAAGATGGTGGCGTAGCACCCTGGTAGATTATATGCCATATTGTTTTCTTGATTCCCATCATCTCATAAGGAATTTTGACGTAGGACTAATGTCATTGGAATTTGGAAAGATTTTTTTCCTTATCTTTCCATGCTTACGTGGAACGTTAAAACCGAGCTCGTATATGTCCTAGGTGATGATTTTGGTGTGTGTTTTACTCCTGAACTTAGAAGTTCACCTTGGCAATTTAAACCGGATATTCTTCGTACCTCTTTCTCGGCTAGGTAATCGGATTGTGAAGTTATTTGTTGGTATAGCACTTTGGACCTCCAAAGGACCTTGTAAAAGTAAACTCTACACCTACGAGGTAAAAGCCCAATAAAAATCCGAGCCCTTGAATCTTGGAGGAGATAAAACAATTAACTATAAAAGAAAAAAATAGAAATAACTAGACAAATTATCTATTTTAAATGCAAAATTACATTAACATGATTTGTGTTGCACCAAATATAATCACGCCAGGTGATTTACATCCAAATAACTATGGACCAGAAGAATTACGAGTAGAATGGCTGCGGATTATCGCTAGCCTATGACGAAATACTAAGAACTGTTCAATGCTGCGGGCATTGAACCAACTGCGCGTCATCTAGGATCTTGATTTTAGCATCCATGCATCCTGCAAGCCAGTTACCTTAGAACTGTGTGCGGTTGCAGAGGGTGGAGACAATTCTTAGAAAAAAAAAAGTTGCCGTGGAACTGCAAATAAGACCGACGGTATATTGCTGACGGAACCCAGGATGTCAATAGAATTTTTTTGTATGGAACGGGAAAAAAAACGAGATTGATTCTTTTTCATTTCCATAGGTGCAGCATGAAGAAGTACATTTTTAACCATCGAACTAAAGCCAAAGTTTGGTTTTGGCCATCAAACTCGAAAACCAGAAATCTTTGACCATCGAACTCTTAAAACCGTTCACAAATGGCCATCAAGCGGTTTTAGAAGGTGGTTTTGCTGATCTTTGACCATCGAACTCTTAAAACCGTTCACAAATGGCCATCAAGCGGTTTTAGAAGGTGGTTTTCCTGTGCCCTGCTGAAGCCATGAGAACAGCAACAGCGATCACAAACATCAACAGCATGGCAGCCAGCAGCAGGTACGTCCTCCCTGACGACCTCCGGTACTCCCCGAAGAAGACGACCGCCCAGATCGTGCTCACAAGCGGCAGCGCCTGATCATACATACGCCGAACACCAAACAATAATTGGAAATGTAAAACAGATATCATCTCGCAGGTTGCAGCTTGTGACTGAATATAATATAATGTCTGAAACTCTGAAAGATTAACTACTACCTGGACTGCATCAGCAGCAGCGTACCCAGCAGCCTGCCCGCCCATGAACTGGAAACCATTCCCAAACCCGCAGAGCAGGCCTGCAAGGAGTGCCCAAGCCCTGCCGTTCCAGTCCCTGGCGTACGACCCGACATTGAGGCCGACGCCGAGCGCGAAAGCCGAGAGCGAGAAGTAGAAGAAGGCGGTGTAGACGACCAGGTGAGACGCGCCGTTCCTGAGGGTGCGCCACTGGTCGTTGGTCGCCAGGTTGATCGCCGGAGCGAAGAGGGAGAAGCAGCACCCGGCGAAGAAGATGAGGCCGAGGCCGAGCAGCTTGTCGGAGCCAAACACCTGCATCGCAGATAGAGCGTGTCACTTCAGAGTTCAGAGTTGAGACTTCTTCGGACAGAGCGTTGGTGTTGTATGAGTGAAATCTTTGGATAATTTTGCACAGCGTGACCTTGATAGATCGCCTCTTCTCGACCTGGATGATGAACTCAGCGGTGCCCGGTTTCGCTTGACTGAAACTGACAGCATTGCAATCTTCGCCGTCGCCGCTGTTATTCTTGGGCTGTTCTGGATCCGGCAACACTGTCTCTGAAGAAATAGCAATTAAAGTCTCCTTCATGGTATGTATGGTACAATCCTTCTTTCAGATGATGAAACAAAAAGTACCTTTGCCATCAAGATCGCTTGTGAGTTCGACGCCTCTGCTCTCCACCCTGCAAACAAATTGAGCTCATTGATGTCAATAAGGACTAAGGAGCTCAGTGCTACTGAACGGAATATCGCATACGGGGGAGAGCAGAAACAAGCTTCCTGACATGCTTAGCTTCTGTTGGTCATCCTTTGCATTAGAAGAATGGACAGCAGCGCCAAGGAATACCGCGATGAGGAAGCAGCCGACACCAGGGAAGAGGATCTCAGCTCGATTTATACGCCCATCAAGAAAATAGTTGATGGTTGTACCTGAGACATATATATGTTCATGGGTAAGCTAATTAATTAGCCACAATGCAACCAGCAAATGTTCAAGGTCCATGCAGAGAATGTTGGCCGAGCCCCTAGCTCTCACTCACACTCACACTCACGAACAGAATCAGCGAGGGAGACAGGCACTAGATTTTTGCCGGCGACGAACGCCGCGAAGCCAATGCTCTTGTATCTTGGCTCTATTGATGGAAACGGACTCGGCGGCTGCAAACAATGGAGCACAGGGGCAACAAATAGGCCACGGACGGCTGGGACTCCAGTCTCCACGTCCGGCCTCCACGCCACGATCCGCACGTCACGCTCAGCGATATCCCGAGAGCCTCTCGCTCCTTCCGGGCATCACGGCACCTCCGTGCGAACCGGCACCATGCACACCACTCCAACCTACAGCCTAAACTCTATCGAAACTAACTCACGCACGCACACACGCGTGATCCCTTGCCAGCCCACCTAGCTAGATGCGTACGTGACACACACGTACACCAACTGAACTCCTATACGTGATGCACACATACACGTACACGAGCTGCACACACACACACGCTCGCCAAACGCGACACACGCGCCGGCGCGTTTATTTCCTAACAATCTCTCCCTAAACGCGACACGACGGAACGATCTTCACAGCAGCGTCGCCTCCTCTTCGACGTCGCACATCAGCGCCGCCTCCTTCTTCTTCCACGGGCAGTACCTCGCCTGGTGCCCGCGCTCCCCGCACTCAAAGCATCTCCCTCGGTAGCGGCTCCTACTGCGCCCCGAGCACGTGCTGGTGCCATCGTCATCGTCGTCGCGCTCACCGCCGCAACCATCGCCTTTCTCGCCGCCGCCGCGACTCGCGCCACCGCCGTGCGCGCGTTCCTTGCCGCGCTGACGCCGCCTCGCCTCCCATTGCTCCTCAGTGAGCAACAACTGTGGGGTGTGGTCGGTGTTGGCCCTCTCTTGCTCCTCAGCGTCGGCGTCCTCTGCCAACTGCAGCCGGCCGGTGAGCTCCTCCACGTCCATCGTGTCGAGGTTGCCGAACATCTCCATCGTCACCGCGACTTGCTTCAGCTTCTTGGGGACCACACGCAACACCTTCTTGACGACGCGGCTGTCCGGCATCTCCTCCCCGAGCTCGCGCAGGCTGGTGACAAGCCCATTGATGCGCATGGCGAAATCGGCGACGCTCTCCCCGTCGTGGAACGCCATCGACTCGAACTGCTTCATCAGCCTCTGGATGGTCGCGCCCTTCATGCGGTCGTCGCCGGCGCAGCTCTTCTTCATCACGTCCCACGCCTCCTTCGCGGACTTCTTCTGCGCGAGGCCGGCCTTCGTCACCTTTGGCACACCGCGGATGATCGTCGCCAGCGCACGCCGATCCTTGGCGCGCTCCTTGCACTCCACCTCGACCGCATCCCACAACTCCAGCACCTCCATACTCACCTGCATCACCAAGGCCCACTCATGGTAGTTGGCCCTTGTTAGCTGCGGGATCTCCACGGCGCCAGGCGTCGCCATGACGCGCTCGACAGCACTCACGCCCGAGCCCTCCCCCTTGGACGGACTCTTGCCGATCTTCATCGCCTTGGCTCTGATACCACTTGTTAGCCTTGCCCTCACTCACACACTCGGCAACGGCTCGCCGGAGTTGGAGACAACACACAAGACTTGCCGGCGACGAACGCCGCGGAGCACAAGCTCCTGTATCTTGGCTACATTGATAAAAACGAACTCGGCTGTCTGGAGTACACAGAGTACATGGGTTTTTGTAGGCCGGAGACTCATCTTCTCCACTCCTGCAGGACCCGCTCAGCCATGACCAGGGAGCCACTCGCTCGCTCCGGACGTGGCGGCCTTCTCCGCACGGACCGGGCCTACAGCCACTACTCGTAACAACCCCAAGACTCGATCAACACAGCAGCCGGCGCACTTCCGCACGATCTGCCCCTATACCCTGACGGCAACAACCTTGCCAACTTCTGCACCCGAGCTCACCGAACGAGCTGGACACGCACACTCGTAAAACACACGCGCACAACGCACACAGCACACACGTACACGTCAAGCTTATGCTAACAGAGATGTAACATTAATTCTTGAGCGAGCTTGACTGGATGTACCTATGACAACAGTCATTCTGGAGCAGATGACGTTGGTCACTGACAGGCCAGCAAACGCCCATGCGTACTGCGACACCAGGTTTCCCAGGCCGAGGACGAGACCTCCGGCCATCGCGAATAGCACCGAAGGCCAGTTATCATGAATCTGACATCATACAGAGCAAGTCAAACTCGGCAAATGACAAACATAACATTAGCAAATAACAAACATAACATAGAGGAATGAGCCTGACCTGGGTGAGCTGGGTGAAGAAGTTTGGCATGCCAGGCCTGGCCTCTCCGGCCTGGCCGAGCGTGACGGGGATGAGGACGGCGGCGAGGAGGTTGGTGATGGAGTAGTCGAGGTAGGTGTGCTGGGGCAGCCGGCCTCTGCGCTCCAGCAGCGTCATGATGGCCGGGAAGGTGCCGATGAAGAAGAGGGACACCAGCATCACGGCGATGGCGCCACCCTTATCCTCGATCACGCGCATCTTGGATGATTGGGAAGTCTTTCTTCTTTGCTAGTACCCTGCCTTAATTTTGTGTTGGAGAGCACATAAGACAGAGAGAGTAGTGATCGACTAGTGAGTGAGGCTCCCACAAAGGCCACACAACGTCCATGTATATAGAGGAGACTAGATCAGAGCGGCTTTTAGCATCTTGATCCTCAAATTCGTGGCAAATTAAAAAAAATACAGGGCAAGGGCAGGAATCTTATACTAGACCAAATAAGTGTGTAAAGTGTTAATTTCTTAAACAGCATAGAAACAAATGGATCAGCGACAACCTTTTCTTAATACTGTATCAGTTTCCAATGGCCCTGAGCAGAGGTGGTTCGTCTAACTTTATTGCTCATCAGATAACCTATTTTAAGACGGAGATATATTGTTTATATATGAAGTAAATTGCATTGCAGTAATATAATTTACGCGTCAGCATTATCTTCAAATTTATTCAAACTGGGCATTTGTATATTGGGGAGTCAAAGAGTAATTAGATAGAAACCAGGCTGCATTTTTTGTGGAGCCAATTGGGTTGGGAGTCCATCCTTGAATATTGCTCAATATATTTTGACATGTGAGCCTCTGGAGTACCTTGTTTCATTTTTTCTGCCCACTTAGGCAAATGAATCCCTCTTAGTTGTGTGTAGTTTAGTTGGTAATACTAATTAACTCGAGTCACAAGACCAGATGTTTCAGCTATTGAAACTTTGAGAAACAATTACTTTTATTCTGGCACCTACTTGTATTCAGAAATTGGTATTCACTTGTATTATGCATAGAAGGGAACAATCAATGACGCAATATATTAAAGTAAGGTGACAAGTTGATAGAAAAAAGGGATCATATAATTCTCAAAAAAAGGAAGTCAAAATATCTAGCCCTATTGTTTTGTGGGTTTCCGTCTTGCTATCCTAGTCACCTCCCATAACAGAGACACTCATGGGAAGTGACTAGGACAGGAAGACTGAGCCTTGAATCCCTAGATGTACTACTTGATTATTGAATACGTTTTCTAGCTTAAAGAAAGTTATTTAACTGAAATAACAGCCATTTTGAATAGAAGATCAGTTAGAGAATCGGTTAGGGTGTACTGACAAATGAGGAGATACATAATTGTATCAATGGTCATATATCCTAAAAAAAACCTCGACCAGAGGGAGAGACATCTCTCTGATTTTGTCTTAAAAAAGTTGGTACCAAGATTCGAACCTAGGCCGGCAACAAGGGTTTCATCAACCCTTGGAGTTCAACACTCTAAGCATTACGCCGCAAGAACCTTTGGTATGGTCATATAGCCTATTTAAAGATGGAGACATATTCTTCATCAGTAAAGTACACTGCAGGAACTATGATTTGCATGTGCTTCAAGGTACATCATAAATTATGAAAGTTGCTCAAATACAGCACCACGCTGCAATATTTCTCTTCTGGTGTTGAAATTAACAGTTGTAGGGTATAGTTTGTAGCGATTATGACAACAATACAACATAGTTATTGACACAAGTGAAAGAGCTTGTAGCCTAGTGGTTACAATGCTTTAGTAGCACCCTTAGGTCGCAGGTTCGACTCCTCGTTGGAGCGAATTTTCAGGTCGTTTTAAAAAAAATCCCCCTCGCCGGTTTCCGGGGTTCGGGGGGTTTTTCTAGACCGGGAGAAGGTTCCTTCTTCTTAATGAAAAACCGTGGGGCGGTCTAACCCCACCAGTCTAGTTTTTTATAGTTATTGACACAAACGTGTTTGTCAAGAATATGGTTTAGCAGAGTTTATTAAATCCCAAAGATAAAATACAGCAAGTGGATCCATCAAAAGCCGGGACATGTATATTTGTACTAGCTAGAGACCAAAACTGTTAGCGTGTGCCTCATTTAAGTTGTTGAAATAGTATGCGCTCCAACAGTGGCAGAGTTCCTGCCATTGCTCAACGAAATCTAGAGGCTTCTGATGTGTCTGAGTATTTTTCTCTGTTATGCTAGCAGACTGATCATTGTTAATTCAGTCTTATCTTTGCTGCCTACTTTCTACTTGTGCACACTGAAGTTTCCTGCCTGGTTGATTGAGCAAATTGACATGTACTGGGAAGCATTTTCTCTGGGACAAAAGGGATGTCAACAGAAGAGGGGATTGCTTGGTGGCCTGGAAGAAAGCAACAAAGTCAAAAGATCAGGGTGGTTTGGGGATTATTGATCTGAAAACCCATACTACTGCTCCCCTGCTTAAATACACCACAAGTCGCACAATAATGATGACCTCCCTTGGGTACAACTCACATGGAAATGCTTTTATCAACGCCCTATAGTGCCTCATGTCAGATCACAGGTGGGATCTTTTGGTGGTGTGATGTAATGTCACTTTCAGACAACATCAGAATGATAACTTCCTAAGTACAAGTGGGCAGCACCTGTCTATAAGTCTATTCCGGAAAGACTAGTGGGATTTGGGAATACTTATCTGGGTATTTCCTTAGATGTTTTCTTTTATCAGGAATCAGAAATTCAGAACGCTTCTGCTGCCAAGTTTCTCACTCAGGATGACTATGACAACTTCTTCATCCCCCGTGTCTTTAGAAGAGTCAGGACAACGGCAAGAACCGCCCACTCTATGTTCAGAACTTCCCAGTGCCTGATGGGAATGGTGACAGTTGGTCCTACGTTTTGGGGAACTCCTGGTTTCTCCTCACAGCAAAGCTTATTATAAGGCTCTAAAACTAAAAAGAACTGCACAAGTCTCTCCAATCTTCAAGTGGAACAGGTTCTTCTTCAGACTGTTGCTCAATGACAAGTTGAACACAAGGAACCTGTTGAGGCGAAAGGCGAAGGTGCTACCTGATTATTCATGCGTGCTCTTCTCATCTGGCTCTGAAGAAACCTTGGGTTATCTCTTCTTCGCCAGCTCTTTTAGTCAATGGTGCTGCAAATTTCTGAATATTGACTGGGATTTCAATCCCATGGCAATAGACATGATCATCAAGGCTCGTCGGTCCTTTGGGTAAAATATCTTCAGGGAAATCATCATGGTGTCCGGCTGGTGCATTTGGCACCGTAACGACATTATCTTCGATGGAGCAACCCAAGATGGAGTAGCACCTTTAAAGAAGAGTTTAGGCCCTGTTTGGCAGAGCTCTCAGAGCTAATTTTCCGGTGAATGGAGAGGATCTATGCCAAACAGTCTGAAATGGAGGGTACAGGGGTGGATCCAGCGTTGGGCATCAGGGAGGGGCTCATCTCCTTCCCTTCTTCTTTCTCTCCCGTCTCCTTCCTCTTCCTTTTCTTCTTCATTCATTGGATACAGTTCATTTATATTAGCTAAAAGTTGTCGCATATGTTAATGTAAGTTGACGCATATATTAATGTCAATATATTTGGTATCTTTTGGATGGGAAAACTTGCTAGACACGTCCTTTCTCACGCAGGGAGTGGGTAAAACTTAACGTACGGAAAAACAAGCGCTAGAGGAATTTTAATCTGAGACACCACATACTATTAGCTTCTTTTCTTTTCTCCTTGCCTCCTATGTTGCACGCATGCAGCGTGTATCTTGATTTTGTTCACGTAATGAAACACCATATCCATACTGGCTGTCACCTACGTGCACTAATCACCGTCTCATATGAATATCCGTCTAGCCTGTTTTCTGAAGAGCTCTTTATTTCCTCTTATAGCTTCTCAAATAGTTCACGTTAGATCAAATCATAAAATACAAACATTTCAGCCAAATCATATGTCAAAACAAGCATGAATAGGTTCCAGCTAAAATAAGTAATGGTACACTTGGCTCTTGAATTTTAATGGGAAAAAAGTAATCTCTTGGTTTAGCGACAAGATATAGCATGTGAGCCCAGTAGAATTTGTGGGCTATGGGGCCGGTTAGCAGGCCTTGAAAGGCTCACACACACTGCATGCCCAATTACTGAATGAAATTCAGAACTTTTCATTTCGATCGAGCTACTCCTCTCATGGGCCCGTCAAATCGACGGCTCCTAGTATTGGCTCTGCCAATTCTCAAAAATAAAAGTATTGGCTCTGCCACAGCTGCAGGCAGTTGGAAACTGATGATGATGTCATGGATTCAGTGTCAGCCGGGTCCAAAATATTTACCGCTGTCACGCGAGCTGCTCACGAGCCAAACGAGCTAGAAGGTTTAATAGACTAATGAGAAAATTAATAAACGAGCCAGCTCGCGAGCTTAATGAGCCGAGCCGAGCCAGGATTTTTGCTCGTTTCCTTAACCAGCCGAGCCGAGCTGGCTCGTTTGGCTAACGAGCTCGAACGAGCCGAGCCAAAACGAGCCGAGCTGGCTCGATATCCACCCCTAATTCAGATGAAGAGATATTTTCCATGCATTTCAACATATATACATCCATTCAGACAATGACATATGTATGTACTTACCCAGCATCCATACATAATGTACTTACCCGGCATCCATACATAAAGAAAGGCATGGCCAAGTTTTCAACGGTGTTTTTTATTGAGTCCATGTGGTCAGTCAATTTTTGGCTTGTACTACTCAGCTAGTATGAGGGTGTATCCCTTCTTAATGGATCCCAAGAGCGATTTCGCTAAAACCTGCAGGAAAGAGGAGTCCCTATCGTCTGAAACGAGTAGCAGATTTAATTGACACAACCACAAATAGCTGGAGAGAAGATGTGCTAATGAGATTCTTTCATCAGCATGATGTGGATGAGATACTAAGAATAAGGTTGCCTACCAATGGCCAAGAAGACTTTGTAGCATAAATATCTATCTAATGATATTTATTATGTACCATAAATATTAATATATATTTTTATATATCCGATCAAAGATGTTTCTCGGGAAGTGAAAACGACGGATATTTAGGGACGGAGGGAGTACGTGGGACAGTTGCGGAGGACAACTATCATGCTGTTATGGATTGCTCACATGCTGTTAATTTGAGAGGTGCCATGAGAGTACACTGGGCTCTCCCACCAGAACATGAATTGAAATACACGGGTCGATCAGGAGTGGTTGCTCAATGCTTGGTCAATTAGAAATGAGGTGACTCATTTGGCGAAGGCAATCTCTATTGTTGGTTCAGTGAAATTCCTCACATCATACTGGGACTCGTTATGCACAACCAGGAGAGGAGAACAGTAAGGGGGAGAAGGCCATGTTTGTTGAAACAAATGTTTTGAAGCCAAGCAGAATAAAAGTACCTAGTAGTTGGTGTGCTCCGCCTAATGGCTACATCAAGATCAATGTCGATGGTGCCTACTCAGAGCAGGGAGGAGATGCCGGGGTAGCAGTCGTAATCAGAGATCATCGTGGCAAGGTGTTGCTAACCGCTTGGAAAGTATTACCCACAGCGTCGAGCGCCGAGGATGTAGAGGCGTGCGCTTGCACAGAAGGCCTCCAGTGTTGGTTTTGTTTTTGCCACAATACGTAAAACCAGCAGTACACAAGTGAGAGAAACTAGAGTCAATGAAACTTTCTCTCCATTTCAGAATATCAAAAGTCGTCCCCCCAAAAAAGAGCGCTAGGACCTCCTTTTATAGGGGGTTACATGGCATACAAAATACATATATGCCCCTTCACCTGGGCCCACTTCCATACAAATACAAGAGTTGACTAATTGGCTTACATCGAGTGTAGAAAAGGTATTTAGTACACATGACGTGCACCATTTGACTAATGTCTTAAAGTCTACATGATACAAAACATGATCCCATAAGGCAGAAACTCACTACTTACTCCCTAAATCGACTAAGACTCCGGATATGCACGACTTTTACTCTTCGCAACAACGATCGAAGGTGTTGGATAGATCGGAGAGTCCCTGCCGAACTCTCCCAGACCTTCGCTCGCCTAATTTCACTTCGCATTACCAACTGGCTATGGTTATGTCCTCGTACTCTCGAATGTCTTTACCTTCGACCTAGGTTTGCCAGACCAAACTTCGACAATCTAGAGCCCGAAAGTCACCTTGGCTTCTCCTCAATGCCCTGAATCACATGATTACCTTCGATCGCGATTCCGACCTTTCTATCATGTTGAACCCTCATCTTTATCGGCGTTGTGACATTGTCGGAGGTAAGGCTTTTCTAAAATTCGACCCCCAACATCCAGCTTGCTATAGAATGGTCTTCGTACCATGTCATTCTTCAATCTGATTACCTGTCAATCATTAGACACCTCTCTAATCCTTCCATGCAACGTTCTGTGTCTTGCTTTGTCATTCTTGAGACTTTGGAGGCAGCAAGGAAATTTTCGGTAGTGGAGTTCCGACACATAAAGAGAGAGCAAAATTGATGAAATTTAGGCCCATTTGGCCCATGGAGAAATTCCTAAATTCCTAGATAAATCTCAAAGGCCCATGTGTGCATAAGGAAGTGGTGCAATGGTGCAACCTTTAGTCCCACATTGCTAGTTGAGAGGAGGGATGACCACTTAAATATGAAAGTTGCCTCCACTCCTCCAAGCTATGTGTGTGGGGAGAGAAGGGAAGCTCCACACGCGCCGCGTTCGCCTAGCCTCGCCTCGCCGGGGCGGGGCGGGGCGAAGGGCGCGGGAGCACGACGTCTGCGTGAATGGTCCGCCGAATTCTGGCTCCTCGCTTTGCGGGAGCGTAGCTTCCTTTTGCTGTTTTTATTTTTGGTTTCTTGGCGATCAAGTCGGCGAGATATGCGGAGTCCTTATCGGTTTGGAGATCACGATCGCGACGTGAGACCGTGAGCTTCCCTATATATCCGACCTGATCGGCCTCTGCCAAAACACATCTAATCGCCTCCTCTCGCTGCTGCGCCGCCTCTCTAGCCTACTCCATCCCGATTGCCAGCGTGCACCGGCGAACGGGAGAGCAGGTCTCCGGAACCGTTCGTCCTTGTGATCCTGCACCGGGAGAGGGCGAATAAAGTTTTTGGGAAGCGCTCCGCGCGACTGCTCCAAGTCTTCATCACGCCTCGTCTTCCATCAAGATCCGGCGCTGTGCGAGCTCGTCGTCTGCAGCGCCGACTTCTTCGTCCTGTGCGCGTCGTCGACATCGCTCCATCGACACCTGTCATCACGGCTACTCCTACAAGTTCGTTGTACGTGTGTCGTGTTCAGATCTACTTCCTCATCATGTTTTCTGTTGTGTTCATGATGTTGCTGCTGTTTACTAGTATGTTAGTATGTTGCATGCTAGTATTAATCCATGCCATGTTTACTTCTGTTCGGATTTTAATCAGTAATTTGCCTAATTTTCCAACAATCCAAAAACCTTATTTTAGGCAATCTATTGATATGAGTAACATGAGGGCTGGTTTTGTTGATTCGATGAAGCCTGATAAGTTCACTGGTGCGAACTTTAAGAGGTGGGCAGCCAGGATCCGTCTCTGGATTAATGCTATGAACATCTGGGACACGAGGTTGGGCAAACCTAAGGGTGAACTTACTGCTGAAGAGCAGAAAAAGTACACTGATGCCAACAACCTTTTCGTGGGATGTCTCGTAAGCGTTATCTCTGATCGCCTGGTCGATGCCTACCTGGACATGACCGATGCGAAGGTGCTGTGGGATGCTCCGTCTGCGAGATATGATGCAGCAGATGCAGGCAGTGAACTTTATCTCATGGAGAGCTTCCATGACTTCAAGATGGTGAATAACCGATCTGTTGTCGAACAAGCGCATGAGATTCAGTGCATTATCAGGGACCTTGAACTCACTAAGTGTATTCTTCCGAACAAGTTTGTGGCTGGGTGCATCATTGCAAAGTTACCCCCTGCGTGGAGGAACTTCGCCACTGCTCTAAAACATAAGAGACAGGAGATATCGGTTGATAACCTGATAGCATCTCTAGATGTTGAAGAGAAGGCTCAGAAGAAGGATACTACTGAGAAAGGAGATCAAGGTCAGTCCAGTGCCAATCTGGTTCAGAACAAGTTTCCACGCAAGAACTTTAACAAGAACAAAGGGAACAACAACAACAAGGTTGTCAAGACCAATACCTTTAAGAAAAAGAAGGTGGACAAGGCTGAGTTGGACTGCTACACTTGTGGAGAGCTTGGGCATCTCGCCAAGGCGTGTCCAAACCGTGCAGACTGCAAGGCCAAGGCCAAGCAGTCTGTAGGTGGTTCAAAGGATGTCAACATGGTGACCGCTGGCAACACTGAAGACGGGTACGGTAATTTACTTACTGTTCTTTCAGTTTATCTTTACACGAGTTGGTGGCTTGATACGGGTGCTAATGTTCATGTGTGTGCTGACATCTCCTTGTTTTCTTCTTACCAGGACGTCTAAGATTCCTCCATGCTGATGGGGAATGGGTCACCTGCTGCTGTTCGTGGCATTGGTACGGTGGATCTGAAGTTTACTTCGGGGAAGATCGTGCAGCTGAGGAATGTGCAGCATGTCCCTATTATCAACAAGAATCTTGTGAGCGGGTCGGTCCTTTGCAAGGACGGGTTTAAGGTAGTCTTAGAGTCCAATAATTTAGTCGTGTCGAAACATGGACAATTCATTAGTAAAGGTTATGATTGCGGAGGCTTGTTCCACTTTTCCCTTTCAGAGTTTTGTAATAAGTCAGTGTACCATATTTATGGTGACGTTAGTAATGATGCGAGTGTTTGGCATTCACGCTTATGTCATATTAATTTTTGTTTGATATCTCGACTTTCCAGTCTATGTTTAATTCCGAACTTCACCATTGCCAAAGGTTCTAAGTGCCATAGCTGTGTGCAATCGAAGCAACCTCGGAAGCCTCACAAAGCGGCCGAGGAGAGACACTTGGCACCTCTAGAACTCATACATTATGATCTGTGCAAGATGAATGGTGTGTTGACAAAAGGTGGGAAAAGATACTTCGTGACATTGATTGATGATGCGACTAGATTTTGCTATGTTTACTTGTTGCATACTAAAGATGAAGCGTTAGACTACTTTAAAATTTATAAAGCTGAAGTTGAAAACCAACTCGAGAGAAAGATCAAATGTCTATGGTCTGATCGTGGTGGCGAGTATTTTCCTAAGATTTTTGACGAATTCTGTGAGGAACATGGCATTATTCATGAGAGGACGTCTCCCTATTCGCCCGAGTCAAACGGGATTGCCGAGAGGAAAAATCACACGTTGACTGACTTGGTTAACTCCATGTTGGACACTGCTGGTTTATCTAAGGCATGGTGGGGGGAGGCTGTATTGACTTCATGTCATGTCCTGAATAGAGTTCCAAACAAGAACAAAGATCAAACTCCATATGAGATGTGGAACGGGAGGAAACCATCACTTTCATATTTGCGCACGTGGGGATGTTTGGCGAAAGTGAATGTGCCTATTCCAAAGAAGCGCAAGTTGGGACCTAAGACAGTGGATTGTGTCTTCCTGGGTTATGCTCAGAGGAGCATTGCTTATAGATTTTTAGTAATTAAATCTGAAGTTCCTGATATGCATGTTGATACAATTATGGAGTCTCGTGATGCAACCTTTTTTGAGGACATATTTCTGTTAAAAGATATTCATAGCATTTCTAGATTTTCCACTGAGATAATTCCTGAACCTCTTGCACCTACTGAGACTTCTGAACAATCTGAGAACCTCGAGCATGAGGATGTCCTAGAGAAGGATGACAGTGAAGCTCCTAGAAGGAGCAAGAGACAGAGGGTTGCGAAATT
>OAMR01000596.1:151316-171990 GCA_900205405.1 Echinochloa crus-galli | reverse complement strand
TATTTTTATAAAAGTATACATATATTAACTTTAATAAATATTTTTGTAAAAATAAGAATTCAAAGTTACATTTTAAAGACCGTGTCGTTGTTAAAAACGACTTCTAAATGTGATAAGGAGGGAGTACTAGCTAGCCTAAAAACTCATCATACCATAAAAGAATGCAATTCTAGTAACAACTACTTAGCTTATTTCTTAAAATATATCATTATATGCATGCACTAACAACTTTCATGTCTAAATTAATGGGATTTACACATTTATAAAGAGTAGCATAGTGTTTCACCAACAACACTAATTTATCTGAGAAAAAACAGAATTGCACTTTTCATGTAGAAAGGAAGTATAGATCAAACTAACAACATTTTCAATAAACGCATGTAAAACACATATGAATATTCCATGCAAAATTAAGAAAAACTATAAATATAGACAAAAAATTGATAGAGTAATGATTGCCAACTAAAGTCTATCACAAACAGATAAAAATTAAACGTGATGTATACATGCACGAGTTGTGTCACCATATAGAATACTATGTTAAATACATCTCAAACAAAAAGTTTCATTTAAACAAAGGCAAATACATATGGAGGTGCAACGTAAAGCGGAAAAAATGATGTTGATGAAAAATATATATATAATAGTAATTGATAATTAAATTATGTCACGGTTTGATAAATATAAGTACTCCTTCCGTATAAAATTTAGATGACGTTTTGGATAAAATTTTAGTCAAATATTAGAAATATAAATCCCAAATAACTTTTAAGTCGTCGAGTTTTGAAATGTGAAAACCATATGAATAGATCTGTTTTAAAAATATTTTATAAAAATATACATATATTATCTTTTTATAAATAGTGTTTTTAAAAAAAATAACAAGTTAAAGCTCGTGTCCTTGTCCTAAACATCATCTAATACCACTATACCAGTATGGAGGGAGTATGTATCATAATTAACACATGGTGGAGAACGAGTGTGGGAACAAACCGAACAGAGCCGAATGGCGCGGGAATCTTGAGGAGTCTCGGGAATCTGTCGTCCCAACCGCTCTCCAGATCCGAAGTCAAAGGGTAGCCTTTGTCAGCTTGAGAGCACCTCCAGGAAGACGAATCTCTAGTTCTTTACACAACCCTGATCAACGGAATCATTTCTCCCATCGCGGATTATTTACACAACCGTGGCCCTATGTTACACCGACTCCGACACGGGTGTCAGACACGATACGTGTCGGACACGGCGATACGCTGATTTTTCAAAAGTGACGACACGCCGACACGGCATATACATAATAAAATATGTCTAAGTTCAAATTCTAGCAACCAGCAATACAACATACAAACCCAAGTTCTAATCTTAGAAATCTCCCTCAAAGCTACAGAGCCTCCACCACCCACCCACGGTCACCATCTCCCATCAGGGATTAGCAAAATCAATACCCCTCATCCTCCTCACATCTCTATCAACATAGATTTTGCTGGAGAACTGCATCAATAGGTGTACCCGCTCGGACGGGGTTGCCATTTTCACGGTCAGTATATGTTTCTTTTGACGAAGCCGTGTCAGAGAAGTGTCGGAAATTATGACTTATTTATTTTTAATGCTTAATCCGCCGACACTTCCCCGATACGTGTCGGAGGAGTGTCGGAGAAGTGTCGGTGTCGGACACGGCGTTCGACACCGACACGCGACCTCGGGGAAGTGTCGGTGCTACAGAGCCGTGGCCAACGCACAATAGAATTGAATACAGTCAGGGGAAGACCCATTGGATTATCTTCTCCCATCAACTCGATAAGTAGCAGCAGAGACACCAGTTGTTGGCAACACCGAAGGGGAAGAGGCCGATCTGTTCTTGGCCTTGCTGCGTGCCCTGCATCTTCTCCGTCTCAGGTACCTGCTCTTACTGCACATCTCGTCTTACGCTCTTGGCCGCTGATGATGTAATGGGAAAAGTTCCGTTGGATTCTTCTTCTTTTTTTCTTTTCTTCATTGATGGAAAGAAGACGAATTTCCAAAGTTTTTGGGTCGACTGAGGAGTTCGTTTCCGTCGCCGTCGCCGCCTCGCCGGCGGCCGGCCCTCGATCGGCTTGCCTGTTCCATGATGTTAACGTCTTGGTCTCTGTTCTTGTTAATTGCTCTTTTGATTGGATGGCATCGTTGGAACTTGGAAGGGGATGGGTTGCGATTTTATTTATATATTATATCGATATCATCTCTGACCGATGAGTACACTCCTCTGGCACTCCTCTGTTTCCATTGTTCCAGTGCTTTCTTCCTCGGGCCAAATTCATTCATCATTGAGTTTTCAACTCAAATCTCACCTCTGATTGGGCGCAGCAGACGCCGGCCTAAAAGACCTTGCTTGGTCGATCACTACAGTGTAAAACCCACTGAAAGGTACTTACGGCCTACTATATGTTGAGAGAAGAGATGTGCGGACCCTGGGCTCTGCACGGCGTTCTTGGTCAGCATTGATCGGAGGCAAAAGACACAGCAGAGGTCACTGTCAGTCACCGATCCAATCCCAATTATTCTCAACGGTGATGCGTGCAGCGCTCGTCAGTTTCTTCCCATCTCTTCCTGCTTTCCCACCCACGCTCCCCATAAAGCTCCATCGCCATTGGCGGCGAATCTGGAGGTGGTAGACGCCGCAAGCTCGCGTTTTTCTCGCTAGCTGTGCGAGTCAAACTCCGCAAAGATCATCAAGTTGGACTTTTTGGGTCCGTCAGTGGCATGGTACGGGATTGCTTTCTGTCGCTGCTATAAGACGGCGGCCATGGACCAGGTTCTTGCATGTGCGTCTTCTCCCCTCACATGCCACGAGGTAGGCCCCCCGTGCTGTTCTTCATCTTCTTCCCCGCGCTCATGTATGCTTCTAGTATTCCTGCCCTCTGTGGTGTGATGTGATAGTGTTCTTGGATGAGAATTTTGGGGTGAATCTTCTCCTGCTCCTCCTGAATCTGAATCTGAATCTTATCCGTGGGGACTGTAGCTGGAGCCTGGAGGGACGCTTTATTGCTCATGTTTGGTTCTCATTTCTCAATGGATTTTCTATGCCACTCCTTTTCTATCTCCTCTCCCTCTGATATTTCTGTTGCGTGTTCTGAAAGTGATCGGAAATGAACATTTAGGATGTTAGAATAGCTAAAAAGGATAATATGTTCCAAAACCATGTTCAGCTTTTGATTCTTCAGTTTCACTTTCACCAAACGCCCGGAGCAAAAGCTGCATGATCAATTGCAGAGAGGGCGGAAAGTGGGAAACTTCCCCGTAACAGAGTCTTCTGCATCGATGAATTAAGCGTCTTCATCAGCTGAATACAAATTCGTCAGGTCTCTGACATTTGCGAAAACCATTTGCAGGTGCTTGAAGGCCCTCTCCTGAGCTCTCTGTCCTCAACCAGAGCCGGCCTCACGATGTACGTGATCGAGGACAAGGGCGGCGCCATCGCCCTGATGCTGGCGTCGCTGCTGTTCCTGGGCACCTGGCCGGCGGTGCTCACCCTGCTGGAGCGCCGGGGCCGGCTGCCACAGCACACCTACCTGGACTACTCCATCACCAACCTCCTCGCCGCCGTGCTCATCGCGCTCACCTTCGGCCAGCTCGGGGACAGCAAGCCCGGCATGCCCAACTTCTTCACCCAGCTCAGCCAGGTGAGAACTGAGAAGCATTCTTGCTAACTGATGAGAACATTATCGCAACGAAATCATCAGTGGAGCTAGGGTGCTGATTCTGAAATTCGAATGTTTTTGTTCTGTCAAGGACAACTGGCCTTCGGTGCTGTTCGCCATGGCGGGAGGTGTGGTGCTCAGCGTTGGGAACCTGTCGACGCAGTATGCGTGGGCGTACGTGGGCCTCTCGGTGACTGAGGTTATCAGCTCCAGCATGGTGGTGGTGATAGGTAGGTGAACTCACTCTCTAACTCTCTGTATTATCTCTGTAAGGATGCAACTTGTAAGAGATATCCTTGTTGGTTGTTGCTGGCTATCCTTTTGGTGATTCTGATTAGGTACAGCTCATTCTTGGTCATGTCACCATCGTTATTAATCACAGGGGATTTGGGAGGGACCTCAATGATTATAGAAATTGGCTTCTTTTTCTATAAATGGAATTTGCTTGGTTAAGAGTCTAGGGATATTTAAAAAAGGGGTATTGCTTACAGGGAAAAAGAAAATGTTGACACAGACATCCTTTTAGATGCAAGTAAATTATGCAGTAGTTATCTGACAGAGCAAATTTTTAGAGCGAATTGACCTATCGGTAGTACTCAAGCTCATTTACCTGGGCAATATTTGTGTATATATACAACTGAAGAAATGTAACTCGCAGCTTTGAAACAGAAGCAGTTGGCAATGGGTGGGAAAAATCTCTCAAGTATATACTGAATTTGTAAAAACTAACTACTGTAAATGTGTTCAACGGAGTTCTTTTTTATCTCCCTGATTTTTGGATGTTTGTATATATAAATCTCATACGATGTCCCATGTGTTTTTCAGGCACGACGCTGAACTACTTCCTGGACAACCGCATCAACAGGGCAGAGATTCTGTTCCCCGGTGTGGCATGCTTTCTTGTTGCTGTGATCCTTGGATCCGCTGTCCATGCCTCCAATGCAGCTGATAACGAAGAAAAACTCAATGCCTCCAACAAACTTGGGTGGGTAATTATGATCCATGTTTTTCTGAACCTTTTAGCTCTATAGCAATTTTTATATTCTTCACCATATCGGCCTGTCTCAACCTTAGTAGTACTGACCGTTTGACCATTTGTATCTTCTATTCACTGAACTGATCATGATAACTACCATAATTTACAGGGCAAATGGAAGTGTGGAACCAAGTAAAGGAGCCCAAGACAGAGGTACAGAGTCTCAGAACTAGTGCAACTATTGATTCCTCACAGAGTGTGGCTTTTAGTAACTTTCTAATTTCAGACGCTCCCAAGGACTTGGAGAATGGAGCCTCTGGAACCAAGCATGTTACCAGAGCTGAGGCAGGGACAGCAGAGTACCTCATTGAGCTCGAAGAGCGGCGATCAATTAAGGTAACCTACCGTTTCGTCATCTGATCATCCCATCATTCAACAAGAGCGATAACATTCAGTCTCTGTTCCAAACATTTTGTTCAGAGTTCCATTCTTCAGAAACAAAACATTTTGCTGAAAAGTGTTTTCATCCCTCAGGTTTTCGGGTCAAGCACCGTCATCGGGCTCGGCATAGTCTTCTTCTCCGGCGTGTGCTTCTCGCTCTTCTCCCCGGCCTTCAACCTTGCCACCAACGACCAGTGGCACACCCTCAAGGACGGTGTGCCACACCTGGTGGTGTACACCGCCTTCTTCTACTTCTCCATCTCGTGCTTCGTCATTGGCGTCGGCCTCAACATCCTGTTCCTCTACCGCCCCATGGCCGGCGTGCCCAAATCCTCCTTCAAAGCCTACATCAATGACTGGAACGGCCGGCAGTGGGCGCTCCTTGCCGGCCTGCTCTGTGGATTCGGCAACGGGTTCCAGTTCATGGGTGGCCAGGCTGCCGGCTATGCAGCTGCTGATGCTGTTCAGGTATGCCTGAGTGCTTGTCCAATCCTCAAATTGGTAACATCATCATTACTCTGAATCTTCAAAATGAGCATCTCGAAAGAAAAACATAACTAAAGAAAAGTTTGCAACTTTTAGCATGCAAGTGTTTATTGAGTTTCTGATTCATGGTTTTCTTCAGGCGTTGCCTCTTGTGAGCACGTTCTGGGGTATACTGCTCTTCGGGGAGTACCGGAAGTCGTCGCGGAAGACCTACGTCCTGCTCGGTTTCATGCTGTTCATGTTTGTTGTCGCCGTCGCGGTGCTCATGGCTTCTTCGGGTCACAGGAGCACAAAGTGATCAACCGTTGTTTTTCAAGAGTTTTATCTTGTGTTTGCAAAGCGCAAACCACTCTTGCAGTCAGGATGCAAAAAATCCAAGCAGCAAAGGCAAGGACCCCAGATTCAGGAAGCAAAGGGGATTCCATTCGATTGATGAAATTTTCAGTAGAATGGAGATGTACATAAAAACGTCTGTGTTGGGATTGTTGAAAAATGTAGAACTATATCAAGTAATTTATATTCTTTTCCAAAGACAATTACAGATAGGATAGCAACTGAAATTGTTCCAGAAAGTTATCGATTCATTATGTTAATCATTATGACCATGGTGAAATTATGTATAATATGAAAAATGGAGCCATTAGCTAGTATGCCAAATAGACATCCAGCATGACAAATACTCCCAAGGTTTCACGGTACAAATTTGCGGAGCCACATCCTTACAGATACGGGTTCGGGTTCACACACCAGTGTTCTTTGATTCATGCTGCTCCGCAGTCAGCATATCATCTTGCCATTGTACCAGTATACCACAGTTTCACAATACAAGCTCAAGACTATGTATAAAGGAGTGATGATGATGGCATAAGCAGCTCAGATAATGTTATTGTGATTATAAACTTTTCTTTCTAGCTCTATACCACAAAGGCATTGTAACCAAAACATCTCCACACTACACAGATGCAAGGAATATTCCAGTCCACTACAGATCAAAATTGGGCCATAAATAAGAGAATCATGCTGTTATGTGCTAACTAGCGGAATCAAGTGACAAAACATTCGGGAGTTAAATTTATTTTCCCTCGTCAACGTTTCTTCTGCCGTGTCTTCAGCATCGCATGACCTGTTTCTTCCAAGTGAGAGAACAACTTGTTCCTGCAAGGAGACCATTGTCAGCTTAACCGTGAATTTCTTTCCAATTCTAAGGTGCGATGGCAACATGGTACGGAGAGAGTACTGAGAGGGAGAAGAGGGGGGAATGGGCTTGCTTACCTTGATTCAAATGTTCCTCCACAGGTTTCACAATCATTACTGGGTGCCTTTGTGACCTCCTGCTACAATACAACAGATGTTATTATTAAAAATGGGCATGTATAATTATATCTACAGTTAACAGATGTTCCTTGCATATTGTAATTTGATATCAAGGTTATCATCCTACACCCCAGTAATAGGAGCAAGTAAACTTCTGTGAGCTTGGAATATAGCAATTTACAATAGGATGATCTCAAATGGTAGTAAGTTTTGCTCGTTCTGTTCTAGAAGGGAGACAATTCAACATTTATTTTTTGATTGTCCCATGGCTAATTTCCTTTGGAGAATGGTTCAGATTGTTTCAAATCGTCCAAAACCATATAGTTTTCACTACCTGTTTAATGATTGGCTAGTGGGTTTAAATACAAAGATGAAAAACCAAATGCTGGCAGGTGCTTCTGCTTTATGTTGGGCATTATGGCTAAGTAGGAATGATTTGGTTTTTAATAATTCAACACATAAAACCTTTTTGCAGGTACTGTTCCGGGGCACATATTGGCTTCGCTTCTGGGCACAGCTTCATCGGCTTGAAGAAGAAAGGCAAGCAATAAAGGACGTCTGCCAAGCGTTAGAGGCGTTGGCTATGCACGTTTTTGCACACCATGGTTGGAGGTTTAGTAATAGGTTTGCGAACTAATACTATTTTCAACTTTATGGTGTGTGTTTTATGTTCGTTGAATGGCTGAGTGTGCAGACGGAGGTGCTGCAATTCTTGTAAATTTGGGCCGTAGCCCTTCTCGGGTCAAGGCCGGATAATTTGCTTTATCCATTATCTAAAAAAAAATAAGTTTCACAAACTTTTACATTTTTACATAACATCAGCTTTCAAATCAAACATACAAACATATACCATTTACAGAAGGGCAAATTAGCTTTTGAAAGGCTCAAAGGCATGCATCCATAATCATAACCTGGAATTGTTTAGCACAGTTGCAGGGGTCTAGTACTACAGTAAACAATCCATCACAACAGTGAAATAAGTTTTCCCAAAATTCCCTGTGGCCACACAAATGTGTGGGTTTAGAAAAGGGTGCCAAGCACTACAAAATTATCAAATATAACAAGAATAAATAGGAGCCTGGAGTTGCCAATGCTATGCTAACAAGTTAAGCTGACATCACAGAAAACATATTTTAAAACAGCATATGCAGCCAAGAATGTTTTCTTTTTCACCCTTTTATGTTACTCCTGATGTTTTTTCATAATGTTAATCATCACAGCTTTCTTTAAAAGTTTGTGAAAGGTGAAGTAAGATCACTGGAAGTTGCAATTTTATGCCAACCATTTGTGTCTGAACTAAGACAACAAGGCAAATATAACTTTAAAAATATGTTGAAACAACAGAAGCTCAAAGGTTGTTATACTAAGGGTGCAAAGCAAACTGCCTAGTTCAATATCATCAACATTCTCATATGCCATCCAAACTTTCTACATGGTCATCAAACTATATCACCTCGGGGTCAGCTGGCTTGGAATTAATCGAATGCAATGTCTTCTTGCTCTACTGTCCTCTTAGGAACTACATTACCAATATATTTTTTTAACTCTTAGGAGTAAGCTAATGGACCTCAACGATGCCTTGCTCAAAACATCTTTCCATATGCTCTATGCACAATGCAGTGCTATAAAAGCAATTTTCAAAATAAAAACATTTGGAAAGCATGGTTTTGGGCATTATTCAGTTAGGTGGTACACATGTGGCTCAAATTAAAAGCATGAAGATGACTGAACGGCATACATGTAACCAACTCAACAGCAAGCTTGTTGCAAAATAAGAAGACTGAAATGAAGTATTATATCTTGAAAAGGAAGATTATATATACCTTTTGCTTCTTCCCCTTTGATGTGCTCTTTTGGTCAGCCTTTGATGTACTCTTCTGGTCAGCAGAAACAGTTGTTTTCTTTTCTGTGCCTTTCTTGTTCTTTTTGTTCTTTTTAGGATTGCTGTTTTCCCCATTCTGCTTATCCCCTTTGCTTGCTGAAGCATTGTCGTCATTAGAAGAGGATGGCCCTTCCATCTTATCATCGACGTCATTACCATTACCGGATTCCTCAGGCTTAACCTCACTTTTACCATGCTGCTCATTGCCAGCGTAAGTACCTTCATCTTGTTCCTTCTTCGCTGCCCGTCTCCTGCGTCCTTTCTTTTTTGTATTATTAACTTCAGAAGTTCTGTCATCATCATCATCATCATCATCATCCTCAGCAGCACCCAACAAAGCTTCCTCTGGAGGAGCCACATAACCACCCTTCCTGTTCTTGCGGCTTGACAGCATTGCCTCCAATACACTCGTCTCATCATATGAACCAACCTCCTGCTCTGCGCTATCGAAAACCTTATCACCATCCTCTTTATCTTGCACCTCCAGGCCTTCCTCAAACTCTTCAGCCAACTCTTCTGCAGCATCTGAAAAGGCACTCTCATCATCTGACTCCTGCATTGGCTTAAAATCAAACCCCACATCAACTTCATTCTCATCACCTTCCCCCTCCTCGTCTGCCTCCTTCAAAGACTCTTCCTCCTCCTTAAACGCCATTCTCAGCTCGGCGATCTTATCCCTATGCTTCTTCGACTGCTCATGGTTCTTCCACTGCTTATCCGATTTGAACTTCTTATTACACGCCACACAGTACAGCTCCTCCTTCCTCTTGGCCTTCATCTCCTCTTCCTCATCATCTTCATACAGCCCATCCTCTTCCTCCACCCTTGCCCACTCAGGCTCCTGATACGCCATCGCCCGCTCCTTCTTCTTCTTCTCCTCCTGCTTCTTCCTCTCCTTCTCCTCTGCCTTCCTCTTATCCTCCTCTGCTTTCTTCTTCAGTGCCATGTCCACCACCCTCTTATCCCTCTTCTTGCAGAACGCAGCGAGACCTCGGACGGCATCATTGTACTCCCGCCGCGCCTTGCGCATCGCCTTCTTGTTATCCTCCTCCATGAGCCTCCGGACGCGGCGGTTCTCCCCGCGCGCGGCGTCCCACTCTGCCGCCCACCCGAAATCCATGACGGAGCCGAACCCCAGCCAGTAATTGTAGAAGGCCGTGACCTGCGGGTAGGGGGAATCGAGGTTCCCGATGACAGGCGGCGCGGCGGGCTCGTGGACCCCCATCCGGCGCGCGTAGGCGAGCTCCTGCGCGAAGACCCTGTCGAAGACGTCGCCGTAGACCTTGTAGAAGCCGCGGCCGGTGTCGGAGAAGCCGGAGAAGGCGGAGGAGGAGAAGAAGGCGAAGAGGTCCGGGACGGGGGAGGCGGATTTGTCCCCGGCGGAGGAGATGTCGGAGAAGAGGATCTGGGAGCGGTGGGAGTCGTAGTAGGCGCGCTCCTGCGGGTCGGAGAGGACGGAGTGCGCGTGCTGGAGCTCCTGGAAGGCGGCGGTGGCGGCGGCGACGTCGGAGCCGGGGGGCTGCTTGTCGGGGTGGAGGGAGAGCGCGAGGCGGCGGAAGGCGAGCTTGATGTCGGTCGGGGAGCAGTCGCGGGGGAGGCCCAGGACCTCGTAGTAGCACCGCTTCGGCGCGCCCCCCGCCGCGGACGCCATGGCCGCCGCCGCGCTAGGGTTTGGGCGCCCGAAGGTGCGGGGAAGGGGAAGAAAGATTCACGGCGGGTCCAACTTGTTTTTCTCTTGCAAGGATAAAGTCGTAATTTGATACGGACAAGGGTGCGGCTACTGATGGAGTGATTTTTTTTAGGGTAAATTTGATTCATGCCATTACAATTCTGCAATGTTGGAGATCTACCATTAAAATTCGCCTAATTAGAAGCGTGCCATTACAATTCGGCAAAAGCCCGGCCAGTGCCATTTTGTACACCCGAAGCGGCCTCGGGCCCACCCGCAGCAGCCCGTATTTCCGTATTGCCCCTTTTGCCCCCATACAACGCACACGAAAGAGACGACGGCGACGGCCCGACCCAACCAAAGAAGCCATTCCACTCGTTCTTGAACCCTCGCTCCCATCCCTCTCTCTCTCTCGACGACGGCGGCGGGTCTCAGGAGGAGAAGAACGGCGCCCGGGCGATGGGAGCGGCGGTGGCGGGTCTCAGGTGGTGATCCACAGCCCTAGAGTCGCAGGGGTGTGGGAACCCTAGCTTCTTGCGCGTCGGTCGGTGATGGAGGAGCCGCCCAGCGAGAGGTAACCAGTCTAAATCCCAAGAATGAAGTGACTTTATTGTGGCTTAAGGTGGTGGCCTAGGGATCCAATCGATTTAGTGTGGCTTCCCCGTAGGGATTTCTTTTGATTTTTGATGACATGCTTGCTGGGTTTCATCTTGTTGGTAGGAAAGAGATGTTCGCACTAGAGATTAAGGTCGAAGGATTTGAGATGACAGACTCAGAGGGTAGAAAATCTTACAGAAAAGGCATGGTGTTGAATTGGAAAATGGAGATAGGCTCATTTTCATTAGATTTGTTGCTGGTGCAAAGAGGTGAAATGGGGCAGTAATCAATCTGAGTGGCTGATCAGGTGGAGGCAGCACCACACACAAAGGTGTTATTTCACTCTCTACTAGTGCTTTGTCAAACACTCCTACAAGCCAGAGATGAGGTGTGAAATTATTGTAGGAGTGTTTGACAAAGCACTAGTAGAGAGTGAAATAACACCTTTGTGTGTGGTGCTGCCTCCACCTGATCAGCCACTTGAGCCTCAATATAACAGAGACACTCAGCCACCAGAGCCTCAAGATAACACAGAACCTGAAGCTAACACAGGTGCTGGAGGGTCTGCATCTAAAGAGGCAGATACTTCAAAGCCTGACATATTTGACCATGATGAGGAGTATGTTGGTGTGGATGATGAACACATTTACATGCATCCACCACCTTCATCTGAGCCAACCCAAACACAAGAATTTCCTGACAATATTGATCCTTCATTTGTTGATCCTGAGTCAGAAATAAATGATGCAGATCCAGATGAGCTTAATGTACTGCATGATCCTGAGAATCCACAAATTGTGTTGGGGGCTTTATTTCCTGACATCAAAACATTCAGGAAGGCTGTGAGGCACTATGCCATTATAAAAGGATTTGATTTTGCTGGTTTGAAGACTGATCCAACAAGATTCATTGCCAAGTGTGCACATAAGACTTGCCCATGGCGTATCCATGCTTCTAGGCTACATGACAAAAGAACAATTCAGGTATACTTCTTGTACTCTTGTTGCTTAAATAATGTAGTTCCTGTACTGTACTGTTGGTGTGTTATTGATGTACTTCTTATACTATTGGTCATTTTGCAGATAAAAGTTCTACCTGCAGAACATGATTGCCCAACTACGAAGCTGGTTGTAGGAAAGATGGCAACTCAAGGCTGGTTTGCTGATAGGATATCTGACTGGGTGAAGAAGAACCCATAGAAGGGACCTAAGGAAGCTAAAGAAAAAGTTGAGTCAGATTTTGGAATAACCCTGAGGTATTCTAAAGCTTGGTCAGGTATGAAGGTTGCTATTGAGCAAATTCATGGTACATATGAGGAAAGTTTCCAACTGTTGTTTAATTGGAAAGCACAAATGGAGATAAATCAACCTGGTAGTGTTATTGAAATTGAGGTAGAGAAGATAGGAAAGAAGATGTGTTTCAAGAGGATTTTTGTTGCATTGAAACCATGTATAGATGGGTTTTTTGCTGGTTGTAGACCTTATATAGGAGTGGATGCAAGTGTTCTCAAAGGCAAGTACACTGGACAGCTGGCAAGTGCCACTGCAGTAGATGGCCACAACTGGTTGTACTATGTAGCATATGGCATATTTCACTCAGAGACAGAAGATAATTGGGTTTGGTTTCTGGAACAGTTGCATAAAGCTATAGGGTGCCCTCCTGGTCTAGTTATATCAACTGATGCATGTAAAGGATTGGAAAATACAGTTGATGCTGTCTTTCCAACAGCTGAGCATAGGGAATGCATGAGGCATCTGTATGGAAACTTCCTCAAGCATTATCAGGGTGATATTTTCACTGAGCATTTGTATCCAGCAGCAAGGAGTTACACTGAAGGCCTTTTCAAATGGCATATGCAGAAGATATATGAAGTTGCTCTAGATGCTATTGAGTTTCTTGAAGAATATCACTCTAGAATATGGTACAGATGTGGCTTCTCTGAAACAAGCAAATGTGACTACCTAACTAATAATGTCTCTGAGAGTTTCAATAGTCAGATCAGAAACATGAACGGGTTGCTGGTTCATGAGTTAGTTGATGGGATAAGGGAGCTTATCATGGAGAAGAGGTATCTTAGAAGGCGTATTGCAGATCAGATGAAAGATGACATACTACCTAATGTCATGAAGGAGTTGAATCTAATAAGCAGCAAGCTAAGGGTTGTCAAGGTTGCAAGAAGTAATGAGAACTGTGCAGAGGTGACTCTTGTGGATGAATGGAACAATACTAAAAGGCATTCAGCTGATCTCAAGAACCACAAGTGTTCATGTAGAGTGTGGCAAGTTACAGGAAAACCTTGTAAACATGCACTGGCTTGGATCCTGTCCAACAGAGGTATTCCTATATCATCATATGTGCATGACTTTTACTCAGTGGACAGGTTCAAGGCAGCATATGCAGACAGTGTTACAACAATGCCAGATAGGAAAGAGTGGCCTCAAGTTGACCTCGGCTTCCAAGTTTGGTCACCTCTACAGAAAAGGGCAGCAGGCAGGCCTAAAGTGCAGAGGATTAGAGGATGTCTTGAGAAAGGTGCAACAAAACGAAAGGTCAGATGCAGTCGGTGCAAGGACTTTGGCCACTTTGCCAAGACTTGCAAGCTGGCAGAACCAGGAGATGATGATCATCACGATGATCCTCCAAGCAAAAGGTATGTCATCTGTTCTTTGAAGCTATCTGTTCTTGCAAGCTATCTGTTCTTTGTGAAAAAGTCTATTGAGTACACTTGTGTTTATGCAGGCAAAGGACAGCAGATGATGAGGGGACAAGCATCTAAGAGGAAGAAGCAGACGCCTAAGAAGAAGAAAATTCCTCCTAAGAGAAAGAAGACACCAAAGAAGAAGAAGACACCTAAGAAGAAAAAGCAAGCTCAAGCAGAAGCTGCTCCACCTCCTAGAGCTGCCAGAAGCCTCATGAATTTGCTAGGCTTGTAATGTTTCAGCTTTGTGTGTCATGTCTGTGTAGCCTATGAATCAATTACCTTATGATTGTGTGTTATGGTTGTGTACTGAACCTATGAACCAGTTACCTTATGATGGTGTTATGATTGTCTGTATGAACCTTTGGCAGTTATGGTTGTCTGTATGAACCTATGGTAATTTATGTGAAGCTGTGCACCAGTTATTTGTCAACTTGTGTGACAAATTGATATATTGATATATCTGTGTGATAATTTGATATATTCATAACCTGTGAACCAGTGACATATCCAAGAGCACAGCAATCAATTCATAACCTGTGACAATTTGATATATTCAGCACATTCACACAGATAGCTCAATGGCCATAGCTAACATACCAAGCACACATCTTCCATTAGTTAACAAGGGTCCATAGTTAACATAACAAGCATAATACCTAAACATAGAACACCTAGAGTTGCATTAGATACAAAGTCACTTCCACATCAGTGTTGCTAACATGCCAATCACAATCCCTAAACATAAGTTGAACATGTCTTCTTCCCCTGGAACTTGTCCTGGCACTTCTCTTGGCACATTTGCTTCATCTCTCCCATCTGATACTTCATCTGTTGCATCTGGGAATTCATCTCCACTATCTGTTGCCTCACCTCCAAAACCCGTTGTCTCAACTCAGCATCCTCTTCCACTTCTTCCAACATTTTCTTTTCTTCAGTTCTTTGCTTTTTCAGTTCTCTTGCACGCAGATACTCCACATATTCCCCCTCCCACCAGTAGAAGCCACATGTTTCATCATTCTGAGTCAACAATTGCAATATCAGACTGAGCATTTGTATCCAGCAGCAAGGAGTTACACTGAAGGCCTTTTCAAATGGCATATGCAGAAGATATATGAAGTTGCTCCAGATGCTATTGAGTTTCTTGAAGAATATCACTCTAGAATATGGTACAGATGTGGCTTCTCTGAAACAAGCAAATGTGACTACCTAACTAATAATGTCTCTGAGAGTTTCAATAGTCAGATCAGAAACATGAACGGGTTGCTGGTTCATGAGTTAGTTGATGGGATAAGGGAGCTTATCATGGAGAAGAGGTATCTTAGAAGGCGTATTGCAGATCAGATGAAAGATGACATACTACCTAATGTCATGAAGGAATTGAATCTAATAAGCAGCAAGCTAAGGGTTGTCAAGGTTGCTAGAAGTAATGAGAACTGTGCAGAGGTGACTCTTGTGGACCGTATTGCCCCTTTTGCCCCCATACAACGCACACGAAAGAGACGACGGCGACGGCCCGACCGAACCAAAGAAGCCATTCCACTCGTTCTTGAACCCTCGCTCCCATCCCTCTCTCTCTCTCGACGACGGCGGCGGGTCTCAGGAGGAGAAGAACGGCGCCCGGGCGATGGGAGCGGCGGTGGCGGGTCTCAGGTGGTGATCCACAGCCCTAGAGTCGCAGGGGTGTGGGAACCCTAGCTTCTTGCGCGTCGGTCGGTGATGGAGGAGCCGCCCAGCGAGAGGTAACCAGTCTAAATCCCAAGAATGAAGTGACTTTATTGTGGCTTAAGGTGGTGGCCTAGGGATCCAATCGATTTAGTGTGGCTTCCCCGTAGGGATTTCTTTTGATTTTTGATGACATGCTTGCTGGGTTTCATCTTGTTGGTAGGAAAGAGATGTTCGCACTAGAGATTAAGGTCGAAGGATTTGAGATGACAGACTCAGAGGGTAGAAAATCTTACAGAAAAGGCATGGTGTTGAATTGGAAAATGGAGATAGGCTCATTTTCATTAGATTTGTTGCTGACAAGCCTGTGCAAAGAGGTGAAATGGGGCAGTAATCAGTCTTCCAGTGTTTGGTTCTTAGTGTTACAACAATGCCAGATAGGAAAGAGTGGCCTCAAGTTGACCTCGGCTTCCAAGTTTGGTCACCTCTACAGAAAAGGGCAGCAGGCAGGCCTAAAGTGCAGAGGATTAGAGGATGTCTTGAGAAAGGTGCAACAAAACGAAAGGTTAGATGCAGTAGGTGCAAGGACTTTGGCCACTTTGCCAAGACTTGCAAGCTGGCAGAACCAGGAGATGATGATCATCACGATGATCCTCCAAGCAAAAGGTATGTCATCTGTTCTTTGAAGCTATCTGTTCTTGCAAGCTATCTGTTCTTTGTGAAAAGACTATTGAGTACACTTGTGTTCATGCAGGCAAACGACAACAGATGATGAGGGGACAAGTAATGCATCTAAGAGGAAGAAGCAGACGCCTAAGAAGAAGAAAATTCCTCCTAAGAGAAAGAGGACACCAAAGAAGAAGAAGACACCTAAGAAGAAAAAGCAAGCTCAAGCAGAAGCTGTTCCACCTCCTAGAGCTGCCAGAAGCCTCATGAATTTGCTAGGCGTGTAATGTTTCAGCTTTGTGTGTCATGGCTGTGTAGCCTATGAACCAATTACCTTATGATGGTGTGTTATGGTTGTGTACTGAACCTATGAACCAGTTACCATATGGTGGTGTTATGGTTGTCTGTATGAACCTTTGGCAGTTATGGTTGTCTGTATGAACCTATGGTAATTTATGTGAAGTTGTGCACCAGTTATTTGTCAACTTGTGTGACAAATTGATATATTGATATATCTGTGTGATAATTTGATATATTCATAACCTGTGAACCAGTGACATATCCAAGAGCACAGCAATCAATTCATAACCTGTGACAATTTGATATATTCAGCACATTCACACAGATAGCTCAATGGCCATAGCTAACATACCAAGCACACATCTTCCATTAGTTAACAAGGGTCCATAGTTAACATAACAAGCATAATACCTAAACATAGAACACCTAGAGTTGCATTAGATACAAAGTCACTTCCACATCAGTGTTGCTAACATGCCAATCACAATCCCTAAACATAAGTTGAACATGTCTTCTTCCCCTGGAACTTGTCCTGGCACTTCTCTTGGCACATTTGCTTCATCTCTCCCATCTGATACTTCATCTGTTGCATCTGGGAATTCATCTCCACTATCTGTTGCCTCACCTCCAAAACCCGTTGTCTCAACTCAGCATCCTCTTCCACTTCTTCCAACATTTTCTTTTCTTCAGTTCTTTGCTTTTTCAGTTCTCTTGCACGCAGATACTCCACATATTCCCCCTCCCACCAGTAGAAGCCACATGTTTCATCATTCTGAGTCAACAATTGCAATATCAGGAAATTGGATTTGACCCCAAAAATACAAGAACACAGCACAGATCAAAGAAAATCAATCCAAACCCACCTCAAAGTTGTTGGGACACTTGTAGAAGATCATGCCATAGGTCTTCTGTTTCTTGCTTCGGAGCTTAATCAGAGGAATACCGCATTGCGGGCAATCAATCAGCGGAAGGGGAGCAGCTCCAGCAGCCGTGCTGTTCCTTGCCGACGATGATGAGGTCGCCATCGGCCTGCCACCCCGGTACCCCGACATTGCTGAAGGAGAGGGAGTACCTGAATACGACGAAGACGGCTGGATGGCCACCCGCGCGCCGCCGCACTTCTCAACGACGCCACCCCACCGCCCGCCGCCGCTCTTCTCCTAAGACCCGCGTCGATCTGGTCAACCGGCCCCGGATCGGGTCAGTAACGACATCTAAACCAGACGGAGGGGCAAAAGGGGCAATACGGAAATACGGGCTGCTGCGGGTGGGCCCGAGGCCGCTTCGGGCATACAGAATGGCACTGGCCGGGCTTTTGCCGAATTGTAATGGCACGCTTCTAATTAGGCGAATTTTAATGGTAGATCTCCAACATTGCAGAATTGTAATGGCATGAATCAAATTTACCCTTTTTTTACCGTGGCGGTGTTCACTTCCCTTCACATCAAACCTTTCCCAAACTTTCTATTTCTAAACTTCACTATTTACCATCACATCAAATCTCTCTCATCATACATGGAGCATTAAATGTAGGTAAATAAAAAAACTAAGTACATGATTTTGATGTACACGACGAGACGAATCTTTTGAGCCTAATTAGATCGTATCAGGACAATAATTACCACAAACAAACGAAAAGTGATACAATGCGCTACAGTGTTCGATGTGATATTTTCATCTAAATTCACATTCCCTTTTCAGGGAAGTGAACACCGCCCGTGATATATTTTGGACTCTACCTCAAAAAATGTGTACTTTAGGCTTTCAAAGACGGAATCCATTTCCGATATTGCTATACTTATATTTCTAAGTTGTTCAATCTCGTGTCCAAAGTGGTTTGTGTGTTTGGTTTCTTCCTCTCTCCTTCACTCTGCTTTATGTTTCTCTTTTGACGAGGGAGATTGCTATATAAGATTTTAAATCCAATTTTAACCATCAAACTATTGATAAAAAGTTTGGTTTTGAACATCAAACTCCAAAACTGGTTATATTTGGTCATCAAACTCTTAAAACCGTTCGCTTTTGACCATCCAGCGGTTTCGCCGACGTGGCATCGATGTGGCGGTGGGACCTGCTTGTCAGCACCATCTCTCTCCTCTCTCTCTCTTTTTCTTCTCTCTTCTCCCTCTTTTCTCTCCCCTCCGCCTTCGACCCTGCCCCCCTCCCCCGCCGGCGCGACGGACACCGGCCCGCCTCCGACCCCCAAAGCCTCTCCCCTTCTCGCTTGTCAGCTCTCCCCTCTATCTGTCTTCTCTCCTCTCTCTCTCTCTCTCTCTCTCTCCACCGACTGCCGGCGGCCATCCCCCGCGCCTCTGGTCGCCCCTGAGCCTCCCGGTGATGGGAAGCTCACCCGACCGGGCGCTCTGACCCGCGGAGGAGCTCCAGCTTGCTCTCTTGGCGGTGCTGGCCCGCGGCGGAGCTTGAGCTTGCTTGTCCGGCCGTGCTGGCCCGCGGCGACTTAATTTTTTGACTCAAAATGAATTACTTATGAAATTTTTTAGTTTAAATTTAAATATTTTTAATTTTAATAAGATGGAAAACCACCTTAGAAACTACCCTAAGGGCGAAATTTGCATGGTTTTGGCAGTTGGATGGTCTTTGTTATCCGATTTTGTAGTTTAAGATTGAAAATCAGACTGTCGTGATAGTTGGAGGTTGTAAGGTAGATTTTTCCCTAAGATTTTTGGAACGAGCACTACGTGTGTAAAGCTACTTGGCCAGTGATTCTAAAAATTCACGAATCAATGAGAAAGTTAGTGCAAACAACTTGTTGATGTTGAAATAAAAACTAGTTGTAAATGCGTGCACCGGTAAATGCAGTACTCAAAAGATAGATTTGTTTCGCTACAAGAATGTAACCATCTAGTTAAAATTGGTTGTAACAACTTTTTAAGATTTAACTTCAACATTACTAAAATTTTGAATTTATACACTAATTTTTGGTTTGCCTTGTATATGCCTAAATGTGTTGGTTCTCTGTATGTTACTATGACAGTTTTGTTATGGAATTGTTTAACTCTTTCATGGCACGCTAATTTGCCGCCACAATTGCCATTGCTGAGTGGCGGGTTGGAGGTCCCCGCGCACGCAAGAGTGGCGTCAAACGGCGGAAGCGGCGAGGCCCCCGCGCGTTTGAGCTCCTCCGGACTTGGTGTTTTCATGTCGTCGGGCGGTCGGTGTGGGTGTAGCAGTACCACGGCGTTGGGTCCTGCATGGCAGTGGCCCCTTGGTGTGATGGTGTCCACCCTTCCTGCTTCTCTATCAGCGCCGGGCCTCTTCTGAGGTTCGATTACAGGAAGATTGTGTTTGTGGGTGGAAGCCGTGGCTGAGCCTCGTCTCCTCTGTCGTCATTGTGTAGAGTTGGTCGTGTTGATGCCCCAATCCAACTGGCCAGTGTATATTGTTGAGCGGCTACCCGTGTTGATGTCCCAATCCAACCGGGCGAGCATGTTGTTTTTTATTTTCTTTTCTGTTTCCTGCCTATGGCCTCCCAGGATCGTAGTCTTGTATTTTTCTGCTATATTAATAGAAACGCACTCGTCGAGTGCCGTTCGTTCAAAAAGAAAATAAACTGTAGTTCTGCACCACCGGCTCCTGCTCTTGTTCATTTTCTGATTCGAAGATACTACCACCGACAAAGTCCTCCACATGATCGAATTTCAAGACATAATACGCTTCGAGCTTAGTGCGGCGCAACCATGAGCCTTCCCCTTTGTTATAGTCGTCAATATTAGAAGAAATCAATCTTGGTTTACCCTCACTAAAGCTTAACCTTTCTCTAAATTTGTCGTGAATAGTTATCCTTTTTTGTTAATTTGATTCATTTAAAATATCTTGATGGAATTGTCAGGGGCCACCGTGTCATCCTAGCTGCCGTGCGCAGTAGAACATCGAGCGGAATAGAGAAAGAAAAGCCAAAGTCGGAAATGAATTATGCTGTGTGTTTTGGTGATTTTCCAGCCATCAGGTATTAATAAGAGACAACTATGCACCTGGTACACTAGGGGTGGATATCGAGCCAGCTCGGCTCGTTTTGGCTCGGCTCGTTCGAGCTCGTTAGCCAAACGAGCCAGCTCGGCTCGGCTCGTTAAGGAAACGAGCAAAAATCCTGGCTCGGCTCGGCTCATTAAGCTCGCGAGCTATCTCTTCTCCCTCTTTTCTCTCCCCTCCGCCTTCGACCCTGCCCCCCTCCCCCGCCGGCGCGACGGACACCGGCCCGCCTCCGACCCCCAAAGCCTCTCCCCTTCTCGCTTGTCAGCTCTCCCCTCTATCTGTCTTCTCTCCTCTCTCTCTCTCTCTCTCTCTC
>OAMR01000596.1:129510-143717 GCA_900205405.1 Echinochloa crus-galli | reverse complement strand
ACGAGCAAAAATCCTGGCTCGGCTCGGCTCATTAAGCTCGCGAGCTATATTTAAATTTAAAATTAACACAATAATATATATAATATAAAAATGTATAGTATTTATATGGTCTTAATATCTTCAAAATCTACTCTATCATACTATAATAATAGAATACAACCATAACATCATTTAGAACTACACATATAATATACATATATTATTAATAATTATTAATTTTCTTATTAGTCTATTAAACCTTCTAGCTCGTTTGGCTCGTGAGCAGCTCGCGAGCCGGCTCGAACTCGCTCGTTATACTAACGAGCAAAAACTCTTGCTCGGCTTGTTAGGAATATGCACCGAGCCGAGCCGAGTCGAGCCGAGCTGGCTGCGATCCGAGCGAGCTAACGAGCTTCGAGCATTTTGTCCAGCCCTATGGTACACTGAACAATACAGTGTTTGAGATGAATATTTTTTTGAACAATACAGTATTTGAGATGATTTTTTTAACAATACAGTATTTGAGATGAATTTACTTAACTGAAATCAAGCAGTGGTGATTTCAATCCGCAGCAACGGGCCAACGGCAGCCGGGGAACAAAATGGTAGTGGGCTTTCTGTTTCTGGCCCACAAGCCTTTCTAACGGATCACACCAATCGGCGGGCACTTTGACACCCTCGTTTTTTTTTTGATCTCAAAAAAACTTTGACACCCTCGTCGTCGCGGGCCTCCGCTCACCGCCAGACCCTCGCCGCCGCCGCCGCCGCCGCCGGTTTGCGAGGAGAAAGGGCACCGCGGCGGAAGGGGAACGAGATCCGCCGCCGCCACAGCCAGCAATGCGAGCGCCGCGTGCAGCCGCTCGCCGTCCTCACCACCACCTCCGGTACGCGCATTCCAATTCCATGGCGGATCCCCTTCCTCCTCCTCCGCAGCCGCCTCCCTCCCGCGGCACGGGCCTCTAACCCCTCTCCTCCTCCTCCTGCAAGGTGGCGATGGCGATGGCGCGCGGTGACGGGTGGCTCTGGATCCAACACGGGGGCCAGGAGGAGGCGGCGGGACCGGGAGCCGGACCCGACGGCCCGGCTCACCGACGACCTCCTCGTCGAGATCCTCGCGCGCGCGCCGTACAGGTCCCTCTGCCGCTTCCGCTGCGTCTGCAAGCGCTGGCTCGCGCTCATCTCCGATCCCGACCGCCGCGCGAGGCTCCCCCAGACCCTCGCCGGCGTCTTCCACGACAAGCCCTTCGACGCCGCCGCCGACGGCATCGGCTCCCCGGAGTCGGAGTCGACGCCGCATCGTTACTGCTTCACCAGCGTGGCCGGGGCCTCCTGCCCGCTCTCCTTCTCCTTCCTGCCCGACCGCGAGCCGGAGCACCTTGTGCTTGTGGACAGCTGCAACGGCCTCCTCCTCTGCAGCTGCTACAGGTTCGCTGAGGAAGACGAGTTCGAGTACCTTGTCATCAACCCTGCCACCGAGGAGTGGGTCGCCGTGCCCATCACAAGGCGCTGGACGAACAAGCTGCAGACGGTTCGCCTCGGTTTCGAACCCGCCATTTCCTCGCACTTCTATGTCTTTGAGTTTCAGTTGGATATGGATGACGATGATGATGATGCTGGGGATGGCCATGTCCTAGGGGTGAAGATTTTTTCGTCCGCAACTGGAGTTTGGAGCCACAAGCAGAGTGGCTGGAGCATGGAACTTTCGTTACAGCTTGATTTTAAAAGTGTATTTCTCGATGGCATGCTGTATGTAATCACCATGGACGAAGTGATAGGAGCAGTGGATGTGGAGGGGGAAACTTGGAGGATCATAGGTTTTCCACGCAGCAAGGATTCACCATACTATGATACTGGTCCTGGATTCATTGATCTGTCTCAGGAGCGGTTGTATTTTGCAAATGACGATGATATGGTTGGGGATAAGTTAGCAATCTGGGTACTTGAGGATAAAAACACTGAAGAATGGACCTTAAAGCACACAATCCGCTATAAGCATCTGGTCGGAAAGAAGCATGTCGACTTTGGATTTCAAGAGTTCGTAGTTGTTGCTATCCACCCAGACCGCAATGTGGTATTCTTTGTTTTTGGTTTCAAGAAAACACTAATGTCTTATGACATGGATAGTGGGGAAGTGTGCATCATCCGTAAACTTGGACACACTAACAGTGATCATTTTCTTCCATATGTTCCCTTGTTTTCAAAGTCATTGCTAGATGGTGGGAACAAGTAATCTAACTTTCTAAGCACGGTTCAACATTTGCCATATGGTTCTGATTGTATCATTGTATGGTCTTCAGTTGCAGCAGCAGCAGCAGCTACTACTACTTTATGCATTCTGAATCCTTATGTGGTTACCTGTTTCTGTAACTTATTAACTCTATAATCCTCTAATGTATTTGTGTATGAGGTGGCACTGGCAAACAACTTTACTACATGATAGTGTGTGATATTTCTGTTTTGTGGTTAATATCTGGTATGCATGTTATCCACTGTTTTTCGCCCCTTTTTGGTACTATGTCTTGAATTATGAATTGTTTTTGCACTCAAATATAATTTCTCCATTGTTTTTAAAAAATAAGCATTGTGGCCCTGTGTAGGATCTTTTTGTTTATTTACTGGAATGATGCTACTGAAGAATACCTTATCCTGTTAGTTATATATTATTATTTGCTGTCAAGTATATGTGGAATATAGTATACAAACTCCAATACCCAACTTATATGGTTGTATACAAATTCCAATACCCAACTAATGTCCATTTGCTCTAAACAGTTTTATTATGGGATTACTTCCCAACGAAAGGGGTGACTTCTGTCACACCGTTTTGATAATAGATGTTTTTTCTGGTTTCTTAGTTAAAACATAGATATTAGCACTGTATAATATGTGGCCCCTAGGAGTCATCACCCATTCTCTGAAACATTAACTAATTGTTATCTCAAGTTGGTTTTTGTATACTCAGGTGCCTTTCTTTAATATGTAAATTAGCATCTCTGTAATGTGATTTAGACCATGCAGAAATTGACATTAGATTTGAGTAGAAATAGACTGAAGATACTATTTTTAATTTGTCACCACCAAATTTACATGGAATTATTCTTTCATGAGGAAAAGAATAGGGAAGTCTGGAAATTGAGATCTTGTATCCTGCGGGCTGAGCGAAGCAGAATGTTTACCCTAATGTTTGAATACCAACTCACTTTGTTGTGCGCATTCAGTCATCTGGACACAAAAATGTGGGCAATATCTTTGTGCAGGTGGTGGTTACTTGTGGTCAGTTTCAATAAAGAAACAGTTGGTAACACAACAGTGTGACAATTACATTGGCTTTATTCAAGATTACCTACTTTGAAAAACGTCTGTCTAACTCTGATGTCATGCGATTTAATTTGACCACAGAGATTTTGTTTCATTTCTAAATCATTCATTATCGGCTTTTTGCGTTTTTCTTGTTTGGTTCGGTTGTCAAACTAATCTCATATTACATGAGAATTGATAGTTGAAAAACGATGGTCATGTGCACATGGAATTTGTTTGTTTCAATACACAACTACTACCAAAAAAAGAAGACTTGTGCCAGGATCGGGGACATGTGGATGCAGAGATCAATTTCTTTAAGTATTTTGCATCTGAAGATAAGCATCTCAGTAAAATCAATGTGTAGCCCACATTACAACACCAGGCGTTAATCTATCTATTTGGATTTAAGTTAATTCCCAACATTAATAGTCCGACTCTACTCTACCTCCTCCCTCACGATCTACCTTTTATCACCGCCCTTCTGCTGCAGACGAGCGCACGAGCAGGGACGGGAGCCACGGTGTGCGATGACAACACATCGCTCATCTCGATCTCCTCGATCACGTCGAGCGACGCCGCCGTCGGGATCTTGGCGGCCCACATAATTTCCAGCGGCTGCAACTTGCCTGTCCCCTCTGCGTGTACCCATTCGTGTTCCCACACACGTGGAGCCTGTCCATTGGCTCCCCTGTAGGAGGTGGGCCATCTAATTTTTTTCCACCCGCAAACTCCGCCACGAGAAGACGGAGCCGTCAGTCCGTCGTGCCAGCGTTTTTGTTTTTTTTAGCGCCAAAAGAACAATAACGGAAGTTAACACAAATTAATGGAGGGAAAAAAACTCTACCTCTTTAAAACTGGCACCAATTACATTAGAAACTTTCTATTGATAAGAAAATAATAGTAGAAGAAGAAGGATAAATATCAGATATTCAGATTAGCATCTTTCTCAACAATAAAAATGGCTTCTGAGCCGAATTTCCCCACGCCTAAAGACGATAAGTATGCAGATGTGGCTACGTCATTACTTCCCCCCAGTGATGCAGCATCATCATGGCCGGAGCTGCTGCAACCACATCTGCCCCAAATATCTTCAGGATCAACGTTCAATCTGGTGACAAAAATGGAGTTAGCAAGCTCGAATTCCATGCCCAATAAAAACTGAACTTCTCACAGCCCAAATCCAGATCCCTTATTAGCAATAGAGGTCTTGGCCACCCAAATCGAGATCCCGTAGGTGGAATCGAAGTCCTAGTTACCGAAATCAAAATCCATTGCAAGAAACTCTTTGAGATTGAGGTGTGCGTGGGAGAAAGATGTTAGCACTGACCTATTCCGGCTCTATCTGGCCCTCGTCCTTCGGCACCTCGCCGCCCTCGCCCCACACCAGGGAATCCCTCTCCATGGGAAGCAGCAAGCACCGGCGGAGAGATGAGGAAAGGATAGAACGGAGCGCCTACAGACTCCGTTACCTGGTTTAGTGGGCTAACGATAGAAAAAAAATAAAAATAAAAGGCCCAGTTCCTGGATGGGAGGCGAGCCGATGGTCTCCACGGCCCCAAATTCAAGATTCTCCATCACATCAAAATGTCATAACATGTATGGAGTACTAAATGTGCAGATGCTACAGGTTCGCTGACGAAAATGAGTTCCAGTACCTTGTCCTGAACCCTGCCAATGAGAAGTGGGTCGCCGTGCCAATCACGCAGCGCTGTTTGAACAAGTCGCAGACGGCTCACCTTGGGTTTGACCCCGCCGCCTCCTCGCACTTCCATGTATTTGAGTTTCAGTTGGATATGGACGTCGATGATTATGATGCTTGGGACGGCCATGTCCTAGGGGTCAAGATCTACTCGTCCGCTACTGGAGTTTGGATCCACAAGCAGAGTGGCTGGGGCATGGAAATTATACCACAGCATGATTCTAAGAGTGTTTCTTGACGGCGTGCTGTATATAATCACCACTAAGATTGTCATAGGAGCAGCCATAGGAGCAGTGGACGTGGAGGGGAAAACTTGGAGGATCATCCATTTTCCACGCAGCAAGGATTCACCATTCGATGATATTGCTATGGGATTCATTGATCTGTCCCAAGGGCGGTTGCATTTTACAAGTGCTCAAGATATCGTTATGGTCGGGGATAAGCTTGCAATCTGGGTACTTGAGGATAAAGACAGTGAAGACTGGACCTTAAAGCATACTGTCCCGTTTAAGAATCTGGCTGGAAGGAAGCATGCCTACTTTGGATATTATGAGTTTATACCTGTTGCTATCCACCCAGACCGCAATATGGTATTCTTTGTTTTGGGTTTTGATAAAACACTAATGTCTTATGACATGGATTGTGGGAAAGCTTGCATGATCCGTAACCTTGGGCACACTAATAGTGATCATTTTCTTCCATATGTTCCATTGTTTTCAAAGTCGTTGCTAGATGGTGGGAACGAGTGATCTGACTTTCTGAGCACGGCTCAACCTTTGCTGATGCTTCTGATCATATCATGGTATGGTCTTCAGTTATGCCGCAGTAGCTACTACTTGTATACATTCTGGTGATGTTGTACTTTTGGTTGGTGCATACACTCATGCATCCTCACTTTATGCGGCTACTTGTTTCTCTGTTAACTTAGTAACTCTGTTAGCTTTTATTTAACGTATTTGTGTTATTGTGTATGAGGTGGCACTGGCAAACAACTTTACTACTTGACAGTGTATGATATTTCTGTTTTGGGGTCAATATCTGATATTCATGTTATCCACCTAGCCTTTTTGTTTCCTCCCCTTTCCTGTACTTTGTCTTGCATTTTTCAATTATTATGCACTCTAATATGATTCCTTTGTTTTTTTTTCTTTTGTGAGCATTGTGGCCCTTGTGTGTAATTGGATATTTGTATTTCTCCTTGGTTCTAGTGGATGTTTTCATGTGTACGATTTTATGTTTATTTGCTGAAATGACTATAGTTCTGAGAATGGTTTATCTTTGTTTTATGTTTCTGTTAGTTAAATTATATTATTGGCTATGAAATATACATATCATAATATAAAAAATCAATATCCAAGTCGTGTACATTTAGGTGATAAATTGCCTTTTTTTTAAGTCTTGGCTTCCCAATGAAAGCGGTAACTTCTGGTATTGCTTTATTCGTTAAAACATAGATACAACATTGGGCACTACGTTCAGCTATTACTCATTATTCCTTTTAGTATGAAAAAATTAACTAATTGTTCTCTCTACTACAATCTTCAACAGTTATTACAATAACTTTCATAAAATTTATAATAAGTCATGTTCTTTTCTTCAAAATGTAACTTAGCATTTCTGCAATGTGATATTTCCTATTTTATAATATTTGGCTGTTCTAGATTACCTATTTTGTAAGACCTCTAGCTTTGTAGCCATGCGATTTAATTTGGTAACATAGATTTGCTTCATTTCTTAATAATTCATGACTGGCTCGGGTTTTGCTTGTTTGGTTTGGTGTGATCAGACTGGCCAAGCTCATATTATAAGATAGTTGACAATGATGTTTATGTTCATAAAAAAAAATTTATGCTGCGACGTGAATGCAGAGAATAGTTTCTTTCAGGGCTTTGCATGTGGAGATAAGCATCTCAGTAAAATCAATTTCTACCCCACGATACAACACCAGGCGTCCTCTATTTAGATTAGAGATAATTCACATCTCATTGGTGATGTCAGAATATACTCCCTCCGTAACACAATTAGATGACGTTTAGGACAACAACACGGTCTCCAAAGCACAACTTTGACTCATATTTTCTATATAAAATACTTGTTAGAAAGTTATATATGTATATTTTTACGAAAGTATTTTTCAAGACAAATCTATTGATATGACTTCCACATTTTTAAACTCAACGACTTAAAAGTTATTCATGATTTATATTCTCAATGTTTGACCCAAACCTTGTCCAAAATGTCATCTGAACTGTGGTAGGGAGGGAGTACATTCCAATACGATAGGCACTGAGATCTTGGTAGGTCAACCACAAATTTCCAAAGTATAAAAAAAAACCACAAATTTCCAGCTAGCACAAATTTCGACCCAATGCCATCGTCATATAACAGCTTATTTTGTTCACCGCCTTTGCCCTACTGGAGGGTCCCCAAACAAAATATTTACCAAACCTGTTGCAGTTGTGCATATAAATGAATATGACAAATGTAAATTTACAAACAGAGTAAATGCGAGACCAGTTCTCAGCTATTACAGAGATGATGATTTCCAATCGCTGTCAAACTTCCGGTGCTGCAAAACATAGGATAACCATAAACTGTTATAGGAAAACAAAGTATCTGGTTCTGTCTGAACTTTGAACTTATGTTCCTTGACAAAAACTGATGGTTGGTCTACAGGAAAGTAGTAGTACCTCTGAGATTGGCATTCGAGTTCTCACTGCCTCAACTTTTGACAAATCAAGATCTGCAACTGCAAATCCAGTGGAGAGCCGATCTGCAGCCACAATTTTTCTTTAATCAACCAAGTGCATCCAACGTATGTGTATCTTCACATAGAACTAGGACAAGTAGAACACCAGCACAAACATGCAGTATGCAATACCCGGCCAATTGTATCTTCCATGGCTAGCATTTAAATGTAGATGATTAATCCAGCAGAAAGATATTATTTATGGTAGTCAAGAAATGAGGTATTGAATTATCCGGGTAAATCTTTTGAAAAGAAGTCCCTATGATATACACAAAAGAAAACCAACTTAACAAAGTAAGGAGACAAAAAAGATATACCTGGAAGTCGAGCTATCACTGTGCCCCATGGGTCAATAATTATAGAATCACCATAGCTTTCTCTTTTCTCATTGTGCTTTCCAGCTTGAGCCGCAGCAATAACCTAGGTATGGTTTGGGAGTTTCTTTATTTAACATGCCTCAAAATTATGCAAGGTCAAATGAATGATATAAAATTTTTGTTATGTTCCATACAAAACACAGGCTTTGGCAGTAAACATAGATCACAAATATGTGTATGGTGAGATGCTTGAACATGCTGCCTCATCGTTAACTGGTCTCAGGCTTAACATTTATATTATCTTGATCATGTGAAATAATTGGACATAGAAATGCACAGGTAAATGAGAAGATAGAAGGTGTTGGTTTACATACATAACACTGTGTCTCAATTGCACGAGCACGGAGGAGAATTTCCCAGTGTGCCTCCCCGGTTATCTTCGTGAATGCGGAGGGTACTAGTAATACCTAGAAGACAAACTTATTAAGACAGGACCAGAAACATACACAACCCACTACACTTTCTTAAGGGGGGCAGGCATTACACATAACCAATCATATAGCCTGCGTACGGTATTATTATAATGCATAACCACCTGTGCTTGATGCTTAAAGCGCAAAATTTGATAGAGCTCTGGGAATCTCAAATCATAGCAAACAGTAAGCCCCAACCGTCCAAAAGGGCTATCCACAGCAACAATTGTATCGCCTGATTAGAGACAAAAAATCACATATAAGGAATCAATTGAAATTGAATATTACAACAGAAGGTAATACTTTGTCCAAGACAGCACTATAACAGTACAACAATAGAACAGTCACTTTTGCAGTCAATTCTACGTGATACAAAATTTACCACAACTATTATGTTTTAATATAAGTACTCAGAAGTCAGAATAAACAAGACAAGAATTATTATAAAGCTGCTACATGCAGTTCTTGCATAACCTCTATGTATTTGGATGTTCTTGGTTGCTATAACTTAGAAGAAATTTTTAAAAAGACTGTAGAGTTTGCTTACGCATTCGCATAAATTTTATACAAGAGTTATTTTGTATTTTACGACCCTTTTATATGTATGCTTTGCATAATTTCATGGATACATTGCCTGACAACATGAATATGTAAAATTCAACTTATATAGCAGTTGTTGCTTAACCAACACCGAAAAATTTACATATGTCAGAAACAATAGATCAATCTCTGCCAGAAAATAAATATTCTTGGAAATGTATAGTTACCTGCAGTTGTGAAACGGCTTTCCTTGTACACCATATTGCCAGGTACGTCGACATCAAACCTTTACCACGAAAGTTAAGAAAAGAATAAACAGTCACCTTGATACCAAATGTTTATCATTTTGATAGAAGCAGTTGTAAATGTCTTCATGTTTATTATTATGAGAAGTGATTCCCTGATTTAAAAAGCAACCAACTCATAGCACTGAAATAGTTAAATGTGGTCAATTGGTCATCATATTTCCACATTGACGTAGATGATAAAAAGAATTAGCACTTAACAATCCAAAGATGCAATGTAAAGACCACATATAGCCTTCTAATTAGAAAAAAAATGAGTATTGCTCTAGCTGTTTGCATATATTTCCAAAAGCAATTTTTTGCCTGAGATATGAAAATTGAAGAACTTACAAATGTATTTTTCGATATGAGCTTCTAACTTTTCCAGAATCATCAATTAATACATGAGTATTGTACTGGTGAGAATCATCAGGTCCCTTTTCCTGAAACCCCCCGAGAGATAACCACATGCTTGATTCTCTGCCAAAGTAAAGTTCTGATAAGTCATGTGACAATTCCACTAATAAAAAATTCAATATGTCACAACAAATTGTGAAGCTTACCAAGGACGCAGTTAAAAGAAAAGTATAACAGAGTTAAATATGCTTGTGTACATACACATGAGCTTAAGATGTCCTCAAATCAGCTAACGAATGGACAGGGGGGCATAACACAAAGACATGATAAAAAGATACTGATGTGAGGTGGCAAAAACAAGATACAAGTTGGACTACCAGAACATGGATTCCCTGAATACAGGAGCATTTTAGGTAATAAAACTATACACCCTATAGTCTACTGACAATGAAACTACACTGATGTGAAATATTAAAGAGAACTAGAAAGCAACAAATTTGTTTTCACTAACTTTGCAAGTGAGCAATATCTCTGCATTATTGGCCCATCTAATGGTTCAGCTAGCTTAACAGACTCTCCATCCTTGGATCCAATGAATGAGAAGACCTCAGGGAAACAGAGAAACTTCACACCAGAAGCTGCTGCTTCCTACAATAATGCATGCTTCCATGTTAATCTACTTATCATTATTGATAACAAAAACAGGACAAATAAAAGAAACAACTTAGGAGAACCTAATAAAATTACAAAACCAACAAATGATATTAATATGGGAAATACAATGAAGCTACTGACGGTACTAACTAGTAACAACTAAAAACTATCAGCCTCGCTGACAACAGGTTCGTGCGGAACCATTCATATGGGTTCACCGAAACCATGGTTGAAACGGTAAAATAACACAGCATTTATTTGCCCTGTCAAAAATGGGTTCCATATCACACATGAGCATGAGAAACTGGGGGAATTTCTCATATCACACATGAGCATTTGAAGTGCGCTGTGTGTATCCATTCCCGTTTATTTGCCCTCAAAAATGCATTCCATCAAATCGGTTGCTGGGCCATGGCGCTGCATCTGCTCAGCGTGACTGATAAATCTACCTATATTCGACGTCCCCCACGGAGGTCATCTGCACCACGCCCACCCTCGCCGGCGCGCCCGCCGTGACCCCGGCGGCGGATGCCATGGCGCGGGAGCGGAATCGCAATCGGAATCTCGCCGCGGCGGCGGCGGTGGCGGTGGCGGCGATGGGGAGCGAGGCAGCGAGGGAGGCCAGGGCCATGCGACAGCGACCGCGACCCAGTCGTCGCCTCGCGCGCGGGTACAATTGCGCGGGTGCGCGTAGCGGCGAGATGCCACGTGGACGCTTCCCAGCCGTTGGATCGGAGCGGCCGCTGCCTCTCCTCCCAGCCGCTGGATGCGAGTGGGCCCCCACTTGCGTTGCCTTGCCTTTGCCTTCGTGGACCCACCTGGAGGGCGGACGGCGGAGGGCCCCCTCCAACGACACCTCGCCGCCGCCGCCGCCGCCGGTCGCCGGTCGATGCGCCGCGCTGTCCCCGGGGAAGCCAGAGGTGCGTATGGTTTTGATCTGCTTCGTTCCGGAAGCTCGGGGCCCGGGATTTGAGATCTATCGTTATCGTTAGAGCATCCATCCATTGCTAGATTGCCTGCATTTATAATTTATTCCTTTTGAATGTGCGTAGCGTACAATGGGAAAGAAGAACAACTTCCCTGGTATTTCTACCTTGACTAAAATTGCTCCTTTCTAAACAATTCAGCATTTGCTTTTAAGATGATGGTCATTGGTTTTTCATTCAGTGATGATTATTAAACTCAAAATAAGATGTTATTCCTTGCTTAATTAAGGCCAGGTTTTATTATCAATTAAGCATAAGATTTTTTTTGAAGAAAAAAACTTCAGCCCATCAAATTAAGTGGCACTAGTCAATAACTTGTCTGTGCTTTTTTTTTCCTGCAATGATTATAAGGTTTTGGGATATTTACTCCTTTCAATTGGATGCAGATACACACATAAATGGCCCAGTTGAGTGGAGAGAAAATCTATCCAGTCCAGTCGATCTACATTCCTCAGGTGTCCTCAGTTCGACTGCGAACAAATTCAGGTTTACCAAGAGCCTTGAGGAAGCCTATGTCCCACCAAGTTAAACATTCAAATCATCGCCGTTTCATACCAACAGCACTTGAGGGGTACAAGAGCGATTCCTCCTCAAATTTGGAGAATCACCAACCTTCCAAACGTTAGTGCTGTGAGATTTATTTTTTTGCAGTAACGTTGTGGTCCTACTAGTCGAAATCGCTTAACGCCAACCTTGGTATTCTCTCCAGAGGTTGTCAGCACCTGGCGGGATGCTGATGCAGTGTGCTTTGACGTTGACAGCACGGTCTGCCTGGATGAGGGCATCGATGAGCTTGCGGATTTCTGTGGGGCAGGGCAGGCAGTTGCCCAGTGGACAGCTAAGTAATTGAAAAAAAAAATGTTAGCTTCTGGAGCTGTAGCCAAATAACCCTGCTGCAAGCTGGTGTGGCATGTTCAATTCAAGTACTAATTTTAATCTTTGTTTCTTGTTAATAGGGCCATGTCTGGTTCAGTTGCATTTGAAGAGGCGCTCACTGCTCGGTTATCTCTATTCAAGCCATCCATTGACCAAGTACAGGATTGTATAGGGAAGAGGCCACCAAGGTAAGCCCACATGCAAGTTCATTTTCTTATTCTTGTATTGTTTTTTCACAGGATATATGAATCGATTATGTTTATGAGATGGTTACATCGCAGAAGAAAATAGTGCGCTGTTTCGGTTGTTGTCATCTGTTTCTTCTAAGCCAACACAAGCCATCGCTTTTCATACACTATCTGTCTCATGTGTATACATATCGATGCAGCCACTAAACACAACTCTAATGTTGCATGGGAATATTCTGTATCCATTAGTCTTGATGCAAGTGACATTTGATCTGTAGGTTATCTCCTGGAATAGCTGAACTCATCAAGAAGCTAAAAGCTAGAAACACTGACGTGTATCTTGTTTCTGGGGGCTTCCGACAGATGATCAAGGTATAAACACTGAAGCTGTCTAATGCTTCCCCGGTGATATTTCAGAGAAGTCAGTATGCATTTTGTACTTTGATTTTGATCCCTCAAGCTTCTGTTCATTTCAACTTTGTGTTTCTTTAGGCTTACTTTTGACAAAGTTTCAAAGATTGCAATACCGAACAAATCCAGATTCTTCCATTTGCTTGATACATTTTTGTATTCCTTCCTTGTAAAATGATATGTGTTACACTTTTGATTTGTAAAATAATGTAATAAGGTTTGGTAATTTGTATGTTGCTTTCCATTTTCAACAAAGTCTGTCTTTTACCTACCCATTGCTCATCCTGGCAGCCTGTTGCATTGGAGCTTGGTGTTCCCCATGAGAACATTTATGCTAATCAATTACTGTTCGGAACCTCTGGAGAGTATTTGGGGTTTGACCCCAGTGAACCTACTTCACGAAGTGGGGGTAAAGCTGTGGCAGTTCAACACATTAGACAGGTCTGAATGCCACTCTTACCACAGAACCTTTTTCTGCTGGGCATTTGGCACATTGTTGATACTGTTGTGCATGCAGAAATGCAGGTACAAGTCACTTGTTATGATTGGAGATGGTGCAACTGATCTTGAGGTAATTAATCTAAGCCAACACAAGTCCATTGCACCTATGGAGCCATGGTACCACTGCAGTACTGAACCATATTATCATTTTGTAAACATTGTTCAACTAACGCATTAATTAAACTGCAAGTGTTAGGCTAACTATAACTTACCATTTGTATTTTATTTATATTGTAAAGGAATGGCAAGAGGGGTCTATTAATTTTGCTAGCCTGATTACTTTCATCGATGTGCGATGCAGGATGTCTTTCTTCTCATTTTTGATATAAGCATTGTAATCTGGAAAGATATTACTTAGCTTTCAGCATCTGATATTAACTAAGTGGATGGTTTATAACTTCAGGTGTTGTTTAGCTGTTACTGCTTAAAGGCAACCGTCCAGTTCAGAAACACCTTAAGTTCATGTTTACGCATATGATCTGGCAGGCTCGGCAGCCTGGTGGAGCGGACTTGTTTATCTGCTATGGAGGACTCCAGATGAGAGAGACGGTTGCAAGAAAAGCCGACTGGGTCGTCTCTGATTTTCACGAGCTGATGACCTGCTTGGCATAATGTTATTCCTAGCGACAAGGCACCGATTCTTACACTGTCAACCAGTGAATAATTAACTGCCGATGGAAGCTCCTTAGGCTGAGCACTGGGTTCTAGGAGATGTGAGGTAAGAATTGTGAGCACAGCCATGTGTTTATCCCCTCGACTGATTTCAAGAACCTAAAGAATGGGGTTGCATGATGGGTGAACCCTCTTTTTGGCGTCCATCTTTTTGTCTGTGATGGTGAGGATTCTAGAATAAGACAGTATGAGTGGAGGCCAATGTTATGCCCCCCCCCCCC
>OAMR01000596.1:110858-129135 GCA_900205405.1 Echinochloa crus-galli | reverse complement strand
CCCCCCCCCCCCCCCCCTGAATTCATTATAATGTGATGTATATCTGACAATTTGGATAATTCAGTGTGATCTTTTATCGGTGACGGATAACATTAATCAAGTACAATGTTTGCACAACACCTGGCCAAGTCATAAATCTGCTGCAGTGATTTGTTATCCGTATCAAGTTCACCTTTCATGGTTTCAAACCCTGGCTTCAGCTTGGACACGATACATCCATTGCATCTTGAAATCGCAATCTCTAATGGGAAGTGATTTGAGTGTACTTGATTGTGGGAACAGATGGGTAAAACAGACAGCGCGAGTGATTGTGGGAGTATACCATAATCAAAGGTCAAATGGGAGGTGTGACATAGATTGAACTTTCACAAACATAAGACGCGCATGTATTTTAAAATTCGAGCTCTGTAACTTTTGACTAATATAACCATATACAGTGGATCCATGATAGGCTGTATGGGGGCAACTAGACTCCACCTGGCTGTCAGCCCCGAGTTGACGACCTCACGACCATACCTCTTTCAAATGGAATTGATGATACCATTTTTGTAAAATGTATATAAATGTGACAGTTACTAAACCAAGCGTCTAGATACAATTCGGATTATATGATTGTCCCACTAAAAATGAGAATTATTTTGGCTTCAAAAAAATGATAATTGTTTCGGAAGGAAAAGGCTACATAAAAAAGAAGTTGAAATGGAACAAGTAATAGAATTCATGGGGCAAAATAATAATTAAAACAAATTATGCAAACTGGTGGAAAAAAATTAGGCTATTTGTAACTTCAGATAGACAAAAATGCAGTATAATTATACACATATTATAATGTTAGCATCGGCATCATATTGGTCCGGTCCTAGTATAATTATTATAATTTAGTCATAATAGAAAATGTACCGAAAGAATACTGCTCCATACGTGCCAAATTATAATCCGTTTGGGTTTGCTATGTGTATCTAGATACGGGGTATATCCAGATGCGTAACATAAGCTAATGTATCTAGAATACTAATAATTCAGAATGAAAAGAGTAATTGGCATCATGCAAACCGAAAAAAAACTGCCACATTTACTGTGCCAAATTACGGGTTTGTCCCTGTTTCAAATGGTGACCCCAGCCCGCCCTAAACGCCTCTTAAACCCCCAACCAGCGACCGAGTTCACTCCTCGCCTCCACACTCTGCTCTTGAGCCTCACGCCGCCGGGGGCGGCGCCGAGATCCAGGGCCACGTGCCGCCGCCGCGCCTCCCCTCCTCCTCCTCCTCGCCGCCCTCATCCACCCCGCTGGCGTGGAGCGGAGGACGGACGGCCCGTCCGGACCTGGATTGATTTCCAGGTACGGAAGTCCCCTCCCCCGGCGACCTTTCTTGAATATTAACCGCTCGTACTCTATCTGCAGCACGTTCCCTTTCCTGAGAGCGGTTAAAAACGAATCTTTGTCTCGCCCCTCAATCGGCCTACGACTCATCATAGATTTGGCTGATACATTGTGGGAATTGGGTGCTCGTGGTACTGGTTTATTTCCACCAACTAATCTTGGGGATTAGAGTTAAATCCGGGCCGTTTCAGATTTAGGTTGTGCGCCCTGGAAACTATGGGCTTTGATTTCTCTTTGATTCTATAGATGTGCGATGTTTATAGGCTTTATCTACTTTGATGTTGCATGGGCAAGTGTGGCTGGAGGTTGTGTTCCTCTCTGCATTGTTGTCCCAATCGCGCTGGAAAGAAGAGAAATAGAAACCGTTTCATAAACAAGTAAGCATTGTTGTGTCCAGAACACTGTAATTTCTGGGAAAGAGAGCCTTTATTTTGTTGTTGTTGAATCAAACAAAACAGAAAAACTTGGTTTGACATTTTGATTATAGTTCAAGTTGGTTCTGACAGCGCAATCTTAGTTCCATGGCCGTGGGGTTCCAATTTTGTTAATTTTTTAACTGAAAATTGCGACATAAACAAGTAAGTTGTTGTTGTTGGAATCATGTGGCAGAATGGAATTTGTCAAAGTGCTCATATAATTTGTGTGCTCTGAGATAATTTATTGTTTCTCTGACTTGTGCTCTCATGACATTGGATAGTATTAGTTCAACCTCTGCACTTGAGACTAACTATGTCTTGTAAGGTCGCCAAAGAACTGATTTTTATGTTACCCTGCATTTTCTCTTGTTTATCTTACAATGTAGCATGATTCCTAATGTCATAGTCTGCACTCTAATTTACTTTTTCAGCTCCGCAACATAACATAAGCTGCGCCAATGCTTCCAAAAAGTGCACTACTGTGACTAAGCTGCAGGTATCAAAATGTTCAACACATCACTACTTTATCCTATGATGTTTTGTCAATCTACACTTTACCAATCACTATCAATAGAATGATGTGCTGTTCCTTTGTTTTAGTCGAGGCCCTCCCAGAAGGTTGGACAGAGCATAAACAAGAAGTGTGCAAGCAAGATCCCTAATCTTGTCCCACTGGCCGTTGAGGGTAGTTCATTTGTGAATGATTCTAACAGTGCTGAAGAAACACAAAAGGTAGACCTTTTGGCACAGAAAAAGAAGCAGACTGTTTTGGTTGAAAACAAGGGGGCTCTGTCCTTACAGAATACTGAACAAAACAGAGACAGTGCTTGTCATGGGGCATTCTTTGAGGAAAGAAATGCCAGGAATAAACTCGAAACTGCTGCCTTAAAGGCTGGTTAGTCCAGTTGCATCTTTTTTCTCCAGCACTAAACATCTTGACTTCTCTTAGTTAAAATTAGTTTTTAGGTAGGTAATGGAATAAAACATATCATTGGCTCTACATCTGAATGTGCATGCAGCCATTGTTAAAATTAGTTAGAACTCGCAACAACAGCTAAGTCCACAAAATTCTTATGGCTACTCTTGGCTTGGCATGTTACCCTGAGTTGCTGGCTGCCCTGCATCTTTTATGAGTATACTCTTGATTATCATTCGGTCATTCTGCACTTATGGAACATAGAAACAACATAACTGTGACTGTAATTGTCTTTGCCACGGCTGGTTTCTGAGATACTTGTAGAATCTCCATGTCTTTATTTAGTGGGCATATCAGCTAAAAAAAATCTGAATTTTGTTACAGGGGGATCTGATGGTTTAAACGTTGTTGACATTGACAAAAATAATGGTGATCCTCAGATGTGTGTTACCTATGTTGCAGAGATATACAGAAATCTAATGGCCTCAGAGGTAAGTTAAATGTTCTTTGGTGAAAAATAAAATCTTCTTACTACTGTTTTAGGCAGACCATTGGTTCCCTCACATTTCACAAGTCTTATGATCTAGGGGAGAAATGTTATGTTTGGGATACTTGTGTTTCATCTCTGTCCTGCATTGTCGGCATATTCTTGATTGTTCAGACTCCATTTTTTGCTTGTCTTATCCCCCAGCTTATAAGAAGACCTAAGCCAAATTACATGGAGACTTTGCAACAGGACATCACAGAGAGCATGCGAGGTCTTCTAATTGATTGGCTTGTTGAGGTTTGTATGAATTGCTTTTGATGAATAATTCTTCAACTATATTTTTAGGTTAACATTAGGTAATTCACTATTGGCATGTCACTGCACTACTTCACAGTGAAACTGATGTGTATAGTTATATTTGAGTGCTACATACTGCATCTATGAAAATTCTTTTCTCTGTCCACGCATACCATTGTTATCTGATGTGAGAGAAGAGAAGAAATTTGTGTGAGATAATTGAAGAAAAAAACTGAACCAGATGATGATGACTGACTCGTCCTTTGTTCATTCAACACATAACTTGGTGGGAGCATGATATGCTGAAGCGATCATTGTATAATGATTATTGTCATCAGCATCATAATCAGACTTTATACATTTCTCTCATGCTTTCAAGGCATCTGCCTTTTGCTTTTCGCGTGATAATTATCATCTGTACACATTTCAATCTTTGCTTCCCATGGCTTCTAAGCTTATGAAGTTTTATGCATTGTTCTCTTTGCAGGTTTCTGAAGAATATAAGCTTGTGGCAGATACACTTTACCTTACAGTATATCTCATTGATCAATTTCTTTCTCAGAGTTCTATTCAAAAGCAGAAACTACAACTTCTTGGAATAACCAGTATGCTGATTGCCTCGTAAGTTCTTCGATTTTATACTTTAATGTTGAGGCTTTGCAGTTGTCCAGTTGATAGGACAACGTATCTTATAATGTCTTGTGGTTTGTCTAGCTGCTGAGGCATCTTAATGCATCGAATAATTCCAAACGAATGACTCTGCATGTTCTATGTGGTTATATTTACTTATGCCATGGTGTCTGATTTCCATGTCACTCAAAATTTCATAAGCATTCCATTTTCAGGAAATATGAAGAGTTCTGTGCTCCTAGCGTTGAAGAATTTTGTATCATAACAGATAGTACATATAAAAAAGCTGAGGTATTTGTCTCGCTTGGAGTCTGGGGGATTGCTCAACATATATGCAAAGAGCCATTGAACTTGAGCTGATATCCTCCTGAATCCACAGGTTCTGGAAATGGAGCGTAAAGTTCTTAATGACCTGGGATTTCATTTATCTGTTCCAACAACAAACACATTTCTCAGGTTTACTCTCAGTGACCATGCACATATTCACATATACTACCTTTTTCCAAGCAAAATCGTTTCTTCGCTAACAATCTAACATACTTTTTCTTGTTTTCTTTAACTTTGATCAGGAGATTCCTTAGAGCAGCACAGGCTTCTTGTATAGTAAGATCAGCACCAAACCACATTGCAACGTTTCCTTTCAATTTATATTACTATCCCCAACACTAAGTTGCCAAAATACATTTCCAGGGTCCAATGACTACTTTATGTTATCTGGCCAATTATCTAGCGGAGTTGACTTTGGTCGACTATGGTTTCCTTAAATTTCTTCCTTCAGTGGTGGCAGCATCTTCAGTTTTCCTTGCAAGATGGACACTTAACCAATCGGATCATCCATGGGTTCGTACAAAAAAACACTGCTTGTGTACTTCTACACCGTCTTAAAACTTGTTTTACATTTAATCTGTGGCTTCTACTTTAACAGAACACTACTCTTGAGTACTACACCTCTTACAAAAGCTCCAATATTCGATTGTGTGTCCGCGCTCTACAGGAACTGCAGCATAACACCAGTGATTGTCCCCACAAATCCATTCGTGAAAAATACGGGCAGCAAAAGGTATGCAATAATCACTAATTTGCTGTTTTGAGTTTCTATCAGAGTAGCAACTTGCAAGTGAAACCACAAATATCCTTCTTGTTGCTGTGCAAGTCAAAACCTGTTGTTTTGCAACCATGTGATGAACTGTGTTCCGTTGCAGTTCGAGTGCGTTGCCAACCTGAGGTCACCGGAGCTTCTGCAATCACTCTTCACTTGACACAAGCTCCCTGCTGATTCAACCATTTGCTGCAACCATCCTGACACCACATCATCAAATTACTCTACTCCTATCTCCTTGTGCTGCCCCGAGCAGTTTTTGTTCTGTTCCCAAACTTTTTTCAGGTCTTGCATTAGATTTAGAATAGATTATTAGCATTTGTTCCCGACCGGCATAAAAATTGCCTGCATGCAAAGCCACGACTGTGTGCAGGTTGCTGCCCTGAGTTGAAAGTTGTAGGATTGTAACTACCAATCCATCTATCGATATAATTATGATGAGATGCCGTTTGTAAGATTCCATTGAAAATTTGTCTGGCAAAAATCTTTTTGAAAGATTATAGATGTAAAAGTATTAGGCATGAAATTTCCCTTGTTATGCTGAAGAAAGATTAGGAAGCAAAAGATATAACTAGCAAAATTTCAAGATCTTTGAATGAATGTTTGTACTCCATCTATCCCTAAAAAAAAGTCACAATAGCATTAAAAATCTGTCCCACAAAGAAAGTCATTATGTGTTCAGGACAACGTTGCCAATGATGTCCGTGTCATCAGAAATACGGTAAGCATTCGTGTTGCCGGAGGTACGAAGAGATCAATCTCTATGCTCCTGGTATTAAACAACTTTGTTTGGCGACTGTCAAATGATACACAAAGGCTGAGGTATTTGCTTCTTGTGGACTTAGGTTACAGCGAGCTGCCAACAAGAGCTGATATCCTCCTGTTGAATAGGCGCTGAAAATGGATTGGAGTGTGCTGAAGGATCTGTGATTCATATATCTGTTCCAACACCGAAAACATTTCTCAAGTTATTCCCCGTGACATAGTATTTCTTTCCTACTCATCGCTAACTCGTTCCTATTTTCCTTCAATTCTAACCAGGAGATTCATTAGAGCGGCGCAGGCCTGTTGTAATGTAAGTTTGACACTGACCCATATTGCCATACTTCCGTTGGAACTATATGCATTGCACTCAGACAATAAATGTCGATAATTTCCAGGCTCCTGTGACAACTTTGGTGTCTTGTGTCCGATTATCTTACTGAGTTAACACTGGTCGACTGTGGTTTCCTGAATTTTCCCCCATTAACGGTGGTGGTATCTGCTGTCGTCCTAGCAAGATGGACACTTAACCAATCCGACAATCCATGCGTTCTTCAGAAAAAACTAGCACGCAAGCTAAGAAAAAGTGTGGGCACACAAAATATCTGCCACAACTATTCTTGGGAAAGAACAGAAAAGAACTAGTACATATATACTTTTAAGCTATCATGGAATCACACCACGGGCATTTTTTATTCACATCCCCATTCTATTGAAAATCTCATGAAAGGAATTCCCGTTCCTGAAGCAGGGCCCTCGCCCTGTTGCCTGATGAATTTCTTCGAATCGTGACGGCAAGGGCGGTTTGCGATTGCAAACACAAGACAGAACATAAAAGCATAGGAGTGATCGATCATCACTTGTTGTCCCTGTGACCTGACGAAGCCATGAGCACCGCGACGGCCGTGACGAACATGAACAGCATGAACCCGAGCAAGATGTAAGTCCTCCGCGACGACTTCCGGTACTCCCCGAACAGCACGACGCCCCAGAACGTGCTCACAAGCGGCAATGCCTGATTGAAACCAAAAACCAGAATTCTCGTAAACAATTCAGAATACATCATTGTCAAACGCCCATTCTGAAGATTCAGGGCTTTAGACAATAATTTGAATAAGTAATGGACAAGCAACCAGGCATGCCTGAACAGCATCAGCAGCAGCATAGCCAGCAGCCTGGCCGCCCATGAACTGGAGGCCATTGCCGAAGCCGGCGAGCAAGCCGGCGAGGAGGGCCCACTGCCGGCCTCTCCAGTCGCTGACGTAAGCCATGAACGACGACCTGGGCACGCCGGCCATGGGTCGGTAGAGGAAGAGGATGTTGAGGGCGACGTTGATGACGAAGCAGGAGATGCAGAAGTAGAAGAAGGCGGTGTATATTTTTTTTTGAACGCCTCTCATCTGGATACAGCTGTAGTATTTGTTCGTACACACAAATACACTCACACCACCCACACCACTCGCGTACTAAAAAAAAAGAAGGCGGTGTAGACGACCAGGTGCGGCACGCGGTCGAGGGCGTGCCACTGGTCGTTGGTGGCGAGGTTGAACGCCGGCGAGAAGAGCGACAGGCACACGCCGGAGAAGAAGACTAGCCCGATCCCGAAGAAGGTGTTCGACCCAAGGACCTGGTGAGTGCAGTAGAAGATGTTGAAGGTCGATATATTCATATATACGAAACAGGTAGCATTCAGAACAATTTTTGAAAGTAGTTAGTACGTATAACAAACAACATATATGATTTACCCGCCAAGTTTGCAGTCATCTGTGGAGCCATTTAGTTTAGCCTCGTTATCAGCAGCGTTGGAAGCATGGACAGCAGAGCCGAGGATGACGGCCACAAGGAAGCACGCCACACGCCAGGGAAGAGTATCTCCGCCCTGTTGATGCGGTTGTCCAGGAAGTAGTTGATTGTCGTGCCTGCAGACACAAGAGAACGAGCACGAGATGTATGAAGTAAATGTCCAGAAGTCAGAGAGACAACTACGAACAATATATTTGTAGCAAGACTACTGATCCCCAAAACCCGTAATCATCAAAGAATACAAATCTTATGTTACAGAGGAGTGATATACCATACTGATAGATGTCACGTACCTATGACGACGACCATGCTGCAGCTGATGACCTCCGTCAACGAGAGCCCCACGTAGGCCCAGGCGTACTGCGTCGACAGGTTCCCGACGCTGAGCACCGCGCCTCCGGCCATGGCGAACAGCACCGAGGGCCAGTTGTCCTGGGTGAGCTGGGTGAAGAAGTTGGGCGTGTCCGGGCCGATCTGGCCGAAGGTGAGGGCGATGAGCACGGCGGTGAGGAAGTTGGTGATGGAGTAGTCCAGGTACGTGTGCTGCGGCAGCCGGCAACGGCGCTCCAGGAGCGTGCATGAGCAGCGCCGGCCAGGTGCCCAGGAACAGCAGCGACGCCAGCATCAGCGCGATGGCGGTGGCGCCGCCCTTCTCCTCCACCACCATCATCTTCAGGCCTCCTGCTCCGGCTGCTGCTCTGACGATCCAGGACAGAGGAGGGGCGCCGACGTCGAGCACCTGCAGCAAATGTTTTTCAGCTCTGTCAGAGAGTTTGGAAATTCATTCGTCTCTGCAATTGCGAAGATCCACAAAGCAAAGAGAGGAACGGAGGATTCATTCCGTCCATGAACAAGGGCGAGCTGACGAATTGAAGAAGAACAACTGGGAACTAGGAAGAAGACAAGCGCCGGTTACCTTGTGGCAAGTGAGTAGCGAGGGAGAAGAAGACGCAGTTGCAATTGCAACAGCAGCGTCCATGGCGGCCATTTTTAAGCAGCGGCGGCAACGAGTACGTGCAAGCCGCCGCTGACACCAACTTTTGACAAGATCCTACCGCTGAATTGAAAAGCTAGCTAGCCCGGCTTGATCTGCGCGCACGAGTTCAACATTGGCGGCGTGGCGTGTGTGCTGCCACCTCCAGATTCACCAATGGAGTTGGAGCTTTAATAATGGAATGGGGAGCTAGGCTAGCCGAGAGGATCGAAGGGTGATGAGATACGGACAAGCTAGCGATGCACTCGTGTCACCGTTGGGAGAGTGATTGATTGCATTTGCATTGGTCCAAGATCGACAGTGACCCCTGGGTCTCGTTGCTCCAAGCAAATGGCGACTCAAAGACAGAGACGTAAAGCTCGGTGCCACACTGAACACACACGTTTCTGAACAGATGGTAGGCTCATTCGTTCCACCTGATACGCCATTGTTGTTGTTCTTCGTTGGATCTTTTCTTTGGCCCAACCGGGGTGAAGATGTGGATTAACAACAGGTACTGGATTGGTGTTGACGGCAAAATCTCTGACGACAACACGAGGATCGTGTATCAGGCAATGCCATAGATGGGTGTCAAAAGGTTCGGCAGTTCTTTTACCATGTGGCGACTGATGAGCAAAAAGAAGAAGAATTCACACATGCAAGCCAAGAACAATGTCAGCTATTGCGGAAATGTCACGGATATACATGCATCCAAGAGTTGTACCAAGATATAGATCTCAGGCTGAAAAGCAGCCAGGGAATCCATGAATGTCAATCAAAACAACAGAGCTCCCACCACTGCGGACATGCCACGGATGCACATGTTCCTGAAAACAAACAACATCCGAAATCAAAGGTTGTCCATGTTCACGTTTAAGCAGGCGCTCTCGCGGGCGACTGGTTACCGGAGCTTGCTCTGGGGCCGGAGACCCGGGTTCGAGTCCCTGCTCCCTCTTAATAATATGCGGAGGGGCAGTCTCCCTCTTCGGCCTCTTTTTTTTTTTCCATGTTCACGTTTAAGTGCAAAAAAAAGCACAATTCAATTTGAATGAAACAGATTATGTAGTACTAGTGTTCTACTATGTAAACTAGAATTCTAATAAGTTTATAAAATGGAAAACTAATAGAATACAAATCAATTCAGAGTTTCAGTAGCTTTGTAAATCTAGTATCTGTTTGATCTCATATTCCGAGTAAATTCTCAGGTTGATCAAAGAAAGATAGAAAAGAGATGAAACCATCCATCCAACTGTGATCAACTAATTAAGTAGCAAAGGCTTGGATTTAATCTCAAGTCAATAGGAAAAAGAAGAGAATCATCTGTTCCGTTCGTGTCATGAGGTGAAACAGTGCCTCCGATCCACGGAAGAAGAAGAAGAGCAAACAAAATACGTAACAGCAATTGACTCTTCCGAGTGATATTTCCATAGAACAATATCTTTACGTTTACGATGTCCTGGCTCTAGGTTATGGCTACAAGTCCTGGCTCATCATCAGCTCGGCTATGAATAACAACTGACACAAAACCCTCGCCTTGCCGTGCCTCTGTCGGCACCGCCACCGTACAACTAACGCCGCTTCATGTCCTGTTCTGCCTCTTCGTCATCTTGAATAAAACTGTTCAGTAGTGAGGATTGCAATGCTTAAATAACAGCCTTAGATTGTGGGTTCGATTTCTGGGGACGAATTTTTAAATATTTTTTTATAAAAAATCTATATACCGTGGTTTAATTAGGGGATTCTTCTTCTTAATAAAATAGCATGGGCCGTCTTACCCACTGAATAGGTTTTTTTTTTAAGATCCACCTATCGATCCCAGTGCTCCTGGTATTTACAACCATATTTGTTTGCCAACTGACTGCACGAATCCTAAGGTATTTGTTTCTTAAGTTCCAGTGAACTGACAACAAAAGAGTTGGAGAAAGCTCAAGGATCTAGGACTCGTTCCTGTTTTCCTTCAACTCTAATCTAATCATGAGATGCATTGGAGCGCCACGGGCTGGTTGTAGTGTAAGATTATTGGCACTGAACATATGCATTGCGCTCAAAGAATGAATTGAATGCCAAACTTAATTTCCAGGCTCTTGGCACAACTTTGGGTCATACGACTGACTGATGATTATATCTTATTACTGAGTGGACATTGGTCGGTTACTGGACAATGGATGCTGATTGCTGAGAAGGAAAAAAAAAAGAAACAGGAGGCCAATATGGCAGCATCACTAACACTGAAATGGCAATAAAGGTCAAGAGATAACCGAAGTTTCCAGTATGAGACATAGAAACTATTGGGTTTGGACGCGAAATGTAGAATTTCATATCGAATCAAGCTAGATCGATTAGTGTACCAAGACACTGCACTTGCAATATGACCTCGAACACGAATGTCTGCCATCTTTTGCCAGCAGATGCAAAACATGCAACAGAGCAGGTCCAACAAAGCACACCTCGATGGTTCGTTCAACACAAAGTCTCTCGTTCCGTTATTTAGACAGAAGAGACCTATAAGGTTTACAGAAAAACACCAGACGCTACAGATGTTCTGGAATCTGATCCGGGATGATCATTCGCCTCACTTTTACTGGTACGCTAGGGGGTAGCATGGAGAAGAAACTAGGCCCTTTTGTCGGCGTAGTTATCAGGCTCGTCGTCCTTGAACAAATCGTCCATGATTTCATCGTTCTTGTTGCTGCTGAAGCTGGCTCCAGCGGAGTCGCTGCCACTGCCAAATCCACCAGCAGGGCTTCCACCAAATCCACTGTCACCGCCGAAGCTGCTGTCGAAGTTGTCACTTCCTGCAGCACCAAAATTACCCCCAGCACCACCTGCAACTCCACCACCCCCATAGCCGCCACCACCCATGTTGCCACCATAGCCCCCACCACCCCTGTTGCCACCATAGCCCCCACCACTGCCACCATAGCCTCCACCGTACCCACCGCCACCATACCCGCCGCTGCCACCGTAGCCACCACCACCACCCGCCCGGAAGCCACTTGTCCTCTCGGTAGCTTGGTTAACCCGTATGCTCCTTCCATGGAGCTCCTGGAATCAGCAGGAAAGAAAGTCAGGTGTAGGATAGAAATTTACATGAGAAAAAAATTGAAATTAAAAGATATAAATCACTGCAAGGTCAATACAGTGAACTGAATTCAAAATGCCACCAACCAAAAGATCAACATTAAAGAGCAAAGCAAATAAAAATCCCACAAAGGAATGAATCTTTCTACCTATTTTCAACATACATTAACAGCTAAAATTGCATTAATATATTGGATCAATAGAAGTTTTTTTTGGTAGTTGAAAGGATTTAAGGACCGACGCAGAAGTGTAGAAAAGAAGTACAGAATCATCCATCATAACGAAAACAATTCCATTTATGACTCTGAATGTCATGGTTTTCTTAGCATTTGATCATGATAGTCTAACATACAGGAATTTATATGAGAAGCACAGTTGAACTACATTATAACCACATACCATGAACATGAAAGACAAAACCATACACAATCAACATAAATTTTAACAAAAACTTATTCTCTATCAAAACACTAAATCATCATATTTTCTACAAGATAATGCACAAATTAAAACAATACTGCGGAGAAAGCTGGATTAGGAGAACCTGAGCAGAGGGTAGCCTTAATTAAATGTGCAAATTGAATACATTTTACTTCCTCCATTCCAAATTAAAACCATATAATACATATGCATAGCAAAAGCATGAACCAACCGATCCATCCATAGCTGTAATGGCAGCAGAAGCTTCCTCAGATGATGTGTAAGTTATGAAGCCAAAACCTCTAGACCTCCCAGACTCACGGTCCATGATAACTCTAGCTGCGCAGATTGAAGCATATCTGGTCAGCAAAGAGTAGAGACTGGACAAGTGCAGCAAAAAAGTAGAGCCACTGAAAGCGCAGCAAAGGGCATGATACCTTCAATGACCTGTCCATAGTTGGAGAAGGCGTCTTTGAGACTCTGATCATCAGTGCCATAGGAAAGCCCTGTAACAATATTGTAAAGGTATCAGGAAATTATACAGCAACAGAAAAAATTGACAAGTAAACAGATGAGCATATAAATTATTTGCAGGCAAGAACCTCCAACGAAGAGCTTGGATGATGACATGCATCTGATTGCTTGATAGATAGAATGACTTGAACTCGTTGCTTTCTTGAGAAGACCACCAAGCTTATTAGCTAGCGCCATTGTTCCAAGCTGAACAGGAGAACTTAATAGTTAGCAACAGATATTTAATACATATACTCAATAATAGAGGAGATGTTTTAAGGTACTTCTGTACTAGGGACACCATAAAATAAATGTTCCAAACAAAAATTAATTGAATGTATAGCTTCTAAATTGTTGAACAGGGTTATTTTTATTGCCATAGTTCTGAATGTTATTAGCCAGTCCTTCAGATAACGTCATCTCTACCATCTTGTTTAACAAACAAATAAACAAACATGTGTTTCTAAGCCCTGAACAATGTGCAAACATTCTGACATTTGAGCAAACAGCAAAATGTGGCAGGGGCAAAAGCTTTCATGGATATACTAGTCTTGATCAGTTGTGTAGAGAACAAATTCTCAATGAATACAGCAAGAGCCAAGAAAAAACTATGAATCCTCTGAGCTCACAGGGGATAACTAGCCACTAAGAGAACATGTAGCTATGATGGAACCACATCAGTCAAAAGCTTCCGCAAAAAAAAGACTTCTGTACATTAAAAACTATGCAACAAATTAATATAATGTACAATTGTAGATCTTGTGCATTTTTTGATTCAGTGGAACAATGATCTTGGGAGTAACCATAAAAAATAGCTTTAGAAACAGGTGAAGTCTGGCCTTACATACAGTGGCTGACTCACATGTATCAAATCTATGCAATTCCTTATACCAAAACATTGTAACAGAAAGAAGACAAGTTATGCATTCAGGTGGGCACTACAGTATCCATCAACTGCGGCGGCAAAATGAAGCATCCATCGGCATCAGAAAGGCGTGTGTAGCAGATGACCGCAAACGCAAAGAAATGCTAGACGACAGCTTCATTCTACCCTAGGCACATGGTACGCCAGCACACGGCCAAATCAACCAATCACCTAGGCAAGGAAGCGAAACTCGTAACCACAGAGCGAGTACACATACCAGTATACCACATACCAAGGATCGATCCCCACCCCCTCAACCATCCAGATGTAAAACACTAAACCCCTAGCCTCTCAAACGCACAAAACAACCATAAACCGCAGGAAATCATAAACCCTACCCCACTCTAACTCGCCAATCGCTCCCCCAACGACGCATCCACCAAAATCCCCCAAACAAAATTCAAAGAGAAAACACGCGGACCACCGGTTCACCACCGCCGCCGGCGCGGCGCATCATACCACGCGACGGATCACATCACCGGCACCCAAAAACAGACAAAAAAATCAGAGACTTAACAGATGCTAGGGTTTAAGCGCATACCTGAGGAGGGGATTGGGCAGGGAGAAGGGTTTAGGGGAAGGCGGCGGCGAGAGCCGAGTGGAAGGCGCAGGCCCGTGGCTAATATAGGGCTCGCGGGGGCATCCTCCGCCGTCGGATCTGCTCGACCCGCGGGCGGATCACCCCGTCCGATCGCGTTGACTTTTCAACGCCGCGGGGGTGGGCGACGGATATTTTCCGTCGGAGAGGCGGTAACGGGAGGGGGGATCGCGTGTGACGGCGCTGACAGGTGGGGCCCGCGTTCGCGGTGGGCCCGCGCGTCAGTGGCTGGGGTTAGTGTCGGCCCTGGGATTTCGTCCCCTGTCTGTAATTTCGAGCAAGTTGCAGGGGGCAATTGGTAAAAGGGGAAGCTCAGCCCAGCGGACTCCGCCGAGATCGGCGGCGGCGGCGCGGATCATGGCGGCGCAGAGGGAGAAATCGGCGGCCACGGCCGGCCCCGCCCCCGGCGCTGCGGCCTCGGGCTCGCCGTCCCCTTCCTCCTCGTCCGGCGCTCCCTCGGCGGCGGCGGCGGCGGCGGCCCCGTCGGGGGAGCGGTGGAGCGCGGCGATCGGGAACCTCGGGGAGCTCGGCGCCAACGTGGACGGGCTGCAGAAGCTGCTCGCGCGGAAGGCCGTCTTCGTCGACGACGACATCTTCTCCAAGGCCTCGCTCGCCGCCGACCAGGCCCGCACCATCAAGGTATCCCCTGCCGCTACCAGATCCTTCCTTCCCGCCCTCTGCGGCTCCGCTGGCGTCGTTCACTTGAAATGCAGAACCCGCAGCTTAGGAAGTAGGAGCGGATCCTGAGCAGGGCGCGAGTTTGAGTGCTTGAACGAATGAATGAATGATTCAATTTTTGTGTGACGTGTATCTCTTTGGCATGGGTTCGTAGAGTTAGGCAACTTTGGTAACGAGCCCATCCAATGGAGAAATGGAATTGGTTGTTTTGATGGAACGGAAAAATTGATTGGTGGAACTGAATGCTAAAGACTGGTACTTTGTGTTCCAATGCCGCCAATGGAACTTCTCATCTTTCGGCATTTGTTGTAGAATTGTGCTGGACCTGACACACTCTTAAGATGTTTACAAAGCTTGTGGTTTTAATATACCAACACCGATACGATGTTTAGGAATGTCAGGAAGTGAGCTTTGGGTCCTAAATTTTGGATCTGCTCACTTGTCGATCTATCGCAAAAATCAGAGGTGGATTTATGTGTCCATCTTTTTTGATATTATGATGTGTCTACTTTTGGATATTATAATGTGTCCATCTGTTTCATACTATTATTGATACTAGCTGCCAAAAATTGCTCCTTTGACTTTTACATATCTTGTCTCTTCGATAATATGGAAGGGGTTATGTTCTGTCGCGTCTTTGTGTTCTATCACTTCGATAATGTGGTTATAGCACTTCAATCAGACACACTTAAAACACAAGTTTAAGACATTGGTATTTAGTTGGCTTTGTTCTAAAATCATCCTTTTTTATATTGAGTTTAAATTAGAGTTAGTTCCTTTTGAGTGCAGGAAATTTTTATTCTGGGGTCTCCACAGAAATAGTAACCGATAAAGGTTTCTTTTTAAAAAACTAATAAAGTTTGTGCCGTTTAGTGCATCAATAGTAAACCTGCTGTGCAAGTAATGTGTTATGCGTCTTATAATTATTATGAAATAATATGTATGGTAAAGAAAACCAAAACATGGTATTATTTCCCTGATTTGCATGTACTTTCGCATTTGAAAAGTATTTGTATCCATAGTTCCAGACAGAGTAAATAATTGCAAATTTTGTTGATCATTCGACTTTGCGGCCAAATCCATATTTATTCTGGATGTAAAAATCAGTAGTAGTGTTTGTTGGTTTCCTGGCTTCAAGCCAACAATAAGTTACTTAAGTTTGTACTTGTTGCTGTGGATTAGGTTCTTGAGCAGAGGGTTCAATCTCTGGAACGTGAACTCGATGCTGCCATTTCTTCTGCTGCTAGAGCTCGTACAGAGAAACGCCAGGCTGAAGCCGCCCAAAGAACCGCAGAGTTACGCACACAGGAGGTCACAAAGGAGCTGGAAAACACTGCAAGTTTGTGCCGTTCTGTTTCTACGCTACCATGCCTATAAATTGATGAGCAAAGCATTTTTGAGAACTGAATGCCGTCTTTGATCACGGTTACATCTTGCAGGAGTGTTTCAGCTACACATGGAGGAGTTGCGGCTGAAGCAAGAGGAGATTGAGAAGAAAGATAGTGATATCAAGGTGTTGGAAGCTATAATACGAACCCTTAGTAGCAAAGATGACACCCTTAGCAGCAGAGATGACGATGGATCCAGCGAATAAATACCATACACAGTGAGCAGGCTAATATCAAGTATCTCCCCGTATGATTGTATGAGTATGATTATATTTCCTTTTTCTGGGTTTAAGCCCTTTTATCACTCAGATGGCTGTAAATTGTTTCGAGACAAGATTGAGATTCAGAGAACTGTCAGATGAACATATACATCGATACGTTTATGCTTTGTTTATTATAGCAATACTAATGATATGTTAATCGACAACTTTTGAACTGTTCATAATGGTACGTCTGTTCTTGCTGAATTGCTGATACGAGAGAAAGAGTTGTTTTGTGGCAAGGAGGACAGAAAAAAGCGGGCTCCAGTCATGCTATACACGGTGTGGAATTTGTGGAAAGAACGTAATCGGCGAGTCTTTGAGGGAGTAGCTGCGCCACCATCAAGAATCCTGACTCTGATCAAGGAAGAGATGCATTTGCGTTTTGTGGCCTGTGGCCAAGGCGAGACTCCTTTCGTTTAATTATGTTACGTCCATTGAGTTTTGAGTCCTTAGTTTCATGTAATAACAACTATGTAAACATTCGCATGCTTCTTCTCCTTATATGAATAGGCAGTGCTCCTGCCCCTGGTTTCAAAAAAAAAAGAGTTGTTTTTTCCTCCATTAGTTGAGCTACAATATTGGAATCCACTGTAGATTGTAAATGTTGCATGATCAGGCATCATAACCAACTTTAGTTTTCCTATGTTTAGCGTTTTTACTTGAGCTGATTCCTTTTTTTTGTATGAATATAAGATCCCGTTCTGCTCCCGCTTTTTTTTATTCATTTTTCATTAAGATGTGCTCATTGATTCTGATTCGAATACTATGCCAAAGCGCTTGATATGTGCCCTTTGGCATAACTTTATATATTATCAAAGAAGAGAAACACGTCGGAGCTAAGTAAGATAAAATTTTAAAAAGAAAAAAAATGCAATGGAATGCAATATGCACTCAATTTTGTTGAACCAAAGTATAGCTCGATCACTTTTTTTTTGAGATTAGTATAGCTCGATCACTATTCACTACCCCAGCCTACAGAAAACCTTATTGGGCCCATCTGACCATCCGCATGGCCCACCAACCTACATCTGGCTCTCCTAATCCACCAGATCCACTTGCAACCAATCCACCTTCCATCATACCCACCTGATGCAAAACCACAACTCGAATGCGCCCCACAACGAGAGATTGGCCAGGGTGCCAAATCTTGAGAGGCTCACCAATGTAGTGGCAAATCTAAAAATGTCTTCCCCATTACACAGCGAGTACATTGTACAACGCAGGGAATACATTGTTTCATATATTGCATAGACTTCATGTTCCGACCATATAAAATATGTGAGGATAACCCTTATAATATTGAAGGAGAATATATACAACATCATAAAACTCAACATATTTTATCTCTAAAAAACTACTGAAAGATAACTAGTCATTTCCTTATTGGATCGGCGCGAACAAAAAAAACAATATAGTTTAGGATCATTCAAAAGATAAACTTTGGCAAGGTAGAAAACACCATGAGAATCATCACCATCCGTTACATTAACTTTGTCACTATCGGAGATCGTGAGATTATTTTCTACATCAATGTGGGATAAAATAGAATTGGATCCAACGGTCAGAACCTACATGCGTCCTGCTCGGTTGGCTAGTGCTGGTTTTTGCTGAGAGAAAAACATTGTTGACTGGTTGGTGGCTGGTGCT
>OAMR01000596.1:71530-109660 GCA_900205405.1 Echinochloa crus-galli | reverse complement strand
CTGATTTGCATGTACTTTCGCATTTGAAAAGTATTTGTATCCATAGTTCCAGACAGAGTAAATAATTGCAAATTTTGTTGATCATTCGACTTTGCGGCCAAATCCATATTTATTCTGGATGTAAAAATCAGTAGCAGCGTTTGTTGATTTCCTGGCGTCGAGCCAACAATAAGTTACTTAAGTTTGTACTTGTTGCTGTGGATTAGGTTCTTGAGCAGAGGGTTCAATCTCTGGAACGTGAACTCGATGCTGCCATTTCTTCTGCTGCTAGAGCTCGTACAGAGAAACGCCAGGCTGAAGCCGCCCAAAGAACCGCAGAGTTACGCACACAGGAGGTCACAAAGGAGCTGGAAAACACTGCAAGTTTGTGCCGTTCTGTTTCTACGCTACCATGCCTATAAATTGATGAGCAAAGCATTTTTGAGAACTGAATGCCGTCTTTGATCACGGTTACATCTTGCAGGAGTGTTTCAGCTACACATGGAGGAGTTGCGGCTGAAGCAAGAGGAGATTGAGAAGAAAGATAGTGATATCAAGGTGTTGGAAGCTATAATACGAACCCTTAGTAGCAAAGATGACACCCTTAGCAGCAGAGATGACGATGGATCCAGCGAATAAATACCATACACAGTGAGCAGGCTAATATCAAGTATCTCCCCGTATGATTGTATGAGTATGATTATATTTCCTTTTTCTGGGTTTAAGCCCTTTTATCACTCAGATGGCTGTAAATTGTTTCGAGACAAGATTGAGATTCAGAGAACTGTCAGATGAACATATACATCGATACGTTTATGCTTTGTTTATTATAGCAATACTAATGATATGTTAATCGACAACTTTTGAACTGTTCATAATGGTACGTCTGTTCTTGCTGAATTGCTGATACGAGAGAAAGAGTTGTTTTGTGGCAAGGAGGACAGAAAAAAGCGGGCTCCAGTCATGCTATACACGGTGTGGAATTTGTGGAAAGAACGTAATCGGCGAGTCTTTGAGGGAGTAGCTGCGCCACCATCAAGAATCCTGACTCTGATCAAGGAAGAGATGCATTTGCGTTTTGTGGCCTGTGGCCAAGGCGAGACTCCTTTCGTTTAATTATGTTACGTCCATTGAGTTTTGAGTCCTTAGTTTCATGTAATAACAACTATGTAAACATTCGCATGCTTCTTCTCCTTATATGAATAGGCAGTGCTCCTGCCCCTGGTTTCAAAAAAAAAAGAGTTGTTTTTTCCTCCATTAGTTGAGCTACAATATTGGAATCCACTGTAGATTATAAATGTTGCATGATCAGGCATCATAACCAACTTTAGTTTTCCTATGTTTAGCGTTTTTACTTGAGCTGATTCCTTTTTTTTGTATGAATATAAGATCCCGTTCTGCTCCCGCTTTTTTTTATTCATTTTTCATTAAGATGTGCTCATTGATTCTGATTCGAATACTATGCCAAAGCGCTTGATATGTGCCCTTTGGCATAACTTTATATATTATCAAAGAAGAGAAACACGTCGGAGCTAAGTAAGATAAAATTTTAAAAAGAAAAAAAATGCAATGGAATGCAATATGCACTCAATTTTGTTGAACCAAAGTATAGCTCGATCACTTTTTTTTTGAGATTAGTATAGCTCGATCACTATTCACTACCCCAGCCTACAGAAAACCTTATTGGGCCCATCTGACCATCCGCATGGCCCACCAACCTACATCTGGCTCTCCTAATCCACCAGATCCACTTGCAACCAATCCACCTTCCATCATACCCACCTGATGCAAAACCACAACTCGAATGCGCCCCACAACGAGAGATTGGCCAGGGTGCCAAATCTTGAGAGGCTCACCAATGTAGTGGCAAATCTAAAAATGTCTTCCCCATTACACAGCGAGTACATTGTACAACGCAGGGAATACATTGTTTCATATATTGCATAGACTTCATGTTCCGACCATATAAAATATGTGAGGATAACCCTTATAATATTGAAGGAGAATATATACAACATCATAAAACTCAACATATTTTATCTCTAAAAAACTACTGAAAGATAACTAGTCATTTCCTTATTGGATCGGCGCGAACAAAAAAAACAATATAGTTTAGGATCATTCAAAAGATAAACTTTGGCAAGGTAGAAAACACCATGAGAATCATCACCATCCGTTACATTAACTTTGTCACTATCGGAGATCGTGAGATTATTTTCTACATCAATGTGGGATAAAATAGAATTGGATCCAACGGTCAGAACCTACATGCGTCCTGCTCGGTTGGCTAGTGCTGGTTTTTGCTGAGAGAAAAACATTGTTGACTGGTTGGTGGCTGGTGCTGGTTTTTGCTGAGAGAAAAACACTGTTGACTGGTGGAGCCAAACGAATAGGATGCAGGTCTAAAATTTGCAGATGAAACTGTTTAGGACACACAAATCCTGCGCCTTGCTGTTACCTAGGTGTGCCAGGCCAGTCAATCAAAGTCCAACACAACCACTATCTTACCATGACCTGCCCGTTGTCTCCATCATACCCACCTCCGATTGAAAACTTTGACCATGATGCACCCCACACAAATGGGACCTCCAGCCATCAAACATATTGTAAAATGGTACAATAAACTTTGTCTTTTTTGTGGCCAACAGAAATTAGATAAAAATATATTAATCTTAGTCCTTACTTATAAAAAACTTATGATATGACCACTACATTATCAACAAAAATACTACTCTCTCTATTCTAAATTATATATCATTTTATATTTTTAATATATAAATTTTACTACGTATGTACTCCTGTTCTAAACGTCTTCTATTTAGGATACGGAGGAGTATATACCTAGATACGTAGCAAAATCTATAGATCTAGAAAACACAAAATAATTGTAGTCTAGAATGAAGGTAGTACATTGTATACACACGAATGAAGAAAATAAACAATTAAACATTTTGTTAGATTAGTCTCATCCACAGAATCACAATCATAAACCGCAGCATTTCCCCGGTTACCAACTTACCATGTCACTCTCAGCTGCACAGCGCGGAAATCCGATAACCGATAACTTGAGGGACTGTATCGAAAATCCTCACCCTCAATAAAATAAAGGCAGGGGAGAGCAAGCCAGGGGAGAGGCCCCTCCGCTTCCGTGCCTTCCTCTCCTGCGGCTCAGGCCAGCGAGCAGCGGCGGCTGCGGGATCCCTCGCCTCCAGCCGCCCGGATCCGGCGACCAAGGTGCGTGATCTCCCCGAATCTAGCCCCGCCGTGACCTCCTTCGCCGACCGCCCCTCCCCCCCAGCCGCCATTCCCGAGATTCGGCGGGGGATTTCCCCCGAAATTCGTTGGATATTCGCGGTTCCCGGTGCCGAACCACACCGGTGTGGATATTCGGCGAGGCTTTGCTTGCCGATCGCGTGATTTCCCTGACACTGCGTGGGGTAATCGCGCGCCGTTGCGGCGCATTTCTTGCTTGAGCATGGATGGTGATTCTGTTCTCTGCCACGGCCTTGGCCTCCGATCTAGCTGCTCGGTTTGCTGTGGCTGCACTGTGAGCTGTAGCTTGGGCTTACAAATTCCGTCCTTATTGCGTTTCCTCAAAGAAAAATGGCTGGCAAGGTTGCGGCTTGCTGCCGGCAGCCAACCACGGTGCGTGCACGCACTATGGAGTTTGTTTGTTTTCGAACTTTGAACAGTGCCTTCAATCGAAATGCCTTGCTTTTATAATTCCTTAGGCTATAGATGGCCAGACGGGTCGCTATAGATGGGAGATGGCCAGATGGGTCGCTATAGATGGGAAATTTTATAATTCCATCATGTGGTGTTTGCTGACACCGTCGACGGCTTACCGGTCAGGGGGAAGTTGAGGTGGGTACATCAATGGGCTGTACCGGACCGAGTTTCTTTAGTTGCGTTGCCCTTTTCTCTGAACCAATAATTGAGCAAATCCTGTGGCGCTAGCTTGGTACTGTTGTTTCTTATAGCTGGTTCCACGACATTGCTTGAAAAGGAAGCAAGCAGAAGTAGCAAACTATGGACAAGTAGCAGTTTACCTTTTACGATTGTGTCACCGTCGTACGAATTAGTATTCTAGATTGGGTAAAAAATGTGCTCCTCTAATACGTCCTGGTGTTTGAGTACTTACATTTTCCTAAGCATTAGCATGATATGCAGCGAATTGTGTGGACCTACCTCTCTGCTTAGGAAATTGAGTGAATACTCATTAGTTGCCAACAACTGAAAAATCCTTCGCTTTATTGATGGTGAAGTGTTTGCAGGGTTGAACAGAACTAGCCTATGAAACTCCTTTTTGTTGTTTTAAAGTCGTTGCTTGAGCTTTTTGGGCCCTCACTGTTCATGTACCTCAAACTAATTTTGCAGAGTAATCGACAAACTTCCTTAAGATGGGTCGTGGTGTTAGCAGTGGGGGTGGTCAGAGTTCCTTAGGCTACCTCTTTGGTGGCGATGAAGCTCCAAAATCAGCTGAGAAGCCTGCACCTGTTCAAAAGCCAGCGCCTCCATCCTCCGCTGAGAAACTAAAAGATATCCCAGCTGGTATTCAAAGTAGTAAATCAAACAATTACATGAGAGCTGAAGGCCAGAACTGTGGAAATTTCCTCACGGTCAGTATCCAATGTCACTTAAGAACATTTGAATGATGCCATTTTGGATTAGCAATTAAGTATGGAAAAAACGTGCAGGTGGAGCAAGAAAAAAAAGTCTATATGCTCTTGTTCATAATTTGCTCTTAGCCTTTGATCTAGAAGTACTCGTTTAGATTTTGCAACAAGTACTCTTGAGGATATGATTACAATGCTGTGTTCTCCATTGGCATTTATATGAAACATGGTTACATTAACATGCTCTCCCAACTGACCTCCACCATTTTGTACTTTTGTGTTTGGCCTTTCTTCTCTGCGGCAGATCCGCAGATGTGATCTTACTAAACTGCCGACAGTTATAAGAGCCTGAATCTTCCTTGTTATTTGAAATAGACAAATATTTGTAACATTTTGTTGCAGTTATAGCTGTTTAATAATAGTATGCAATTAATATCAATTAGAATAATCTCTGTTTCCTGTTATTATGTGGGGAGCATTGGTAATTGAACAAGAGTTCAAATTTTGGGTTTATATATGCTTTGCACAGTGACCCAGAACTTTCAATTTCTGCACACGTAAATGGCAATGCCTTGCCGATTCTTTGAATTTCTGAATTGGTCATGTGCTTCCACAGTTCTACTCTAATATAGAATATTTTGCTAAAATGCCTTATATATGACAACCAAATGTTTCATGATCATTTATAACAAACAGGTTGTTTGTTAATGTACTTGGTTTGTGGCTGAACATGCACAGCGGCGTCTATGAAATATATACCCTGAAATATTTGGTGCACTTTAAGCTTATATTTAGTTGTATGCAATACTGCAGGACCGTCCGTCAACCAAGGTGCAAGCTGCTCCAGGTGGTGGCTCTTCACTTGACTATCTTTTCAGTGGTAGCAAGGACGGCAAGTGATGCCAACTTTCTGTTTCGCCATGAGCTTGGAAGAAAGGTTCCTGCTTAACCAAAAAAAAAAAATTGTGTTCCCATGAGTAACTATCAAACTGCTCATGGTCTGTCTGTTGCTGGGATTGCTTGTATGTGTGCATGTGTTTGTGTATTGTATGTCAATCAGCAGCTACTGGTACTAAGAGCTGACCTCTGTCCTTGTTGATGTAATTGGCGCCATGATCATGTTGACATTATCACGAGTGATGCTTTGATGTATAAGACTCTTCGAGTTGTGCCGTATTTGATATGTTTGGCTGTTTATTGCTCACTGCTGTACTAAAGTTGTCTGAAGTTCTGTTCACCTTTAGAAGTTTATCTTTTTGTATTGGTGAGGTGATAAACGGGTTGCTATGCAGATGTCCCAGCAGATGGTGAGTTCTTAGTCTAAAATGCATGCACTGAAACTATGCGGGTGTAAAATTTTCTTGACCGAACGCTAACGATATAATTGTATGATCTCGCATGAGATACTATGATTATCTCGCATTATCTTTCTAAAAGACAACTGTTGCACTATTGAGTTATTAATATCAAACGTCCAAATGACCTTACTAGCCATACGTTTAGACATTATAATATTTCTTTTAGAAAATTAGCCATGAACCAGCAATTTGATCTACAAAAAGATCCTAGGAGATCATATGTTTTTTGTTTGGACGAGGTTTGGTCAAAGTCTACCAATATGAATTTTGTAAATTTTGTCCATTGGGCAAGGCCTCTCCCCTTTGTACCTTTTTGTCATAATAAAGTTTCCTTACATTAACGTTTCCCAGTAAACAAGTTAGTACATTTAATTGATAAAATATACTGTTACATTCAATTAAATTATTTAACATTAGCATTGATATTTAATTTTGATTTTTATTTGTTTATAATATACGAGATCATGTGTATAAATTTAAATTAGCTAGGTTTGAATACTTTTTGCCATAATTAAGTTGTGTTACATTAACATTTATTAGTAAACAATTTAGTACATTTAATTAATAAAATATCATGTTACTTTTATTTAAATTGTTTAACAATAGTGTTGATATTTAATCTAATTGTCAAATGGCAGTGATTGCCCCTTCAGTCACTCTTGACCAAATTTCACTCACATGTTAAATAAATAAATATAACACAATACTTTGTTAATGAAGATAAGATAGAATCCTCCTATGCCAGATATATTTCATTATCTTTGCTACGTTCTTGGGTTATATTATATGAATGCAAGTGTATGCAAATGATATATATGATGCATATAAAACAATATGTATGCACATATGTGTGTGAAAGATATGTAAGTGACATTTGGGCAAGAGCGTGGGAAGGACCATCACAAACGGTTTGTGATGTACCATAAAAACCGTTTGTGATAGCTTTCTGCAGTAATGTAAAATCATCATTGTTGTGATACATTTAAGGTTGTGTCCTTCCATGTTTAAGTTTTTGAGTGAACTCCTTAGCAAACTCATGCAGAGGCTAGAATAAAATTCCATTTTCTAAAAAAGGTCCATCTTGCATCCATAATATATAATAATAAGTCCATGCAAACTAGCAAACTCTATTAGCATAATTGATATGCGATGGTCATTAATTTATTTTAGCCTAGCAAACTTTGATCATCAAAGTCATAATATCAGCTACAAAGACCATTCTCAGTGCAAGTTTCATATGGGTTCGAATCTTATCAAATAGTGTGGAAATTTTTAGGAGAGAGAGAAGTTGAGTTTTATCCAGATCAAACTTGGTGTATACAGTTACGAAGAGTTTTTAAAATGATACAGCTAGCAAATTGTTTCATTTTTCATGTCTTTTGTCGATACCGTGTGGTCATGGCTAGTATGCTAGTACTTTTTTTTAGCTACAATTGCAAGTTGGCTCACAATTTATGTGACATTTGATCTCGACACCATATGACAATTGCATATTATGATTAGTCAATGAAATCGCAAAATAAAATCTATATTGTGAGGGGTTGTTTTCATCAATGTAATAAACCTGCCAAGATGATGTAGCACTCTTGAAAAATAATCATCCAAACACTAGTCCAATTAACTGCCATCTCTTTGTTATGGCGCCCCACAAATTGATAATCTAAAAAGAAACATTTTCTTGTAGACACTCAGTCTTCTATAGTCGCCATGATTTTAATAGGGACCTCTACTTTTTTACCCGCGGGTCGGACCTACGATCACCAACGCCGCGTTTGTCTTCACCCCATGGCCCATTCCTCTTCACCCCGTGTCTTCATCCCATGGCCCATTCCTCTTCACCCCGTATCGTCCGCGCCTCCGCGCTCGCCCAGCCACTCCTACCGCCAGCCCCGCCTCGCCGGCGAGGCCACCCTTGCCGACCCTCCACCTCTCCCTACCACTCCTTCCATGTTCCAATCTCCTACCGCTTCCCACGCGACCACCACCGTCGCTAACCACTGTGGTCATGATATCCCTGCTACGAATCTTAGCCCAACCGCCCTCCTCCACCGGCACGGCGGGCAGCGCCACCACCGCCTCGCCGTCCCGCCGACACCCTGTTGGCGCCGCTGGTCCTCCAGCCTCCCTTGCCATTCCTTTAGATCCGGTGACCATAGATCCCGTCCCCAACACGAAACCCCCCAAACCCTAACCCCAACCTCAAATCCTAACCAGAATCGGAGCGCGCCAGAGAAGGAGGAGGTGCTCGCTGGAGGAGTTGTTTTTTCCAACAGATTTATTATGGTATACATAGTCCGTATATATTGAACTCAGCCAGCTCCCATTTGTAATTTGTACGTACTAGCAAGAGACTGTCGCAGGTACTTGTTACAGGACATTAGGCTGTAAAACGGAGCTGACCTGCGATTGGCTGTTTCTTGCCTTACGTCACCGAGTTTGTCCCTCCCATGCGTCGCCATGTGTCCGGCCAGATCATATCGTTCACGTGAAAATATATCGTGCCGGAGCTCCACGGTACGTACTGTACGTTTCTTTGTTGCTTGAAGACTATTCGTCGTCGATGTGGAATATTTGGAAGATGGAGAAAGCTAGGAGGCTGCAGCTGCCATACAGCAGGCGGTTCAGCATTCAGCTTCCATACTTCAGGTATCCAGTACATATGGGCGGTGTTTAGTTCAGGGAATTAGAAAATAAAGTTCGGTGAAAATGTCACATTGGACACTGTAGCGCATTATAGCACTTTTCGTTTGTTTGTGGTAATCATTGTCGTACCATGACCTAATTAGACTCAAAAGATTCGTCTCGTCGTGTACATCAAAACCATGTACTTAGTTTTTTTATTTACCCGTGTTTAGTGTTCCATGCATGAGGAGAGAGATTTGATGTGATAGATGAACAGTGAAGTTTGGAGAGAGAATTTTTGTGTTTTGAAGGGAACTAAATAGGGCCATGGATACCTGAATTTTACATCTCTGAAAGGGGCGTACTCTACTCACTTTATGTGTGACAGACGACAGCGTGAGCGCTGCCCAACTATCACTGCATTATTGAGCTGGTCCCTTCAATGCCAAACATAAGCTCACTATATGAAGATATCAACCCAATTTACAAGTTACTACAACACAAACATTCTTACCAACAATATCTACAAAATTTGATTATTTTAAATGGAAAGAGTTATATATTACCGAATATTGTCCTCGTGTGTGGTTGTACATTTATTGTCCTCACAAATTTTTCCTCTAGGTTATTAGAGTAACTCTAGCAGACCCTCTAAATAGGCCTCTGTCTCATGTTTAGATGGCTGAGTAAAAAAAAAAATGCACTCTAGCATACCCTTTATTTGATATCCTATTATCAAAGGCCACCAAATCCACCTATCCACCCTCCATTCCCGGAGGGTCTTCAGGAAGGATCCATTTTTGAAGACTAGTGCTAGAGTTGAAGTAAATTCTAAGAAAATATAGTAGCAGCCACAATATAAGATTTCGAGGGCCTGAGTTGGGGGCTATTATTGCGCTGGAGTTGCTCTCTTGACCTTCATTCAAAACATTTGACTATTCACTTACTAAAAATAAAATGTAAACATATAAAGGAAAAAGTAACTCGTGATTCAAATGTCTTTCATAATAAAGTAAGCTACAAATCCAAGAAAAAACCGACACGCATCCAAATTTTCTAGAACAAAACAAATGGTGAAACGTTAGGAGGATCAGAAGTCAACAGTATAACAAATGTACGAATATAGACATATAGGTACAACAATTTGGCCAAACATGCATTTTGATGGTACAAATACGTACGTACGAATTTCAGCCGGAGATTATTAATTAGCAGAGGTTTGTAAGGATCACACGCACATTTAATTTGTGCAGACAGGGAACTATCACTACTACAGAAAACAACATCACAAACGGCAGTATCACAAACGGTTTTGAAAAACCGTTTGTGATACCCCCATCACAAACGGTTTTACCAAAACCGTTTGTGATGAGGGGCATCACAAACGGTTCGTATTAGAACCGTTTGTGATGCCCCTCATCACAAACGGTTTTTGAACCCTTTGTGATGATGTGTATGGTACACGTTCAAACCATATTTTGAAATAGTAAATGACTTCAAATCAAAAAGTGTTGAACTAAAAACGGTCAACATGAAAGTTATAGGTTTCAAAGTTAGGAAACTTTGTAGTTCAACATTTTTTGATTTGAAGTCGTTTAGGGCCTCAAATAAGTAATTTAAACTCGGTCTGGTATAATATGATAGAAATCGGAACGCTATCTAGTCACAGGTGATGAACAGGTGGAGTGGTAGAGGAGGCTACGCGCGAGGAAGAGGCCGTGAGTTCGAACCCGGCCGGCCGCGGAGCGCGCGAAAAGATGGTGCGACTTGCGACTTTGATGGCTTGGATGGCCGGTGGGCCTCCCCAAATGAAAATAAATTCTTTTCCCTATTGTTTTCGTATTTTTTTGGGTTTATTTCGGACACAGTGATGGGGCATCACAAATTTTTTTTCTCTATTGTTCTCAGAACCGTTTGTGATGGCCGTTTTGAACCGTTTGTGATGGGGTTGTGTGGAGTAGTGTATATCCATAGTGCCCCCGGCCAACTCCCTCCTATCAAGAGGCGCCGCGCCGGGCCAGTGTACGCCAGCCACACACATTTCTGGAGGCCTGTTTGTTTAGATCCCGGTCACATCATCAAACTTTTAAAAATTCTCTCTCTAAACTTCACTATTCACATATTACATCAAATTTCTCTCCTCATGTATGGAGTACTAAACGTGGGTAAATAAAAAACTAGTTACATGGTTTTGATGTACACGACGAGACGAATCTTTTAAACCTAATTAGGTCATAGTAGGACAATGTTTACCACAAACAAACGAAAAGTGCTACAGTGTCTAATATAATTTTTTTACTTCACTTTTTACTTTTTTTTTCGGGAACTAGACACGCCAGGTGAAAAGAACTCCGATCCGGGCGGCACGAGGACGGGCCGGGGAATCTGGCTGTTCCTGTGCGCGCTGGCGGGCCCCGGCCTCGTTACGGCCGCCGGCCAGTCGCGCCGCGCCGTACGGTGGCCGGCCACCGCGCCAGCCGCCGCGGCCAACCGCCACTCGACAGCGGCGTCCGTCCCACCTGCGCAGAGCTAGCAGCTGCTACTGCTCAGCGTCCTCTCAGCTCCCCTCCGAGCCCCCTGCTATAAATAGCAAGCTCTAGCACTGCAAGTTTGTATCTGCCACTCGTCACCGGCGACGACCGGCGGCCGGAAAGAAACTAAAGAAGCTGACCGCCGGCCGGTCACCGTGTAGATGATATGGGTGTACGTGTCAACCGACAACACTGATCTATGTCGAGTCCAACATACCAGTGGCGCCTGCTACTTGAAATTATGGAGTTGGACGACGTCAACTCCTGCAAGGATGGCTTATTGTTCTGAAATCTGAACTGTGTACTGGAGATTTGAATGATCTACCGTGCTCTGCTTGATGTACCTGATACTGAAACTGACAAAATGAACATATTACCTCAAAAGAAAAAAAACACATAATTGCAGACGTATTATATGTGTGTGGATCCACTCAACCCTTGATTGACCGAGTTGTTGGATGTGATTGCCTTGTACTCTTAGATGTACCATTTCCTCGTCCATGTGTTATTCTCTATGGTTCGTGGCCCAGTGGTTTTTGATATATAGGTTTTATGCTAGTTATTTCGATTAGTGGTGATTTTTTCACATCGTATTAACATTTATATACCTCAATTATTTATATTTCTCTCCTTTATTTTTGAAAAAGATATGGTACAAATAATAAGGTATTTTGTATGAGGAGGGATGGAAAAAGTTAAATATTAGAGTGATATATATGATAAGGTGTTAATAACTGTTTTCCCTATTTCTTCATTTTAACACAGCATGGAGCGAATCCTTGACCGATATGAGAGGTATTTACTATGTGAAGGTGGGGATGTGATGGAAGATCACCATAAAGACATGCAGGTTCAAGAGCTGGAATCTGGGATGAGATTTGTGCGTTTTGTCCTTGTTCTTAGTTCTTACTAACCACACTTTACATTGTAATTTGCAGGGCAACATGAGCTATGACTACATCAAGTTGAGATCCAGAATTGAAGCTCTACAGAAGAGCCAGAGGTGACAATAATGCAAAAAGCTGCAGATATTTACTGACCAAACCAACTGTAAAACTTGGTTTGGCTGCATCAAATGAACCAAACAACCTCTGAAAATTTCATGTGCATTTGCCAGACAAACTCTGGCCTGTTCGCTAGGCATGTCCGACATGTAGCTCCATATGAAACATAGGGCCCTCTTCTGCTCACACTTGTCACATATATGATGCTAATGCAATGGCTCAGGAATCTCATGGGGGAGCAACTTGACTCCCTGACATTCAGAGAGGTACAGCAGCTTGAGCACCAGATAGACAGCGCTCTGAGGAACATCAGGTCCAGGAAGGTACAGCTCACATGCACGCTGAATGTACATGTGTATTACTCACACGCCAGTGCTCACAGTGACCTTTTCGATACCAACTTTCAGGACCGCATCTTGCTCAAATCAATCGAGGATCTCCGAAAGAAGGCAAATGCCAAATAAAGCAATCACCTTTTTTCATCTTTCAACAAAAAACATTTTTTATTTGAAATGTGGAATGCTAATAGAACTCTATTCTTTAGACTTTTAATGTTTTTTTGTTAGTTGCCATTATTTTTCTGAGACGTGAAAGTAATCAAAACACCTGCTTCTGGCAGGAAAGGTTCATGATGGAACAAAGTAGTCTTCTTGAGAAGGTAAATGTTCTTATTACATCAATGACCTATGGAACAATTAATAAGCATCCTTTGGTAGCCACAGTTTCAGTACTCTTCTATGAAATGCAAACTCTTTCTTTTTTGCGGAAGTATGAAATGCAAACTTGTACCGAAAGAAGTGGCATTCTAATTTCTCAGTTACTTTATTAAGTACCTCACAACGCATTAACTGTACATGGAGTTTGAGCTCAGTGGCAACTGATCTGACCTAGTGTTTCATATGAGAAGGAGAAGGCAGCCATGGATGCATCCCTGCACGCCATGAACACCGCAGCTTCCTCTCCAGCAGCACCAGCAGAAGCCGCCCTTCCCAACATGAACATGTGGTGAGCAACAGAGCACCCATCGGAATCCATCGGATGCTTTACATGTTCTTTGTGAATTCACTTCCTTGAAATGAAAAAAAAATCTGAAAACGGGCCGTTAAACCGCAGTGCCGGCGGCTCCAACGAACTAGCAGGACCGCCGCCGGCGACCGGCTTGCCGAGGTGGATGCTCCGGCCGGCCGCCGTCGGCAAACGCGGCGGTTAGAGAAGCACCGAACTGCAGGAGCTCAGATGACGCCTGCTGTAGTGTCTCACTAATTGTCAGTGATGAGTTTTGCTTCAGATGCTTGCATTGCTAGATTTCCATATATCTTTCCCTTTTAGTTTTTCAGCATCTGGTCTGTAGTTTGTTGTTGTTTCTTGTGGCAAGCTCCAGTTTGTGGCTCATGTTTCATGTGGTTTTGGAATGTAACATATTCTGCTGTCCATCTCATTTCAGCTGTTGTTTTCCCGACCGCTGCTGTACTGTATGCTGGCCACTCTTATTACTATGCTTCCACTACCAAGCAGGCCATTGGATGAAACTGTGGCTACCAAGGTTGGCCCATACCCACCCAAATTGCAGCCCCAAGCTGGGCTAGCTGGGCCAGGGTGGGCTATATTACTGTTGGCTTCGCTTGTTAGAGAGAGATGTCGGCACTGAAATTATTTGCCAGATCTTGACTAACATTATTAGGCTGATGCTGACATTTGGCATGGTAGCAATAATGCGGGCACACTTTGTTAAGATATTCGAAAAAGGTAAAAAATCCTTTCTCTATTACAAATTTTCGTGTATAGAAAAGGGTTTAGGTGTTGGATATGTTCTAAGTTCACATCCACGATATAGGCCAGGCTTGGACCGGAGCGAAGTGGAGGCCCATTACGCCGTGGTTTCTCTCAGAAGTGCACAGTTTAGTCCCACCTTGGCAACGCAACCAAGTATGGGCGTGTAAGCCGCCTATATATATGTAAGCCTATGTAGACGGTAGGGTAAGACAAGACAGATAAGCCATGTATCATCCCTACTTGTAAACTCTTCTCAATAAAGTTGTCTTCCGTGGTTTTTTCCCGCAAGGGTTATTCCACGTTAAATCGTGTCTCGTATTCAATCTTGTTTTACGCATTATTTGCTAACATTAGGAAAAAAAACATCCTATTGGATTTATTTTTGCAAAAAATAACAAATCCCGAGGAAAGCTATGCACTCAACTTTTAGAAAGCTTGGAGTTATACATATGATGACCTTTGCCCCCCTACAACTTGCCATAATGTTGGAATTCAAATACCAGCAGCTTCTAGTGGCACATCTGAGTCGTATATGAAAAGTGCTATCATGATGCAGCTACCTGAAAAAGCTCAAGCAAACTTTTGTTGAAATATTCTGTTTCCATCTTGCACACAAACATAAAAGAAAACAACCAAAGTCCCTATCCCAAGTTCAGCACACACATGGTTCTATCATGAGTGCAGATCCCAGAACTGTGCTGGCCTTGTCGGTGATGCAACACAAACAAATGAAATATATATTTAGATATATTGACGGCTAATAACATAGATGGCCATGAGTCAGGTAAAGACACATTTGTCAAAACATGCCTTCATTTTTGTCCACCAAATCATGCTACAATGTCAGGCTTTATGGGCCATGATGATTGATGGACAGAATGTCCTAAATTATGCTCTCCCTTGTTCCGCTTTCTTGGATCACACTATTCTTAATCAAGTGCAGCATTTTGTTTGATCTAGGGATTACCAAAGGAACCCTCATCATCAGAGGCAGCAGAGATGCTTGAAATTTACTCGAATTTAAACATTGCGTGATGACAACTCTGCCGTGTCAGTGTAAATTGCAGTTTGCGGTGTCTGGTTAGGACCTTTACAAGGGATTTGACTGAAAGATCCAGAGGCAAACTGTCCGGTCCGAACGTGTAAGCTTCGTACATACTCTCTGCTGGCCAGCCTTTAAAAGGAGTTCACGTCGCGTAAAGTTAGGCATGAATTTTTATCCACCCAAAGAATTTGAATGAATGCAGGCATTATGTTTGGGAATTGGAATCTAGCAACATCTCCAGATTAATGTATTCACTATCTGCAAAACATTATTCAATTGATTTTTTTTGGAACATAAACATTATTCGAATTGTGAGGTTGCATCCTCATAAAAGAAGAAGAAAGAATCGTGAGGTTGCAATTTAATTACGATCGGTGCATAGCGCATTCATAACTGCATGAGCAGAACCATACCACTTTTAACTACTCCCTATGTTTTTCAAATATATAATGTTTATGAAAATATAGTTAAGTAAAAAATAACATTCTTTCTCGACGATCCCTTGGTCACCACACCACACAAAAACCGTCTCCGATCATTCTCATCAGAAACTCCACAATCAAATTCCGAGTGGGTCCTAACTCCTAAGGAAGGTGTTAGTCCTCTATAGTTGCATCCTAAAGCTAGCAGTAGTTCAATTTAATATTAGAAGTTACCAAAAATCCATGGAAGACGAGAAAAAAAGGCGGCAGTATAGGTGGCTGCCGGCCGGCCTACAAAACCACCCCAGTCTGCAATATAATTCTGCATGGGACAAGCACAACTGCACAAACCCATCACCATGTCCAATCTTACCATATTGCCCCCAGCTCCTCCAGTGGGACCCACATGCCAGCCAGTACTTGTTTGCCCTGCATCACTTCATCACAGTGATCCCACACACCTCCACTCCACTCCACTTCACTTCACTCCTCTCCTAGCTCGGTCTCCTGCTTCACCACCGTACCCCTGCTCCCCACACAGATACATCCGCCATGGCCAGGCCGCTGCGATCCTTCTGCCTCCACCGGATCAGGTCCGGCGGCGGCGCTGCGTCCGCCGCCGCGCCGCCGCCGTCGATATGCGGCGCCAAGGAGCAGGTCGATTCCGGCGGTGAAAGGAAGTCGCTGAAGGACGAGAAGGAAGAAGACGGGGAGGAGGACAAGAAGAAGGGCGGCAGCGAGGCTACCGCCGTCGTCGTGGGGAGGAAGGTGATGGTGGCGGCCGACGGCGGAGGCGAGGAGGCCCGGACGGCGCTGCAGTGGGCGCTGTCGCACGCCGTCCGGCCATGCGACACCGTCGTCCTGCTCGACGTCGTCCGGGGCGGCGGCGGCGGCGGCAACGGCAAGAACCGTGCGTAAGCCTGCATAATCACAAACTAACATCTCGCCGTGATCGTGAATTTAAATTACTATATGTGTTTGTTGCTAACTGATCGAGGAAGATGGGTTCTATTGTTTGGTTAATCATCTGGATTATTAGGACGCGATCCAAGAGGGTGTCAGCACCTGGAGGCGATGAGGAGCATCTGCCAGGCCAAGAGACCAGAGGTAAATGCCATCACAAATGAAACATTCGTCTTTACACGTGCTAATCATCTTTGTATTTTTCTCTTTTGATTTGTTGATAGTAGATTGGTAGTAGATCGAAATAGCACTTAGCAAGTAAGATTATATATAAGACCAAAGATGAAAAGAAGTTATTGGTTACTTTGTAGTGCTTCTTAATTAATTGTGGCTAATTTTGCTGGCTAAATATTTTTGGTCAATTTTTGTTTCGAATTGGTTGGTATTATTCTTGACACTGTTCGAACAAAATTTCCTATTTCTATCTAGTATATGGTGTACATCATTGAGATATAACATTGCCACAATCTATAAATAAACAAGCTACGATGTAAGGGAACACTTATTACACGCAACATCAATTTTCCTCTATGAACTGCTACACTCCAACTAATTGCAACATCAAGGTTAAGGTTGGCGTTAATGTTGCCAAGCTAGAACTGCTATGAATTTAGTGCCACTTGACGATCATAATAATGAGGAGTCCTTGATCTGATGCCATCCATTGCTCTTTACTATACATGGTCCTCCTAAATAATTGACTTCTTTTGAGCTGGTACAGCAAAAGTATCTGCTGAACAAATCACCGATCTCTTGCTGCGTGTGCGGTGCAATCAACAGAATCCAATGAATGTACAATAGAAGGATTCAATTGTTCATCATCTCCCCAAATCTGGCTCAATCGAAGCCTAACATGTTCCCTATCCTGCAATAGCAAGTATCATTAACTGAAACTACAGTAATTCCCTAGCTAGAGCCGACACAAATTGTCTCCAAGATGCACCATCGAATTCGCTGTTCCAAACAAGGCATCACCGCATCAGTGTTCGTTGGTTCGTGCGTTTCATGGAAATATATGTCCCAAGATGTCCCTCCTGCTGATGGAATAATAACATGAAGAAATGACACGATCACAGACCTCTGATCCACGATCCAGAGAGTCTGTAAAAGCTCTCTGCCGACACCTCATGTGGTCACTCTATGGCATGGTATTTTATTTCACCGCGTCGCCTTTTTAATTTTGTGATGTAGAGATGGTAGATAGATAATCAGACAAAAACAGTTAAAACCTTGCGGGACAGCGTGTCCTTGAAACAAGGCATTCTATATCAAACAGTACCGAAAAAAGGGGGCCCGTTTACTGTCAGATCGATCAAAGGAAAAAGAGTAGATGATGCCCGGCCGGCAGCACAGAGCTGCAATTGCAAGCAAAGATCACAACTGACAGCGGGGGTGGGGGCATACATGTGGCTGAGCATCATCAAAGGGTGTACATGCATCATGTCCCCAGACAGGATCATGGCCCTCCATTCCCAGCTTTGACTTTGATGCCTCGTGTTGTTTGTGCCCAAGCTGATGCAGAGTTCTTCTAGGAGAAGCCCCTGACAAATAGTTATGGGTGCAAATGGTACGCATACTGTTTGTCCGACTAAAGGGGATTTTTGATATTTAAAGATTGATATCTTTTATTGATATGGTTTGTATATCCATATTCGACACATTTGACATTAGTTTGTTTCAAGATAATAATCAAATTCTAGTTTTCAAAAGCTTTTCATTTTTAGAATGTTTATTTTGCACACACAGTTACTCATCATGTTCTTTTTGATGTGCCAGGTGCGCGTGGAGGTTTCAGTGGCGGAGGGTAAGGACCGTGGGCCGGCGATCGTGGAGGCGGCGAGGAAGCAGGGCGCGTCGCTCCTCGTCGTCGGCCAGAAGAAGCGCTCCGTCACGTGGCGGCTGCTGTCCATGTGGATGGCCGGCGTCAAGGGCGCCGCCTCCGGTGGCGGTGGCGGCGCCGCCGACTACTGCGTGCAGCACGCGGCGTGCATGGCGCTGGCCGTCCGGCGGAAGAGCCGGCGAGGGGGCGGATACCTCATCACCACCAGGCGGCAGAGGGATTTCTGGCTCCTGGCGTAAGATGAGGCCCTCTCCTCTAGAGATTATAGAAATAGGGGTATAATGCTGTAGATTGGCGATTATGCTTGGGAGTTGGCTTGATGGCTTGGTTTGGCTTCATGCAGTAGATTGTTGATGCACTAGTCTAGAACTTGCATGGAATTGTGGAAGGGCACATTGGATCGTTGATGGTTTGGATTTCGCAACAACAATGAACTCTCAAAGTTTATGGAATCAACCAGCTTAGAAGCTGAGCGGAAATGAACAGGCAACTTCTTCATGAACATATTGTTAAACAGCTCAAGAACGGAATACATGAACAGATTGTTAAAAAGGTAGAATTTGCATGATACATGACGGAACAAAAGATCTGACATCTAACAGGTCACTCCAAGTACAGTCTACAGTGTTTAACTGAAGCAAACATATCACATTACTGTCAGACGACTAAACTAATATCCCGCAGAAAAATATGGACAAATTAAACATGATTCGTGCAGATGCCTCAGAAGAACGATGAATAAACAGGCAGAGCTAACCATGGTTGTGACGTAAGCTAAGGGAAGGCGGAGTAGAGAAGAAGACCATAAACAACACGACAGTGCAGCATGCATGGCCATTGCAGCAGTCAAACTGCAGCCTCGAGTTATATACAGGTAAAAACGACATCGCTCTAAACTCAGCGCTCAATTATACAAAACCTGAGAGGTGAACATCATGCTGCTCCAGGCCGGGGTTTAGGAGGCTGGGGCAGATTCTAGGAGGCGGTACATTGTGATCTCTTGCTGCTTGAAGTACCTCCGATCCTCCTCATCCACAAGGACCAGATTCAGGTAGTACTTGACGCTGAATTTGTTGTTTATGTTGCGGTAAGTCGGGGTCAGCTCGTAAGGTGTCAGGAACAGCCTCACTGGAATAGATTCACCTGCAAACACAATTTGATTAGCCATGCAGGGAAACAACATCAACATCCTTGAAAAATGCAATAGCCTAGCTTTTGATAGAATAGGATCTGGCAGTATCCTGGTTCCATCCATTTGTAATACAAGGATGGACCATGATTCAGCCCACTCCCGAGTCACCAAATGGTTTTCCCATGTGTTCGCAAGCAGGTAAGCAGCAACCGCATATGACCAGATTCAGGCTTCAAATCACAAGTGGTTGGACAATGACAGATCATAACAGTGAACATCTGAAGAAAAGGTTGTTACTTTATGCATCATGGTCCTTCTGCCATGATGAGCACCCATACAGTTGTCCTAGTTCAAATGCAGAACGGAATAACTTCTATGGTTCGCAGCAAAAAGGCAAAAGCCATACAAGGGACTCATAGTTTCCTCTTTTTTTTATTTAAAACTAATCGGGCATTTTGGAGTTATCAGTGGCCATGGCAATTCACAACTCTCAAGACCACCAGCAGTTAACTCAAGTGACCTGGATTCTGTCAATGTTTCTATAGGCTTGAAATTGCTAACCAGTTAACTCCTTTAATGTTTAGGTACATCATTGCTTTAAAGTTTTGAGGCATTGAAAGTGACAGGTGCAAAGAGTGCAGCCATGAGCTCAATGAATGGACGTGAATGCTTTACAACAACGAAGGACACACTTACTGCATTGTCTAAACCTCAGTCTCAGGGCACGGGGCAAACATTTAAAATCTGAAAATGGAAAAGTGGCAATAAAATCACTACCGTACCTCTAACAGGAGCACCATCCATCAGCTCAAACTTAGCAAGAGTCTCAGTTTCAACATATGTGTTAGAGCCTGATCCTGTTGACTCCCTACGCCGAATCTCCAGCTCCATATTTTTTATCTTTATTCTGACAAGAAGGAAATATATCTTCCCAATAATGACATCATTGAGATGGTACCTGGAAAAAAATGTGAAATCTATGAATAATGTTCAGGTTTCCACAGTGAGAAGCTTATAAGAAGAGACAGACAGATAGGTGCATGGCTAGGATCTTACATGCTTTTGCTGTATTCAAACTCAATATGTAAACAATCCTCAATTCCTACTTCCATCTGAAAACGAAAATTCAATTACATGAATTGCATAATGAAATGTGCAATCATATATTTCTTTCAGAAAGATCATTATTATTTAATATAACTACATTAAATAGAAAAATGCATGCAATTAAGCATATAGCTGAATAGAATGATAGGGAAATATATAATTAAATTGCTCTATTTCTTTTTGCATGTTAGCATAACAGATCTCTTTCCTCGTTTTCAAACTATAAAAACTGATATTTCAAGATTCAATACCTGGATCATGTCTAAGTAAAAAAAATTATACATTTGAGAGATGGGAATACGTGTCTATTAGGCCATAAACTATCCCATTTTATTAAAATCAAACTGACCAGATTTTTCTGTTTTCAGACCCCCAAAAAAAAGTACTAGACTTCACAGGTTTCTAGAATCCATTGTGACAAGGTAAGCTACATGGACTCTGAAGAGGAATTTCGTCAAGGACAAAGACACCTATAATGTCAAGTTTAGAAACTGTACCACTATTGTATAACACAGTTAAGTTATATGCTAAGTTGCTAAAGTATCTTACAAACATCAAACAGAAAGCTTCCATTAGTAAGAAATTAAGAACTCACCTTAATACTGTTATTGATTGTAGGGACAGGAGAGTAGTTTCTTACCTGCCAAAAAAAGAGGAAACAAATCATTATTCTGAAAACAAAACTATGCACTCTCCTAGAACACATGAACATTAATAAATCTATTGTCTTGAACGAAACATACACAAAATTTGGTGAAATTGTTCCAAAATAATATAAATGAAGTCTATGGTTCTACAGTTTTCATATATAGGTAGTATAAGTGTATAACTATAATGGCGGTTATCAACTTACACAGAAATCCCGGTATTCCACAATATTCCCAACATAGTTTCTGCCAATTGTCACCTTCAAAATGTACCTGCAAGCGCAACAAGGGTAAAGTGTTATTTACAGGTGCTTCACTATATAGTTTTTCTCCAGCACGCGGCATTTCAGTCTTATTACGAACTTGCAGGACATTTCAAACAAATGAAATGCTAGCTCAAGTAACCCCTCCTACAAATGCAAATGTATGTGCAATGGTTAAAAGTTGATTAACAATTAGATTTCCTTTGAGCCAAAATGGAAATGCATGAGTTTAATTAATATGATGATAATATACTCTCTAATTTTGGTAGCCAAATATTGAGATAAAATTATACTTGTACTTTGCTATAGCCTAACATCTTTCACAGGAAGACATATGTGATAAAACAGTGAGTCAATCATGCATCCTTATCATACAGAGGCAGAAATCAATCAGTGGAACTACAGAAAAAGATACCATCAAGCCATTAAAGGCACTAAAAGATGTGCTAAACATCATACTTTATATGACATTTCCATGTATGCCAAATCATTAGTCAAAAGCAGATCACACATTGTGACCCACAAAGTTTTCCAGTGGGTACTGGTAAAATAAATCTCGGCATTCGAATATTCAAATCTAGATTTACAAAACTGAATTTAAGTACTCAACAGTATTTAACCAGGCAAATTCGAAATTACAATTAAATTTGACATTTCCAATTGTCTGTGAAAAGAACCCACACTAACCATGCCCCAGGAATCTTTGCAAAAGAGAAATTTGTAACTACAATGGCTTTAAAAATGTAAAACAAAACATAATAAGAGCACTGCTCTGAATCATAGCATTTGTTTACCTCAGTCTGACATTTGTTCCATTGTAAGACTCATATGGCATTTCAACAGTTGAAAACTCAAATGGAAATGTCTTTCTTTCATAGATTTCACCAGGAACATCTAACTCACGTACTGCATGGATAAACAGTGCATTCAAGTCATAATAGCTTCTCATATAATAATTATAATAATATGTATGCAGAGCAACCGTCGGTAGTAATAACTCGACCAACTCACTACTAGCAGAACAACAAGTTTAGGAGACCCTTTTGGCACATCTTAGTTACTAACCCAGGATTCTAGTATAGCCAGGTGATTTAGTTTTACACCAGCAGTCGAACCAAAACAATAGGTTGGCAAACAGTCAGCGAAACTGATAGCTCAGTTGATAAGCACAAAAATAGCCAAATATGGATTATGGTACAACAAATCTCAGTGTGTTTAAAGGCATAGAGATTAGAACAGTTGTCTTTTGGTTTTAGTTTTGAAGCTTGAATTTATTAAGAAAATCATGCTCATCTGTTACATGTCTCCTTGGTCTTACTAGGGTGTTTACTGACTGAGACTTATTACATGAGGTTACTACAAGGCCTGGTAAATAGGAATACCAGACTCAGTGGTTTTCCTTTGTTTTTCTCATTGTCTTGGTAAACCTGGACCTGAATCCATAAAGCTTCTTCTTCTTTCTATTGAAAAATCGCAAGTTTAACCATTTGAATACAGCACCAAGATAATGATACAGTAAAAATGACAAAACATCATGCTGACAAACCAAGGATGACAACAAAACAATTTAGTAGCAGAATGATGATTTGGGATAGTAAAAACATTTTCAGCCTCAAACATGACGGATGGCTGCATATCATTATACTAATAATCACTAACTAGCCTATGTTCTCAGACTTATAACACAAAACAAAAAAGATCACTAGTCCAGACATTGCACAAATCAGTGTAGGATGTACTGGCAATCTGGCATATCATGCAACATAAACTCACCTAATGAAGTGAAGTCATAGAAGTTCCCTCGATCAAAATATAGCTCTAGAAAATAACCAATTGTAAATATCAGGATTTAGTAGGAGGACAAAAGTGCAAAATAGTAAATATTAGATGGGAGGTTAATTTCATAAAATTGACAGGGGCAAATTTACTCCATAAATGCACAAACATGCAGTATGTTTATCCAGGACAAGCCACATTCATGCAGCGCATGAAATTGGCACGCAATGAGAAATATGTCCAGCAAAATCGAAAACTGTAACTGGCAATGTACAGAAAACTGTATACAGCAACATTTCAGAAACCATGAATATAAAAGCAATCAGTGGATGCAGAAAAACCCATACCAGCTTACCACTTCTAGTTTGTGTCAGAGACAGAAATAATCAGAAACTACATCCATCTTAGAGGTACATAGAAAAATGGATATGCACTACCAGTTTGTGTCAAGAATCATCAGAACCAACATCTTAATAATAAACAAAACCCAACAAATCGATAGCAAGATCCAAGTTGTTCCTGAAGACATTCAAACAAAGATAACTATCCTGTAAAGTTAAATAACCTAAGCAGCATCTATGGAATTGAATAACAGTGACCATGGCATCTCTAGAATAAAAAACCATTGTCTCATAATTAACTCGCTACAGGAACTAACAGAACAAGCAGCAGACAAGGGTAAGATAGCATACCTATTTGGCCCAGCAACTCAATCTTGACACCCATGTGTTCAATCCTTTTACCTGGGACTGGTGCTATCGATACCTGAAAACCATTTCACCTGAGTTGAATACTAGGTTCGACCAAAGCAAGGTAGATAAGAATGAGGAGACAAGGGAATCATACTTCTCCAGATATTGTTTCCAGGCTCTGGAAAACAGGGACCATTGTTGTCTTCCCATTGTCCTTCTTAACTGAAACCTGTTAAATGACAACAGCACATACCAACCGTTTGTAAGCAGTATAAGCAGAACTCTGGTTTGAAACCCAACTGATACCAACATGAGGATATCAAGAATTATACCTGCTTCCTGGTCCTTGCATCAGAAAATGTAATTGAGATGTCACATGGTGGCTTGAATGCTCCAATGATATAATTCTGAATTCACATATCCATAGATATACATTAACGCTATGTAGATGAAGAATTTCCATATCCAAGACTTCCACATTGGAAGAAGATTAAGAGCTAAATCTCTATAAACAGGGCATTGATATTTATCAGAAAAATTGTGCGGTCATAAAATTAATCAACCAAATAAATGATCAATGCTAGGAAGATAAGTTAATTAGCATGTATGTCATTTTGGTCAGAGTTCAAGCATCAGGGATGGGAACGCGACAGAATTCGTTTCGACTGCAATTCAGATAACTGGCCCCAACAACCTAACTTGAGAGAACAAACAGGCTGGCAATCTGCCACTACCACTACCACTTCATCTCGAGCGAAATAGACCAAGTCCCCTCGATCCCAAGCCGTACTCAGGATCACACATTGCGGCATCCTATGATTTGATTTATAGCAAACTTAAAGAAGCTACAGCATACTGACGAGCACTGGCGGCCCTACCACGACGCAGCAGCCTCCCTTACTCTTCGGCCGGATTCACCCAAGGCAGCCATGGCTGCTGAAATCAGAGCACCGAGCAGCCGAATCCAGCAGCCCGCGCCGCGCGACCCCGGCTGCAATTTCGCGCACGGGCCCGCGCCAACAGTTAGACACTAGGTCCGAGCCGCGATCGCTAAACCCCCTACCCATCCGGCGAGAGACGCGTGCGGCTCCGATCGCCCCGCCGAACCGCGGGCGGGCCGCGGCGGCCCGAGAGCCGGATTCGGTCGGGCTCCGTCGGCCGCCGCTCCGAGGGGGTGGAAGTGGGGAGGCTAGGGCGGAGGAGCAGCGGGAAGAAGAGGAGGAGAGGTGAGAGGAGCGGGGGTTACCACTAACCATGGCGGCGACGGCGGCCGGCGATCGGCGGAGGAGGAGGCGGCGGCGCTGACCTGAGAAACGCCGCGTCAGGGGGATCGAGATCGGAAGCGGGGGCGAAGAAAGAGATCGCGCGCACACTGAGGCGAGGGGAGAGAGAGGGGGGCCCACCTCTTTTGGTTTCTCTCACGGAGAGCATGTGGGACCGACTGCTGGGCCCGTCTTTCTACTAGGCGGTCTGAGCTGGACGTGAGGGCCAGCAGGGCAGCTGTTTGTGTGTGACGTGGACTTCACATTCCCGCTGAACGATCTTTGAAATTCAACGATTTTTTTCCTACTCTCTTTACATATGCACGTGAAAATATGGAAAATTAAAAATCGTGTACATTGTATTGGTATATTTAATTGTGTAAGGATATGAAATTGGTTAACTTTAGTGTATAACTAATTATCACTACGTGGTTTCTTGTGATGGAAATTGTCCATTAGAGTTCGAGTCATCAACTCAAAACCCTTCTCTCATTTTTCTGGATTTATTACATGATATAATCGGCGTGATTCTTTCAGTGTTAGACTATGTTCTCGTCAACAGTGAGATGTCTATTGGGATTTTGTTAATCTTAATATATGATTTATCTTTCGGAGGTGCTCATATGTATAGGGTTTACGTAATGTATTCATAAGTGTGATTCCTAAATGTGAGTGTGCGTTCGTATAAGTATCTGCATCTGTACTGGTCTTTCACAATAAAATTTTATTATTACTACGTATGTTATAAATTATACCATATGAGTAGAGCACCGCGATAACGTGGTAATACAAAATGCAATATGAATTATTAAAGGAAAAATTACCATACAATTCTAATACACCGTAATCGGCATCATAGGAAGCTTGAATGGTTTGATCATAGATTTTAGAGTTATAACACATAGTAGCACAAATCAGCCATAGCAACACACCAGTGCTCATGTGTTTTGCTCCAGCCTTCTGCCTCCGGATATAGGGATCGACATGGCGCTACCTATACAATTTGGATCATGTTTAAAGTTATAGTGAACATAGAGTATTCACCCGTATCAATGTATGGATATATTTGTTAGTCTAATAATAAAGCTGAGACCGTTTAGATTGTAGTTCTGGTACGTGACACATCCGTGTGGGTTATTTAACTATTTGCCATCCTTCCGGATGGCCATTCTTCAAATGCCAGTTTTAGGATGGCAACAACACTACCGCCATCGTGTTCTGAAGATGCTTACAGATTTGTCACTTTTGCTGACGTGTCGCGCCATGTCGGCGAGTGACAGTGCTTTGGGACGAGCACTGCGCGCTGGAGAAGAGCACTGTGCGCCGGAGCAGGGGCCAGGGTCTGCACCAGGGTGTTGTCGTAGTCAAATTGCATTGGCTAGGCACGTTTGGAATTCGCTTGATTTTATGGAGTTGGAAACCGAAGTAGAGAATTCCCCCGCGAATTTGGTTGTTGAATTCGAATGCCCATCTGCTCGATCTCCTCCAGCACGTCCTCGAACAGCCGCGCCCGCGCCGGGTCCCGGCTCCGGTAGTAGGTGATGTCGAAGTCCACCATGTCGCCGCCGCCATTGCCGCCGCCGGGCGCCGCCGGCTTGCCGAGGTGCGCCGTGGACGCCCTGACGTAGCGCATGAGGATGCCGTCGTAGAGCTCGACGCCGCAGAGCGCCTTCGGGTTGAGGTCGCGCAGGCGGCGCACGTCGGCGACGAACGCGGCGGCGCGCGGCACGGGCAGGCTGAAGGTGGTCTGGTGGAAGAAGCTGCCGGCGCGGACGCGCGGGTCCCACGGGCACGCCGTGAGCAGCGCGTCCTCGTGCCCGGAGACGCACCCGCCGAAGGCTTGCATCCGGTGCTGGGGGCTCGGCTCCGACGAGCGGCGGTGAGAGCGAGCTGAGCGTGTGAGAGAGAAATGGGAGAGAGCGAGGGAGCGGTTTGGAGTGGATAAGGGAGGGGCAGGAGGGTCATTTCGCGCCGCTCGGCCACGGCGGAGGCACGGTCACTCTCCGACATGGCACGACACGTCAGCAAAAGTGGCAATTCTGTAAGCTATTGCGGGAGACGATGGCGATAGTGTTGTTGCCATTCTAAAACTGGTATTTAAAGGATGGTCGTCCGGAAGGATGGCAAATAGTTAAATAACTCCATTCGTGTACATGCCGTCGAAACCTTCCCGACTTCATTGAATTCCAGTGGAACTCAACCAGGATGAATATACAACTAATTCCACGCAATTCATCCAAACCTCACCATGTCTGAGCCCAAATGGAGACCAAACTCCACAGTTACAGGAGTTGGGAGAGCTGACACACAGCAGCGACGCTCTACACACATGTGCAGTGGCGGAGGACTCGGTATGGTGAGGTATGGCGATTCCGAGAGTACCTGTCTGCTTCCGCTTCCGCTTCCTATCTGTGTCACCGCCAAAGGACGAGCCAAGCTTCAGGGTCTGAAGGAGCTGGCGAACGAAAGAAAAAGGCCGAGAGCAAGCAAACCTTCAGGGGCCGTGGGCTTGTTTGTTGGGCGTCTGCTGGTCAGCTTTGTGCGGCCAGCCAGCGTATCAAGCTGCCTTCGGGCACAGGAGATCGACAAGCTCCGGGGGAGAAGCATGTGCTACGAACTAGCTAGCGATCCAGTGAAGATGGATATATAGCAAACTGGCCACGCGGAAAGGGCCTGAAACAAAATTTGAATTTCTTTTTGAAATGCATGTCTATATATTACTTTGATTGATTGCATCCTATCTTCAGAATCTATATGATGATACCAAATTCGCCGTACCTTAATTTTTTTTTGTCCTCCGCCACTGCATGTGCCTACACATCACCTGCAGTCCCACCCAGAAGAACTTATATCGGCCCCGAACCCAGGATTTCCATGTCCTTGACCTCTGCTCGGATCGCTCCGCTCATCCATGGCCCCGAAGAACTCGGCCTTGAAGACGGCGGATCTCGCGGCCAGTACGTTCTTTGTGCGCGGCGATAGCCAGTATGTTCTTTGTGCGCGGCGAAAGAATCGCCGGACACGGTGAACGTCCACGCCCCGGCCCGGCTCTCCAAGAGCTTGCCTAGGTGTTGGTGCGCAGGTTGGAGGGCGGCCGGCGGATGGCGTCTGGGTCTTGGGGACACTCACGGTGAACAGGCCCGGTCCTGAGATTTCGGTGGCCCGGGGCGAGAATAAAAATGAGCCCTTAATATTCACCTTCAATCAATCATATATCTACCTATTGTGCAGCACTTAATGGATAATTTTGACCACTATTAATCAAAGGCTCAAAATATCAATCATCAAACACAAATTGATAATTAATATATACTGGCGTGTATGAATAGGCCATCTGAGATGGAGACGGGAACTGTACTAGTCTGTCATCGCTTAGTTGCGCAGAAACGGACAACGGGCGAGACAAAATTCGTCGTCGTCGGAGAAACGGCGTCGCGTCAACGTAAGATCAGATCAGGGCACCAGCTACCAAGCCGCAAGGAGATAAGGCGTCTTGACATACGCAGCGTGCAGGAAGGCCCAATTAAGAGTACAAGCAAATTGTGGTTGGGGAACTACTCGGACTAGAGGCGCTTCTAGTCTGTACGACCTGCCCTGCGCTTCATCTTTGGGCCTTGCGATGCAGCTGCTGCTTAGTATATGTATGTAGTACTGTACATCTTATCTGGTGAGGGGCCCTTTCGTTATGGGGGCCCGGTGCGGCCGCACAGCCTGAACCCCCAGGGCCGGGCCTGATTGGGAATCGAACCCGTGACCTCAAGGTTATGGGCCTCGTGAGCTACCAAACTATTCCACAGTCACATATACAGGGGTTGTTCATCAACTTCCCCGCTTCCAATATATGTACACGAACAGATTGCGGAGCACACATGACACCAACTATTATAGTGTTCTGAAATGCTCATCGATCTTAAATTATAGTTTGTTTTGATCTTTCTATACACGTATATTTTGCTATACATTTAGATCTACGCTATGTGTAAGCTATGTATCTAGAAAATTCAAATTGATTTAAATCTGAACAGAGGGAGCATAGCAGTAGAAAACTGCAGTACGTACACTGATCCGATATTATCTACATCTTCATTAAAGGTCAATCGAAGTTGCAGACAACAAAATGATGATATAAACCAAGAAAAGGCAACAATGCACCGTATACATGATAAGCTCAAACAGTGCATATACGCATGTTAAGCACAAAGTGAGATCGAAGATATTGAATTCATGCTAACTCGATCAAATTAAACCGGGGAAATAATGCAAGCATGCAGCAATTTAGGGACATGAGCTGGTATATCCTACTCTCTTCACTACTCCAATATTTACGAATCCATCTATTATTATTGTCTTCTCCTTTTACCATGCACAGACTTCTTGAGCAGCTCAGTCAACACCGATGGGGTGCTCGCCTCCAGATGCTTATACCCGTCCGTTTCCAACACGGCTTCAAGATCTTCCAGCGATCCTCCGGCGATGAACTCGATGCAGTCAGCCTTGAGCTGCGAGCAGTTGTGCTGCTCAGCTAAAGCCAGCGTCGTCGCCACCGTGCCAGCCTCCATGCAGACGGAGAGCCTTCGCTCGCAGATCGCCTTGAGCCTGTCCAGCCCATACCTGTCTGCAGCCACCAGCAGATGCTGCGCCATCACCGTCTCAGCCCTGCCGCCCTGCTGCTCGTCAAGCTCAGGCACCGTGTCGGTGTAGACGAACGCGAGCATGGCCTTGAACAAACGTCGGCCTCCATGTCGTTGACCTCAACGACGACGCGCTGCGAGGAGGAGGAGCTCTCCTGCATCTCCCCGAAGAACTCGGCCTTGAACACCGGAGACCTCGCGGCGAGTATGCTCCTGTGCGCGGCGAAGGACTCGCCGGAGACGGCGAAGGTGACGTCGGCTCCGGCGGTGCTTCGCAAGAGCTCGCCGAGGTGCCGGTGCAGGTCGGGGGACGGCATCTGATGATGATGATCACCAACCTCCATGGTTTCTTTGATCACGGTGATGGTGAATTCGACATAGAGGGGAGATGGTTGCCGGAGGAACTGTTCATCCGTCGCCATCCAGCTCCCGATGTAGGTAAGGAGAGTTGGGCTAGAGGGGTCATGGAATGTAGCTGACAGGGCCTTCTCCTCCAATGGCTGGAGGCCACAGCTCTCGTGCCCTAGCTCGAGCCGGCCGGTGAGGGTCGCCGTGACGCCATGGCTGGTGCGGGCCTCGCCGAGGAAGGCGAGCTCGAGGCCGACGAAGAAGAGGAAGCCAATGCGCAGGAGTGCCGGGTAGAAACGGATCTCCCAGTCGTAGCCGTCGGCCCTGCACCTGGACTTGAAGCAGTCGGAGTTGTTGCTCATGGCCATGGCCTTGGTGAGGGAGAAGGCGGAGAGCATGAGCACGTGGTCGGAGCGGGATTCCTCCGGGAGGTGGATGCATTTGTGCTTCGCGTCCATGGCGGTAGATGGAGTGGTGATGAAGCTAGGCGAGATAAGATATATAGGAGATCGATCGGCGGTGATGGTGATGGAGTCGGCGCCTGTAGGGTAGGAGAACGCCGGCGGGCGAGACGTACGGCCGCCACACGCCGCCTTTGTTTATTAGGAGATGCAAATGGCCCTAGCTAGGGTTTTGCGACGTGGAGGAGGGGCTTTTGTATGTTTATGGAGGCTGACGATTGTTAGCTTCATGCGCGTGGATCGCCCAGCACAGGCTAGGATTCCTGTGATTTGCAAAATTTTGAGCCCAAATCCTGGGCCGAATCAAGAACGCAAGAGCAATCCCATAAAGTGTGGATTGATAGTACATGGGTTGGTAAGATTTTTTTATAGTGGAATATGTTATATGGGTTCGAGTTCTCGTCTCAGCATAGGTATCATATTAACTGGTGCTTTTTCCAACGGTAGGTGGCATCCCGTCGATAGCAAGACACCTTTGGTGACTTCATGAATCTAAAGATTGAAACTGTCTAGTCTCTCGGATGTGCTCATAGAGGCAGAGTTTGGTACGGGTATTCATAGGGATAGGATTTGCATATGTATATTCATAGGGGCTACTATTCATATGTGTGAGTGTCTGTGTCTGGTTTTTCTAAAAAAAAGCAGACATCATATCTTTATTTTGCACTTTATATGCACGAAACTCTCGGAAGCAGACCACACGTACTAAGCATGGTAAGGTTTTCGCGGGATTACTAAATCAATGCTATGCTAACTAAAAAAGTGTGATACATCCCTATCTCTACATAATAACAAAGTATGTATTGATTCAGGGATACATCGTAATTTTGCAAAACTCCTCCTGATATCTATATAGAAATTAACCCACCATTGTTTCGTACGTTGTATATTTTTTTTTAAAAAAACATAACGTATCATCTGCCAACATGCAACACCTTGTATCCTCTGGCCATCCCACACCATTGGATGCACCCCTTCATTCAAGTGTTGTTTGCATCCCTGTTGTCGTCCCGCGGTCGTTGAGAAAATATTCTTGGTAGAGCTAAAAAATATAGAAAAAAATATTTGAAGAACCCGTCTGTAATATATAATGTAGAAAAAAATAAATAGCCTTAGAGAAGCTTGTAGAATCTCAAGAGAGTTTTTCTCAGTAACAAAATATTCGGAGAGTTAGGGCATGTTTGGTGGAGTTTCACCTAATTCTGATTCTCTATGGTTGCTGATTCTCTGAGAGAAGTGATTGTGTGGTTGACAGTGATTCTCTAACCTAAATTATTAAAATCGGGATGGAGAATCACTTCACAGAATCAAGAGAAGATATTTTTTTCAGCTCTCATCCTTTTAGTTCATTTAAGAGAATCACTTCACAGAGTCAACGGAGAATCACTTTCCTCTGAAAAACTGTTTGGCAGAGCTCCTCTTGGATTCACCTGAGAATCAGTTCTGGGAGCTCTGTCAAACATGACCTTAATTTAGCAAGCCCATATAGCTAACTTCCAATATCCACCGCCACGTAAGAGCCCCAGCGCCACGTAAGAGCCCCACCTGTCAGTGCCCCTAGTCATGCACCAAAATAGTCTATGAGTCATCAAACTTCAAGAGTAATAAGGTCTTGAGTGCACTCACTTCAGTGGCACTAAACACACGACAAGTGATGAACAGTAGCTTGGGAATGATGAACTTGTCTACTTGATCTTTTGCAAATATGTGGAACTAGATGATTATATTTTCCTTCTTTATTTAGCTCAGGAAGGTACCTCAAATTTAGAGGTTCAAGAACATATGCTCAATAGACGTTATGGACCATACTGTGGAAAATTAAAGATCGACTTAGTTAAAGTACAAAGCAAGTCACATTCTCCAATCCCATTTCCATTGGTTTCCTTCCGCTGGTTTAATCCTCATTCTTCCAATCGCAGCCTTGAGAATCTCAGTCACCATCCAAGGGAAACTCGCCTCCAGATCCCTGTACCCTTCAGTCGCCAGGACAGCCTCAAGAATTTCAGGTGATCCTCCACCGATGAACTCGATGCACTTAGCCTTGAGCTCTGAACAATTGTGCTTTTCTGCTAATGCCAATGTCGATGCTGCCGTGCCAACATCGATGCCAACGGAGAGCCTGCCCTCACAGATCACCTTCAGCCTCTCCAGCCCATACCTGTCAGCAGCTACAAGAAGATGCTGCGCCATCGCCGTCGACATCTCCTCCGCCGCCTCCGGCTGCTGCTTCTCGTCAAGCTCAGGCTCCATGTCGGTGTAGATGAAGTGGAGCATAGCCTCGAACACCTCGGCGTCCATCTCCTGGACCTCGATGCAGCAGTGTGGGCTCTGATCCACCATGGCGCCGAAGAACTGAGCCATGAACACAGGCGATCTCGCTGCCAGTATGCTCTTGTGCGCGGCGAAGGTCTCGCCGGACACGGCGAACGTGACGTCCGCTCCGGCCTTGCTCTCCAAGAGCTCGCCGAGATGTTTCCGCAGATTGCCGGAGCACGGCCGCCGCCGGCAGATCGCATTTGGTTCTTCTTCTTTCTGCATCCGCACGCTGATGGTGCATTCCTCGGTTAGCGAGCCCGGCACATCCCTAGCGCACGCGGTGGCGACGTTGACTTCATAGGTGAGATCCGAGGGAGCCGTGAAGGTCTTGGTCGTCGGCATCACTTGTATGGGTTGAACGCCGGAGGTCTTGTAGTCCAGCAGCCGGATGCTGAGGCTCGCCGCCACGGTTTGATTCCATGCTCCGGCGAGGAAGACGAGCTCGATGGTTGAGAAGTACAGAGGCGGTTGGTAGAAGCGTGCGGGGTAGAAGCGGATCTCCCAGTCGTAGCCGGCGGCGGCGGCGACGCTGCACCTGGACTTGATGCAGGCGGTGTTGTTCCGGATGGTGGCGGCGGTGACGGCGAAGTTGTCGATCTTGAGGCGGTGCACGGCCACCGAGCTCAAGACCTCGGTAAGGTCAGTAGTGTGCTTCATGTTCATGGTGGCCGGAGACCGCGGCGGCGGCTGGAGTTGGAACTGGTGGGGAATTGAAATTAACCGCCGTGTGAAGGCGAGGGACGACAGGGACGATGGGAATTCCGGCAAGGAGAGCGCAGACGAGATGGACCTGATAGGGTTTGGCGTCGTGGAGCTGAGGCTAGCTGTGGGCTATTGGAATCAATTAGGAGGTGTCTCAATTAATAACTGTTTCACGAGATCGGGCTATTGGAATTAATTAAAAATTGTTTCTTGATACGCATCCAAGTGCAACATCAATCGGGTCCGACTGGGCTTCTTAATCTGAAAAAAAATGTGAAGTCCAATCCTCTGGACAGAATCTGGTACCGTGAAGGCCGGCGATGTGGACAAGTTTTTTTACGGTTACTGTATGGGATCTTACAAAAACTTGATAAAAAACAGTATGGTTACTGTATTAGTATACTACCCGCAAAAAAAGTAACCGTATTACTATTAGGAGGTACTGCCACCGTTTTCTATTATATGACGTTGGTTAGCTCATTCATCATATATTAATGAATGAATGGAGGTAGTAGGAACCATTTGCTTACCTTGCATTCTTCTCGTGCAGAGCCAGCATGGTTGACAAGGGCGACCCTGCCATAGGGAGATGTATATACACCCAAAAATTTCGATAAAAAAATTATGGTAACATACTTCCATGATGTGTTAGAAGTGAAGAGGTAGATAAGTGGCATGCATGGCCAAAATTAACTCACTCAAAATTATTGAGTGAAGTAATTTGAACCAAAAACCTCTTGTATTGCCTCACATGAGGCTATGTGCAGCGGTCGCCGCTACAGGCTCCTGGACCGCTACAGTAGAGGTTGTACCCGCGATTTCCGTCTGCAGCGGTAGACCCTATAGGCTCCTGTAGTGTGCCGGTCCGACGCTACCTCCCCCAAATTTCCCAGAGGTGGAGGCCTCCTCCAAATCTGGTCGCCGCCTCCTCGCACCCTTGCGAGCTCCTCTCCACGCCGCCGCGGCCGTCACTCCCCTCCGCCCCCGCTCCCTCCGCCGCGGCCGTCTCCTCTCTGACAGCAGCGGCCGCGGCCAGGTCCTCGACCTCGTCGTCGCCGCCGCTGCCGCCCTGCTTCAATCCGTCGTCGTCGTCGCTCCTCGGCGCGGGACGCCGGCACGGAGGCGGAGAAGCCATGGAAGAGATGTGTATAAGAGACAGGCCCTGGCCCCGGCCGCCGCGGAGGCGAAGGCAACGGAGGCCTACCAGTGCGCGTGGGTAGGGAACACGGACGGCTTGCCGCGGTGGTCCACGCGGAAGATGTACGTCTTCCTCTCCTCCGCGCCGTCGGCGCCGACAGCGCCAGCAGCGCGAGGAGGAGGAAAGGGAATGGGTGGCGAGGAGCCGCCATTTGCATGCACATCCGGCAGCGAGGACAAGCACCTGCCTCGCACTTCCTCTCTCTCTCCGGCGGAGCGGGCGGGCTGGGTACGGCGGCGGGGAGAACGGGAGAGTGGGGTGCCGCCGGCGCCGACGCCAGCGCCAGAGGAGGAGGACGAAAGCGAGCATGAGCAGCAGGGCCGCGGCGGATGCGGTGCTGACGGCGAGAGCACACGGCGGATGGATGCGTGGGAGAAGGATGTTCCTAGGAATATTCCTTTTGGGTGGAAAATTTAGAGGCCATTGCTGCAGTGAAACAAAATTTAGGGGACCAAATTTTGTAAAAGACCCTCCAAATATTCTTTTAGGGGGTGTTTTTTAGAGGGCACCGCTGCACATAGCCTGAAGAATCATTACCAACCCACTTATACAATATATGTGATTTTAGTTAGGATGCTATTATTTTGTACTAACTTATGGAGGATCCTTCAGTCTCGGTTGGTGTTACTAATCTAGACAAATGCATGGGCCCCTTTAGTCCTGGTTTGGCTATTTAACTGGGACTAAAAATGGCCGATTAGAGCCACCAACCGGGACTAAAGGCCACCGATCCCCCCTAGCTATTTAACGCGGGACTAATGCCCACATAGTCCTACGTCTAAAACGGACTGAGACTAATGTCACTACAACAAATACGATTTGTAGGGGCTCCCTTATTTTTTTAGAGGTGGACCAAAAGATAACCCGTTCCTACAAAAGAAACGGGTTAATAGATCTTTGCCCGCCTTTGGAGAAGTATTTCCAAGGGCGGACCATGGCATCACCCGCCCCTGGAGCGGGTGATGGGGTGGCCCACCCTAGAAATCCTTTCAGATTTAATATAAAAGATAAGTATATCTCATGAAGTCACAAGTGACTATGTGGTGCAGCGGAGAGGAAGCTACGGTCTATCTGCATTGTATTATGTAAATTATTATTAACAAGTCTAATAACAAGTACAAATAAATAATTAATATTCTAGAAAAATTATACGCCATTAATCATGGTAGTCAATTATTTAATCTAGGAAAATTGTATGCAACTAATAATAGAAGCAAATAGCTACTAAATCTATTCTTATTTTTTATTCTCTTTAAATTGTATATGTAAATTTATTCAAAATAACATAAGTTATCTATATAGCTTATTCAAAATTAAAATAATAATCTATATAACTTATAAAATAAGCTAATGAGTCCATTTCTCTCATTTTTCATTTCTATCTAATTTAACTAGTTAAATATATATATATATAAATAGATGAATAAACATACCATCCTAATTCATTTCTCTAAGCAAGAAAAAACCTAAGCACTAATTTACTTCTATTTAATCATTTTCATCAACTGCTTCAACTAAGCTATATCTATACATGCAAACTACCAACAAAATAATAGCTCATATGATTTATAAATAAAAAATCACCATTATCTCCAACTGAAAAAACCTTCATTTTCTTCATTTCTAAAGCAAGAAACAAGCCATACTCTCTATGAACCATAGGAGGATGAAATGCACACCTTTACAACACTTGGGTGGGCGAAATGTCCAAAGAAAGGGTATTAGCTCCCTCCCTTAGCTTGTTGGGGCCTTAAACACAACAAGCTCGGAGTTGTGTTCATGGTTCAGTCAAAATGTGTTTACTCCCGGTTGGTGGCTCCAACTAGGTCTAAAAGTCCATATTTGGTCTCTATTGGAGCCTCCATCCGGGACTAAAGGTCCCCATCCCCACTAGACGTTAAGTCCGGGACCCATGCCCACATTGGTCATGTGCCCAAGCCAGCGGGACTAAAGCCGAGGATGGAACGTGGTTGCGTAGTAGTGTCTTCAACACAAATCACAAATAGGCAAAGTAAAACAATCACTAAAATTAGGAAGGTAATTATTCCTAAGGACTTGATCGATGACGGGAAACCAGGAGGACCTAAATGACTGTGCTGTTTGGTAGCAGATGCTTTATTGACACCAAGCGTAGACTTGCTCCATGCAACAAAAGGGATAGATATCACTACAATGAACTATTTAAACTGCAACGGAATCATTCCGTCGCAAATCGTTGAAAATCCGTTACAATTCAGTGTCTGCGACGGTTTCAGATTCCGTGGTTGAATGTGCGTGGTGGATTAAATCCGCCGACGGATCTTACAAAACGTCACGGTTTGACGCGATCTGTGACGTTTTTCGACCGTCGCAAAACAGCCCGAAGCCCACTCAGCCCAGCCCAAAGCCCAGTGTTGGTGACGAAAATGAACGTCACGAATTGCTGCTGACATGGACGTTAACGTGGCCGCCTACGTGGATGATGACGTGGCCGCGCTACGTGGACGATGACGTGGCCGTCTAAGTGGACGATGACGTGGACATCCGATTTATTAATGGGCTGATTTAATTATGGGCCGATTTATTAATGGGCCGGTTTATTAATAGACTATTTATTGATGGGCCAATTTCAACAGTGAACCACTTTTTGGCCCATAAGTTTACTCATACACATTTCAGCCCAATGATTTGCAAATATGACATTTCAGCCCATAAACATTTCATCCCACAAGAAGCACCCATTAACAAAGTGACCATATTCATTTCAGCCCAGCAAAATAACATCACATTCCATCATTTCAATACTGCCCAACATCAGTGTCGGGGACATCCCAAGGGGGTCCCCTAACCACCGGGAATAATCACCCTCAAAAAACATTTAACCACAGATGGCCCAGAAAATCGCCCGGGACAGCACGGCCCGATGACGCTCACCACGGCCCAAACAACCGTCCCGGCTTGATTCGCCCCAAGGCCCAAAGAGCGAACGGTATCTCCACCTCGCTCGAGGGTCCTTGACCCCCTCGGGCAGGCATGACCGCGTCTCCGCCTCGCTTGAGGGTCCTCGACCCCCTCGGGCGGGCACGACCCCCTGTCCGCCTCGCTCGAGGTCCGCATGCCTCCTCGAACGAGTGGGTCACTCCGCCCCGCTCGAGGTCGCCCCTCTATTCGCTGTGGTAGCGCCCCACCACTACGCCCGGCAACCGCATTTAATGCCGCGACCTACCGGACGCCCAAGTCAAAGGATGGGGATGGGACTCCGCCCTGCTCCACATCGCTGACACGGTCAGGTCCACTGTACTACCTGCCCCCGTGCTGTGCTGACGCATTCCCACTAGGCGGGCAGGCACGGGTCATTCCGTCGCCCTATTCTAACTTACGGCTGTCATTCACCGCCACTATTCCGCCTACTCTCGTCCTCCCCCGTACAGATGTGTATAAGAGACAGTGCCACATGAATGTC
>OAMR01000596.1:36903-71399 GCA_900205405.1 Echinochloa crus-galli | reverse complement strand
CTTTTCTGCAGGTGGTTGATGCTGTCATTCGCCGTCACTGTTCCGCCTGCTCTCGTCCTCCCCCGTACGGCCCAGCCCTCGAACGGGCAGGGGAGGCCCTCGAGCGGGAGTACGAGCCAATGGGGAAGTGCCGACCCCAGCCCAACGCGGCCCTGCCACGACGTACGTCGGGTCATATCCACCAACTCTCTGCCATTCCCCCGACGGGGCGAGCACGCCGTGCACTGTGACCAGCAGAGGTCATCATTCCGTCACTGTGCCGCCAACTCCCGTCCTCCCCTGACCGGGCGAGCATGGGAGGCCCTCGATCCGGTGTACGGGCGACGACCAAAGCCTGGCTGGAGGGACGGTTGCCCCTCGAAGCCGCTCCAGGACAAGATCAAGGACGGCCACGACATCCGAAGAAGCCGGAGCTCGCCATGAGTCGCCGCTCAGAACCGAGGACGGCGGTACGCCCGGCGCCATGCTCTCCTAGTATACCCCCCTGTAGCGCGTACTGTGCCTGTACTTGCACTCACTCAGGCCGTTCCCCTTCCTCCTTGAGTTATAAAAGGGGGAAGGAGGCGCCGGCCAAGGGGGGAACGGACGCAAAAAACAACAGAAAAACATCCACACACACCCACGCCCACGATATTGGCACTTCGCCTCAATCACTTACTCAGGGACCTGGAGGCTTCTCCTCCTCTCTCCGCCAAGCTTGTAGCCCCCCACTACGAGCACCCCGGTGCAGGATAGTATAGTGCCAAGAGCACGCCTTGTTGGACGTACGGCCCCGTGGCCGGAACCAGGATAAATCCCTTGTGTCATTGTGCTAGCTCTTGCATCAACCGGCGAGGGACGGGACACAGCGCATTCTGTTAGGCGCTGAGGTTGGGCGGCCAATCTCGGCACCGACAGTGGCGCGCCAGGTAGGGGGGCGCTGTGATCGACCGTTTTCCCAAGCAGTTCCCTTGCTGGCTAGCCGCGTCTTCACCATGTCGGCACGATCCGCCGCGGGGTCTCCAGGCCCGCTTCCGCGCGGGTACCGGATCACGTTCGGGAGCCTGGAGTTCGAAGCGACCGGTGAGGGCTTCCTCATGCGGCTCGCCTCTATGGCACCTGGCCTGATAACCGGCCCCCCGGCACCACCCACGCCGTCCCAGATCAGGAGGCGGCGGGAGCTGCATGAGCTCCAGATTCGCGTGGAGCGACGTGTCATCCCGCGCGTAGTGCTCCCCGATTGGGACGCGCACCTATTGCTCCGGCCCGCTGTCACAGCACAGCGGGACGCTTCTCTTCCGGTAGCTCCTGCGGAGGGAGCACGCCGGGGGGATGCAGCCGGACCGACGCAACTGCCCTACGGGCTGACCAACACGACCGCGAAAGGCGATTAAATCGCAAACCTGGCGGATTTTGTCGCGGAATGGACCGATGTCCAGCTCCCGCCGCCGCAGATCCAGTCCGAATGCTGGACCATGTACTTCGATGGGTCGGTGATGAAGACAGGAGCCGGCGCTGGCCTCCTCTTCGTCTTGCCTCTCGGGGAACATATTCGGTATGTGGTTCGCTTGCACTTCCCGGCGTCGAACAACATGGCGGAGAATGAGGCCCTCCTCGCTGGGCTCCGTATCGCCATCAAACTTGGCGTCAAGCGTCTCGACGTTCGCGGAGATTCTCAATTAGTCGTTTACCAAGTGATGAAGAACGCAAGCTGCCACGACGAAAGGATGGAAGCGTACTGCAGCGAGGTTCGACGCCTCGAGGACAAGTTCCACGGGCTCGAACTGAACCACATCGTGCGCAAGTACAACGGGGAGGCGGACCAGTTAGCCAAGATCGCATCCGAGCGAATCACTGTCCCGCCAAACGTCTTCGCGCGCGACCTCGACAAACCGTCTGTCCGCCTCGAGGGAGCCGAGCCCCCCTCCGAGAAGGCCTCGAAAGCCTCGGGGGCTGGGGACCCCGATCCCATGGACGAGGACCCCTCGGCAGGAACCCACGAGAGCTGTGACTTCGAGACCTCCTCGCTCGAAGCCATGGAGATCGACGTGGATACACAGCCGCGAGACTGGCGCAGTCCGTACCTTGCGTGGATCGACGGCGGAGAACTGCCTGCGGACCGAACCGAGGCACGCCGCGTTGTCAGAAGAGCCAAGACCTTCGTCTCGGTCGACGGCGAGCTGTACAAGCGCAGCGCCTCGGGAATTCTGCAGCGATGCATCCCAATCCAAGAGGGGAGGCAGCTGATCTGTGACATCCACGCTGGGGTATGCGGGCACCACGCAGCGCCGCGAACCCTTGTGGGGGCAACGCATTCCGGCAGGGCTTCTACTGGCCCACGGCCGTGGCCGACGCGAATGAGATCGTGCGTACCTGCGAAGGGTGCCAGTTCTACGCGCGAAAGATACACCTCCCGGCGCAAGCCCTACAGACCATCCCCGTGACATGGCCCTTCGCGGTCTGGGGGTTGGACCTCGTAGGACCCTTTCGCAAAGCGCCCGGGGGCTTCACCCACCTGCTGGTGGCCATCGACAAGTTCTCGAAGTGGATCGAGGTGCGGGCCAGCACCAACATCAGGTCCGAGCAGGCCGTGCTGTTCTTCACTGACATCATCCACCGATTTGGGGTACCTAATTCAATAATCACCGACAACGGCACCCAATTCACCGGCAAGAAGTTCTTGGAATTTTGTGACGACCACCACATCCGTGTGGATTGGTCGGCTGTGGCGCACCCACAGACCAACGGCCAAGTGGAACGTGCCGACGGCATGATACTGCAAGGCCTCAAGCCGAGAATCTTCAACAAGCTGAACCAGTTCGGCCGGAGGTGGATAGCGGAGCTGCCGTCGGTGATCTGGAGTCTTAGGACCACCCCAAGCAGGGCCACAGGCTTCACCCCGTTCTTCCTCGTATACGGCGCCGAGGCAGTCCTCCCGACAGACCTGGAATACGGATCCCCGAGGCTCATGGCCTACCAAGAAGAGCAGAACCAGCGAAATCGAGAAAATTCGCTGGATCAGGCGGACGAGGCTTGAGACGTAGCACTGCTCCAATCAGCGCGTTACCAGCAATCACTTCGACGGTATCAAGCCCAGAAGGTGCGGCGTCGAGACCTCCGCGAGGGAGACCTGGTGTTGAGGCTGCGCCAAGACAACAGGGAACGCCACAAGCTCACGCCGCCTTGGGAAGGACCGTACATCGTCACCAAGGTCCTCAAGCCAGGCACCTACAAGCTGTCGAACGAGAAGGGCGAAGTCTTCCCAAACGCCTGGAACATCCAACAGCTACGTCGCTTCTACCCTTAAATTCTCAGCATTTCTCGTAAATACTTCATGTTCTTAATCAACAACGATGAAAAGTTTGCGAAAAACATGGAAACTTTGTTACTAACAGCATGAACGAGGAGGGCTTGGTCCTATCCTCGACCTGGTCTCGATAGAGCCAAGTCCCCCTCGGGGGCTACAGGGGGTTTACCCCCTGATCGTCCCGTCCTTTTTCAAAAATTGTGCTAAATCTTGGAGCACTTGGAAAGAAAAATGTGGGGCGCGAGCTAACTAAGCCAGAGCCGGCTGAGCCGCGAGACCGCCTACGCCCTCGAAGGGATACGGCATCTCCCTCTCCACTCCACGCTTTAGTTGTTCGTAGATTCAAAATACCCGGCTAAAATCTCTCTGATCCGAAAAGAGCACAATGGAACAAGTGCAAACGGCTTTTTCGAAAATGTGTCACCGAGCCTTTTTTCGACCGCCCGGAAAGATTAAAGCGATGCGTGTGCCTACTGCGGCTGAGAGCCGGCTGGGTCGCGGGACTGCCTAACGCCCTTGAAGGCTACGGCATCCCCCTCGCCACTCAACGTCAAAGTTGCCCGTGTTGCTTTGCCGAAATCAATCTCGAGCCAAGAAAAGAGGCGCGGCACGCTGAAACCAAAACGCGTCGATTAGATTAAATAGATACGTTTTTATCTACCACACAACAAATCACGAAAATGTCGGGACCAAGTGCCCAAAATCTCTGCAGGAACTCACGAAGACGGCTTTGGCGTCCCCCAAGCCGCGACGATCAGGCTCCCTAGCGCGCCCCGAAAGTCGCAAAGGACCCGACCTCCCTTTGACCGGGACCCAGAACGCATTATCGATCCCTTTTTCATTCAAAGATCAAGGAGGATAAAAGCGAGGCGCGAGTCTACTACGGTGGAAAGGTGGTCGAGCCGCGGGACCGCCTACACCCTCGAAAGGCTATGGCATCCCCCCCCACCCCCCAACACTCAAGTTACTCGTGAAAAAGCGATCTCCTCCGCGAAAGTCACTCCAAGATCGCAGGAAAAGCCGTAGTATCGCAAACAGGTTGTGCTAACCCACGGAAAGGCCGTTCGGAGATACAAAGGGCCGATTCCGGTCGACGGGCTGATGTACCACCACGTTAACCACGACTTACGCGAAATGCGGACGACCGTCCCCGGTCAAGAGAGCCGGCAAACGACAACAGCTTCCAAGGTAAGCCAAATCGCCTCAAGGCGTTCCGCGAAGGCCAGGGTTTGAAGTCCGACCCTCAAGCGGTTCCTAATGGACGCCCCGGCCAAGCCAAATACGAGTGAGGGAAGGGCGGCTGCCCCGATCCTCGAGCGGAGGGGCACGCGCGCCCCCTCAGTGGCCTTACGGATCAGGAGTTCGAAGCCTGGCCCACGAACGGGTTCGACAGGCGCTCCAGATCAACAGAGTCAGAGACGATTCGGGCGTGCTCATCATGACTTTACCCGGACGCGAAGTCTGGGGATGCCCCTGTTGTGTTCGAGGCCAGACAAAGGCAGTTAGTTGAGGGGTCCCACCGAGGGAGAGCTTTCGCGCCCTTGGTCCCGGTCGAACGGGATCAAGCCCTGCCTAACAAACCTTTGCAAGTGCTCGCTAATGGACGTGTCTCCGGACCACGAGCCGACCCCCAACGAACTGGGCACGGACGCCCACTCGAACCACCCGCTAAAAGCTCAAACGAGACAGCCGCGTCCGCGAACCCGATCGAGGGTGGCGTAGGGCATCTCACCCCTCATCCCTTCGAAAGGGACGCGAGGGTCGCACAAAGACGGGAAGCATAACCTGATCGACCCTTCCAGGCCAAAGGGCTCGGGGGCTCTCTCGCACAGGCAACACAACACCACTCGAGCACGGAGCTCGAGCCCAGGCGTGATGCCGCCTCGAAACCCAAAACCCAACGATCAAAAGCCTTTGCACGAGTGTGCACACTCCTGCTATGGCTCGGGGGCTACACCCGCGGGTGCACTCGCACCCCCCCACGGTAGAACCCACGAAACCAAAGAGGACTAATCCCCCACAGAATGCCCGGGATCGACCCCGTTCACCGTCAACATCTGCCCGACTGAACTCTAGTCAAGCAGATGCTCGGGGGCTACTATCGGGGACATCCCAAGGGGGTCCCCTAACCACCGGGAATAATCACCCTCAAAAAACATTTAACCACCGATGGCCCAGAAAATCGCCCGGGACAGCACGGCCCGATGACGCTCACCACGGCCCAAACAACCGTCCCGGCTTGATTCGCCCCAAGGCCCAAAGAGCGAACGCCATCTCCACCTCGCTCGAGGGTCCTCGACCCCCTCGGGCAGGCATGACCGCGTCTCCGCCTCGCTTGAGGGTCCTCGACCCCCTCGGGCGGGCACGACCCCGCGTCCGCCTCGCTCGAGGTCGCCCCTCTATTCGCTGTGGTAGCGCCCCACCACTACGCCCGGCAACCGCATTTAATGCCGCGACCTACCGAACACCCAAGTCAAAGGATGGGGATGGGACTCCGCCCTGCTCCACACCGCTGACACGGTCAGGTCCACTGTACTACCTGCCCCCGTGCTGTGCTGACGCATTCCCACTAGGCGGGCAGGCACGGGTCATTCCGTCGCCCTGTGTGGACGTACGGCTGTCATTCACCGCCACTATTCCGCCTACTCTCGTCCTCCCCCGTACGACCCGACCCTCGAACGGGCGGGGGAGGCCCTCGAGCGGGAGTACGAGCCAATAAGGAAGCACGCCGTGCACTGTGACCAGCAGAGGTCATCATTCCGTCACTGTGCCGCCAACTCCCGTCCTCCCCTGACCGGGCGAGCATGGGAGGCCCTCGATCCGGTGTACGGGCGACGACCAAAGCCCAGCTGGAGGACCTGCTACCCCTCGAAGCCGCTCCAGGACAAGATCAAGGACGGCCACGACATCCGAAGAAGCCGGAGCTCGCCATGAGTCGCCGCTCAGAACCGAGGACGGCGGTACGCCCGGCGCCATGCTCTCCTAAAAGGGGGAAGGAGGCACCGGCCAAGGTGGGACGGACGCAAAAAACAACAGAAAAACATCCACACACACCCACGCCCACGATATTGGCACTTCGCCTCAATCACTTACTCAGGGACCTGGAGGCTTCTCCTCCTCTCCCGCCAAGCTTGTAGCCCCCCACTACGAGCACCCCGGTGCAGGATAGTACAGTGCCAAGAGCACGCCTTGCTGGACGTACGGCCCCGTGGCCGGAACCAGGATAAATCCCTTGTGTCATTGTGCTAGCTCTTGCATCAACCGGCGAGGGACGGGACACAGCACATTCTGTTAGGCGCTGAGGTTGGGCGGCCAATCTCGGCACCGACAATCAGATTCAAAAGATATGCCATCATGCAACACAGGAAGATCACATCTGATTCAACACTTGTTTCATCTTGCATCCCACCATAGAAATCTCACAACCTCAAGGAAGATCAACAAGTCTAACAAGTATAACAACAAGTCAAAACAGACATCAACATGTCCACTCCACATCAGAACAGCAGTAACTCCCTGTCCACTCCATCAAAACAGACACATCAGAATAACAGTAGCAACTCCCTGTCCTTCTCCAGCTGCAATCAGTGCACAAAAATGCAGTTCCCTCCCTCTCCACTCCATTCTCCAGCTGCAAGCAACAACAAAGGGAAATAAACTGACCTGTTAGAAAGGCTTTGAGGAAGCAACAGCAATAACTCTAGAACAGCAATAACAACTGATTCAATCAACACAAGATAGGCTCAAGTTTATAGGAAAAATCTGACATACCAGCAATTCAATGTGCTATTTGATGTTGACCAACCATCAGCTCAAGTTTTGCTTCCAAATCAGCGTACCTCTTTTGCATCTCCTCCTTGTCCCTTAACCTTTCCTGCTCTGTTTCCTGCGTTTTCCTAACCAAATCATCTACTTTTCCGTGTAGCTCAACATTTGCCATCTTCTCTGCTTGGAGTTCTGCTTGGACAATCTGTACATTGGACCTCCGTCTCACAGTCTGGACCCCAACATTCTGAAGGAACATATTCTTCTTGGTGCTTTCAAGTAGCACATCACCTACAACCTTAGTCACAGACTTTGTGTCTTCACCTTCTTTTGGTGGTGCATTCAACTGTTTTTGCATTTCATCCTAGCAACAAAGCAGCAAAGATTGTTCTAACCATTGAAACCGTTTAAACAAATGGAAAGAACATCATAAGGGAGCTGACTTACGATAGCCAATTGTACATTAGGTTTGTAGCCTTTTGTTTTCTTGCTGAAATGACACAACTTGAACAGATCGAACGCATCAGGTTCCTTCTCCTCAAACTCACCTCCCTAAAAATAATGATTATATGGAACAACAAGTTTATTTAAGACACAACAAGTTCATTTAAGAAAAACCAAGTGGACTTGAACAACAAGGTCACACTTCACATTTATATTTGCTGGCAGCGAGTTCACATTCAACAAAATTGAGCAAGTTCACTTGATCTACCAGCAGAACAGATCTTGTAAACCTTTTGAGACGACTAGAAGCATTTTTAAACTACTAGAACAGAACAAAACAGATATGCAAGCAAGTGACATATACTATTGGCATGGCTAACTTACCAGATTTTCTACAAAAACCGGGTAGCTACATGAGCCAGTTGCTACAGGGAACTTGACCAGGGCCCGGTTCATGTTTTTCCTTCAACTTGTGTCTTTGTTGCCGAATTGCATTTTTCATCATTTCGATGCAGCCATTTCTGACTACAGGTTCTTCTGTGTCTATTTCGAACTTGGCCTATTCAAATAAAACAACACATGTATAAGAAATATAATATCATATCTGCTACAAGATAACAAAAACTATACCTATCGACACATGCACAGATCAATAGATGAACCTCAAGCTGAGAGAAGCTACATGTACTACTGTTGTAACCAGCACATGAAAAAAAGATTCAAAACCTGCTTAACAGACACAAAATGACTACCATTTCAGATTATTCATCACTAGATTATTATTACCATCATAAAAATGACTACCATTTCAGAAAAAATAGGCACACATATAATAGGCAGAAAAAATAGACAGATTCATCATCTCTAAATTATCATGAAAATGGGGTAAAGGCCTTGAGACTGTACTTACACGAAGGGATCCCAGATATGTATCGATGACTAAACGTCTTTTCTTGTATTCCTTCTAGTGTCTGAGCGGGCAGATGGGCACCCTCGAATGGCGTACGGACGGCGACCAGGGGCGAACCCCGGTCAGGTCCGCCACGCCCTATCATTCCCGCTGACTCCAGCCACGGGACCGCCCGTCCCAGTCGCCGGGCAGGCGTGGCGAGCCTTGTGCGAGCGTACCATTGTCATTTGCCGCCACTATTCCGCCTACTCTCGTCCTCCCACGTACGGCCCAGCCCTCGAACGGGCAGGGGAGGCCCTCGAGCGGGAGTACGAGCCAATGGGGAAGCGCCGACCCCAGCCCAACGCGGCCCTGCCACGACATACGCCGGGTCATATCCACCAACTCTCCGCCATTCCCCCGACGGGGAGATCTATTTATCCTCTGGAGGCCATGTCCCATATTAGTTCCTCGATTCCATGGCACCAATTCTTCTTCTGGTTGTAAATGATCATTGAAATTGCAATTAGGATTTAGCAATAAAAATAGTATATATTGATATGCAGTAAAGGCATGTAATGAGCAAACAATCACCTTCAGGGTTTATCTAGTAGTCGATGTCATCCATGGTGTTGTACTCATGACTGTCAAAACATCTAATAATGGCTAATAGTCAGAACGCGCTCGGCATGCAACCACCAAAGTAGCAGAATGTAACAGTGGTAGATAAGACTCACCTTCATTCACCGTATGGCCATGACCATCGGATTGGGGAACAGCGTCACCTCCATTGACCAGATGGTTGTCACCCTCACCAACAGATGGAGCATTAGCATCTACTCCATTACCATATGGTTGAGACAATCACCAATAGACTGAGGCCTAGCATCACCTCCATCATGTAAAAAGGAACGTGAAAGATTGCATCAAACCTTCAAGCAAAGGTTATATAATGACAGCAACAAATCTGGTACTAGAACTCACCTTCAGCAGCAGGTTGTGTGCGCACTGCAGAGTTCACAACAGATTGAAGAGTTGGTGGTGGAGGCGGCACAGGAATGTCACTTGTTGGCAGACTTGCATCAGGTTGTGGAGTGTTTTTCCTTGACTTTGTACATCTGGTAGGCACCTCGGCTGCATAAACCCTCTTACGAGTCTTAAACTTGAATCCACAAGAAACATCTTCTAAAGCTTTGGTGGTTTTGTTGCAACCCTTCCTCATAGATCCCTGGTAGAAGTAGAAGCATGGATTAGTAATAGTATGCAAAGAATTATATAGCACTAGTAAACACAACAATGGAACCCAATGAGAATATGGAAGAAATATCACCTGTGTAGTGCCATCTGATATGTTCCCTTCCTCAGTAGTATCATCTTGTACAGGATCATACTCAGATCCCGAGTCTTCTCTTGTTCTTTTATATCTCTTATTCTTTTCTTGAGGAACGGCAGATCTGTTTGGATGGACCAAAGTAGGTTCAATCCCAAACTGCTTCAGCCTTGCACTGTTCTGCATACACTGTTTATAACGCTCTAATTCATATCCCTGGGGTGCAAGTTCAGTTTCTAAGTGACAAGAGAAAAACAAGAGCAGATCAGTGACCTGACAAGAATAATCTCAATCGGCATACTATTTGGAAACAAAAGATCCTAAATATCTTGTAACTCACTGCAGGCCACATATATAATATTGCATTGATATTTTACTGGTGAAGGCAGCATTGATGATAAGTCAATGGACACCTATACTGACTTAGTGAGCATGATAGAGAACTAGGAGTCCAATGAATAATATAGATAAGTCACAGGTATATCAGAACACAGTCTAAAAATAGAGCATGTTAAAGAAACCATTCCCCATCACAGTGCACCAGTAAAAATAAACAAAATTCACCCTGCAATTCACCCAGCATAAACTACAGGCTACATAACATCAGCAATGGAGGCTACCAGATAATAACATATAATAACAGATTAAATAGAACCACCAGGTCATCACATAATAACAGATTAAAAAGGCACCAAGCATCTACAGAACTAGAGGAACTGCATCCTACGATCATGCTACTTGTTCAAATCACAGTAGACCAAGCATCCCACTAACTAGAGGAACTGCAGCAGTGTGCACACAAATGTATTATCCATTTCTAAAATACTAGTGTGCTGTGATAACTCTGTGCAGCAGTTCAATTCTGAAACTATCTAGCAGAGAAACACTACTCAAACATATCATGGACCAAGTAGAGTACACACAACATGACCAGTAGAGTACAAACAACATCTAAGCACACCATGGACCAAGATATCGGTGCCCAAAGACACTAACCTAAGAAAATGCATGAACCTAGGCAAAATCAAATCTAGTGACACGGCCGAGCAAAGCTAGAGCCTAGAGGAGAGAGAACCGCCGTCGTGGCACAATCTCATCCAGAGTCTAAACGAGCACAAACCTATCATCCGAGGCCCTTGTCGTGCTTTCTTTGGTCCACCATTCGCCGGCATGGTGGAGGTCCTCGCGGTGGAGATGGAGAAGGGCGCCCGCCGCGCTGTTGGTAGGAGTAGTCCCGCCGGTGGTAGAAGGAGTCCCACCGCCGTGGCTCCTCGGAGACGGTAGTGGGAGATGGGGTGGGGCGTTGCGAGAGAGGAGCGGCGGCAGCGGCGGCTAGGGTTTGGTGGGAGAGAGCGGCGGCGGCGGCGGCTAGGGTTTGGTGGGAGAGAGCGGCTGCGTCATGGGTGAGGCGATAAGACGAGGAGGTGGGGATAAGACGGGATGGTGCTGCTGGGAGCGGGTGGCGAAATGACTAGTAGGCCCTTGAATGGATTGAATGGATGGTGCACAGCGCGTGGAAATTTATGGGCAGGATGGTCATTTTACGTGGGTTCGAGCGCGCGCGGGGGTTTGGCTGGCCGCTGTGTGATTTGTGAAATTTTGGAAGTTCTAGAAGACCAGGGTCGCTTACGCGTGGGCCCAAAGTCATTTTTGCCACATTAAACTTTGCACCCTCAAAATCTCATGCTACTCGAGTCAAAAAATTCAACAAAAAATGTTTGTGGGAAGATAAAAACACAGATAACAATCTAAGATATGGATCACCCTCAGATATTCGTTAGTTTGATCACAACTCAAAAAGAAAAATAGGCCAAACTGAATGTTCCACTAATTTTTCAGCCCACCAAAAATTAAACAAAAATTCACAAAAAATTGTCAATAATTCATCAATGGAATTTTAGTATTTGAATAAAATAACATCCGTCATAGTTGTGTAGTAAAATTTGATATAATAGGGATAGTTTGAACTTAAATCTAAAATTTTATGATACAATAATTCTAATTAACATCTTTATATGGTCCAAACATTGTACAAATTGATGTGGCGACATAATTTGGGTCCCCAAACTTGTCATAAAAAATTCAAATGGTTTCGATAAAGGAAGAATGTACATTGTTTACAAATGCCTACATCTATCAGATAGTTTCATACAGTGTTACCTAAACATTCAAGTTTTCCACACTTCACTACATGTATGAGCTCATATGCATTTGAAATTTGAAAATAACCTTCAAATTCACCTCAATGTTATGAGATACGAAGTTTAATTAGTAAAGGTTGTGAAAAACAAATATTTTTCTATGTTGTACTTTATAAGAAACAAGATAAGGCATATAAACAAGAATCTTTAATGGAAATCTATGCCAAAAAATGTCATTGATGGAAATATGGTGATTTTAGAAATATTCAGGAAAAAAATCATCAAATTTGGATTACGTATGACGGAGGAATACTAGATAGAAATTTTCAATGCAGATTAAAAGGAGAAATATGTGTGTTCTTCAATTTTATAGAACTCGTCGAATCCCGTGCTGCCATCTGGTGGTCCGGATATATCACTGATAAGTAGGTAAAAGTGTCACACATGTACAAAACAACAAAGTGGTTCAGTGGTTAGAGGTGGCTTGTCTAAGTTGCAGGTCTTGGGTTCGATTCCTGGCCACGCTTATTTTTTTTTTGTTTTTTTCCGTCCCATTGTATCCTCCTTCCATGAGCTGGGTCTTTGGTGCACCTGCAGTTTGGGGTTCTATGGGCCCCAGCGGTCAGCGATACACCGCCGCCTGTGGACCTGTGCTCCGCCCTCCCTACCTCAAAGCCTCCGCTTCTCCTCCCTCCCGTGCCTCCCCCTCTCCTCCCTCCCTCGAAATCGCCTCCGACGCCGCTTGAAATCACCTCCACTGCCACCACGCCTCCGCCACCTCCCACCCGCCGCACCTCCGCCACCTAGCACCCACCGCCCCTGCTCCTCATCCCACCCGCCGCGCCTCCCCCTCCTCCCACACGCCGCGCTTCTTCCTCCCACCCGTCGTGCCTCCTCCTCGCATCCGCCGCGCCACTGAGGATGCCGTCTTGCAACCGCCGTGCGCTCGTGGACCTGCAGAACCGGGATCCGCGACCGGCCGTTGGTTGCCCGGGAAGAAGAAGACGGCCGCAGGGGAGATGGCCGCGGGGAAGAAGCCGAGCGCGGGGAAGATGGCCGCGGGGAAGAAGCCGAGCGCGGTGAAGAAGGCCGCGGGGAAGAAGCCGAGCGCGGTGAAGAAGGCCGCGGGGAAGAAGCCGAGCGTGGTGAAGAAGGCCGGCGCTTCTCCCTCCCGAACAAGCAGCAACGAGGCCGCGGCTATAGAGATGGTGAAGGCCTCGGCAGTGGAAGAGATGGTAGTGAACTCGGTGCCTCAGCTTTTTGCAGATTGGTAGTGAATTTCTTGAAGAGATGGTAGTTATTGCTTGTTAGGAAGCATCAGGGAGCATTTTGTAGTGTGTTTAATTGGATGATTTGATCTGCACTCACAGCCTCAAGCTGTGGGTTATCTTGTTTGCTCTGGAATGTTACATTGGTAAAGCATCTCTCTTGGATCCTTCCTTTTTATGCTGCTGCTTCTGTTACCTGCTTGTGTTAATGCATATCAGATCAAAAATTAGAGAAAATTAGTCTATTTATGCTGCTGGCATAGAACATGCTGATCATTTGTCGAGTTGGTCTGGATGGAGAGTGGGGGCTGACTTGCTCTGGATGGCCAGATCTTGAATACCCACAGATGTCTGCCTGCTGAAACTTTACATGTCACAGACCGAGTCCAACAAAATCAACTGGGAATCAAGATCGATGTCATGCACATTACGTACGTTGAGCACACAAGAGAATCATTAGTGCATCTTGATGCCAATCACCACATGACAGTCCCGCATTATGAAAAAGTAGGTGCTCACTGCTAGCATATTTCCATATCATACCATTTCAGAAAGAAAAGGAGTGAGCTACATGTATGAGACTTTGCAGGCAATCTTTGCCAAACTTCTCACAGAATCTGAAAACTAATTGGACAATGTCAGATCACCAAATGAAGGTGAACAATTCCAGGCACAGAATCTGAAAATTACAGAAAGAAAAAATTGCAGGCACTATTTTTGTCACAAGCTGAAAACCAGCACATACCACATCTCACAAATTGTCAAGCACTCTACAGGTAGTACATGATCAGACAAATTGGAGCTATCATTCATCGTCACTGTCCACGATGGGAATTTCAGCACCACCTTCATCATTGCTTTCATACTCCAACAATGTGTCATCCTCTTCATCTTCGCCATCTTCTTCAATGACTTGTGTTGACACCAAAAATTGGCACCAGGAAGAGGCTGACATGTGGGCCGGATTTGGTAGAAGGATGCCATTCGGCTAAAAAGGTTTTTTCTGAAGCATTCGGCAAAGATGCTCTGCGGTCGGGAACGCGTCGCCATTCGGCTGAAACGTTCGGCAGAGATACTCTGTGGTTGGGGATACGTCATCATTCGGCAGAGGCATTGTTCCGCAGGCGAAGAGTGGTAGCATTCGGGAAGACATGATGACGTGGATCAACATAAGAAAAAGGCCGGTTCGAACAAGGAAAGCAATATGGGCACGAAGATTCGTCATTTATTTTTAGAAACAAGTGTTGTAGTCGTGTCCGACTAGGAATTGTATCAAGACCTGGGTATAAATATAAACCATCCACAGCAAATGAATAGCTGGGTGAGGAAGTGGTTTTCTCCTGAAAGAAGATTATGCCGAATTATTGATGATCCATTGAATAAAAACTGGAAAAGACTCTGCTTACGACTTTCTTTGTCATTGAGGGCAAAGGGGCATATAGCTTGCTGCTTGGAAGAGATTGGATTCATGCAAATTGCTGTATCCCATCAACCATGCATCAACAGCTCATTCAGTGGATAGATGATGAGGTGGAGATTGTCCAAGCAGAATATAGCTCGATATCTGATGCAGCTTGGAGAGGCTTCGGCAGATGAGGCTTTCAGAATTAGATACTTTCCTTTGTCACTGACGGGTCCAGCTTTTACATGGTTTGCTTCTTTGCCTGCTCAGTCGATCTGCACTTGGAAGGACCTGGAACAGAAATTCCATGCTCATTACTACATTGGCAGTACCGAGAAAAAGTTGGTTGACTTGACCAGCTTAAGGCAGAGGAATAATGAAACACCTACAGAGTTCCTCAGGAGGTTTAGGGAAACTAAGAGTATGTGCTTTTCTCTGAACATACCTGATGACCAGCTGGCTGGTATGGCTGTAGCTGGCATGCTGCCTGCCATTCGGGAGAAGCTGTTCGGGATGGAGTTTGATGATTTGGGCCAGTTGTCGCACAGATTGGCCTTGATGAGTAACCAGGCATATGGTTTCAAGAAAGATGTCAGATTTGCTAAAAATAATGATGTAGCTGACATCTATAACCAATTCCTTGAAAGAGCAGATCAAGAAGATGAGTATGAAGATAGCGAGGAAATAGCTGCAGCAGAGATAGTGTGGAGCAAGGAACCAGTTACAATGACTCAAAGATGGATCAAACAGATGAAAGGAACATATGATTTTGATGTGACTAAGGCAGACAAATTGTTTGAGTTCCTGGTGAAAGAAGGCCGAATCAAATTGCCAGAGGGGCATTCTATGCTTCGGCCCGATGGAGTGAAAGATAAGAGGTACTGTGGGTTTCATGATAGAAATTCTCATTCCATTAATGAATGCAGAGTCTTTAGGATGAAGATTCAGAAAGCTATCCAGGAAGGACATTTGAAATTCGACAACAAAATGAAACTGGACAGTAACCCTTTCCCTCAGAATATGATCGGGTTCTCAGTTAATATGGTAAATGCTGTTCCATCTGGAGAAAAGGGAAGATTGAAAGTTTTAACCTCAAAGAAGGCAAAGCAGGATGGTTCAGTTGATCCTACTCGGCAGATCACAATTGAACAGATTCGCCAGAAAAATCTTCGGTTCCCGAATAGCCGATTTGAAGTGGGAGAATCCTTTAAACCTAGAGTTACTACACGTATTCTCCTCAACAAATGGCAGCGTCAGCAAGAAAAAGAGCGTTTTCAAAGGCGTGAATACGAGGAAGAGGAAAGAAGGCACGAAGAAGAAAGGTTTGAGGAAGAACAAGAAGAGTATGCTCGAGAGCAGGAACGAGCGCATTGGGGGTGTGCATTCTTCAGACACTGTTGGAACGAAGGTTTAAAGCTGCCTACAAAGAATAACTGTCCTGAGTGCAATAATGGGTATGTCGAACATAGGCAAAATGTTGCCAATCGCCGATCTGTCCATGAAAGAATTGGTAGGGTGCATCTTAGTGATGATCGGCGTTTTGATGATCAACCAAGAAAGAGACATGCTGATTGCAGATGGATTGATCATGAGGAAGAAGACCGTGAATATGTTTGGCAAAAAGGACAGTGGTGTCCACCTGGTTTAAGAAGGAGTCAGAAGAGAAGAGTTCAACGCCTGAGGAATCAAGAATTAAAGCAAGCAAGGCCTAGGATGAAATCGATATGGCTCCCAAAAGACAGGCCTGACGAACATAGTCATTCGGCTCCTACATGCATGGTATGTTTCTTGCCGAATGAATTCATGGCTCCAGCTAACCAAATTGTACAGGAAGAGGTATTGCCCGATATAGATGACGCCGAACAATTTGGGTTAATGGCACAATTGATGTTGAACAAACAAGCTGTTTTTGAGAAGCCAACCCAGAATCGGCACATGAAGCCACTGTACTTGAAGGGATATGTTAATGGCAAACCATTGACCAAGATGTTTGTCGATGGAGGAGCTGCTGTCAATGTAATGCCATACACCACATTCAGGAAGCTTGGTATGGGCCTTAGAGATTTGACACCAACGAGCATAATTCTAAATGATTTTGCTGGAAATCCTTCGGACACCAAGGGATGCGTACATGTTGATCTGATGATTGGGTCCAAGACTCTGCTTACGACTTTCTTTGTCATTGAGGGCAAAGGGGCATATAGCTTGCTGCTTGGAAGAGATTGGATTCATGCAAATTGTTGTATTCCATCTACTATGCATCAACAGCTTATTCAGTGGATAGATGATGAGGTGGAGATTGTCCAAGCAGATGATTCAATAAGCGTGGCAAATATGGAACCAGCTTTCTGGGAATATCAAGGCATAGATTGTTTCTCAGGCAAAGACTGGGGAGAAGGTCCTGTGGCACCAGCCAGCAGTGATCAACAGCCGATCGAAGCAGTCGGCTCTCATAGTAATTTTTGATGGAAAATCCAATTGATGGAACTGATGGAAAATTAGGACGTGGATTTGTGTCGGCCGATAAATTAGAAGAAGTGGACATTGGAGATGGTGACAAGCCAAGGCCGACATTTATCAGTGCTAACTTGGATTCGGTTTTCAAAGAAAAGTTGGTAACATTGTTAAAGGAATACAAGGACTGCTTTGCTTGGGATTATTCGGAGATGCCTGGTCTAGACCGTTCTATTGTTGAGCATCGGTTGCCAATCAAACCTGGATACAGACCTTACAAGCAACCACCCCGAAAAATCTACAAGGAAGAAGTGTTGGCCGATGTGAAAAAGGAGATTGAAAGATTACTAGATGCAAATTTCATTCGGCCCTGTAAATACGCGGATTGGATCTCTAATATTGTTCCTGTCTATAAGAAAAATGGAAAGATGAGGGTTTGCATAGATTTTAGAGACCTAAACAAGGCTACACCCATGGATGGATATCCAATGCCTGTTGCTGATTCATTGGTTGATGCTGCTGCTGGATACAAAGTGCTCAGTTTCATGGACGGTAACGCAGGATACAATCAGATTTATATGGCATTGGAAGATATAGTAAAGACAGCTTTCAGGTGTCCTGGACACATAGGGTTGTTTGAATGGGTTGTCATGACCTTTGGATTGAAAAATGCCGGTGCAACTTATCAAAGGGCTATGAATTATATTTTTCATGAGTTGATCGGCAAGATTGTGGAAATATATATTGATGATGTAGTGATCAAGTCACTGGATCATGAGTCTCATTTGGCCGACATAAGGAAAACTCTAGAATGCACCAGGAAGCATGGGCTTAAGATGAACCCGAACAAGTGTGCTTTTGGAGTTTCGGCTGGAGAGTTTCTGGGATTTTTGATACATGAAGGAGGAATAGGAGTTGGTAAGAAAAGCATGAAGGCAATTGATGAAATTGTTCCTCCAACTAATCTTAAAGAGCTACAATCACTGCTTGGCAAGATAAATTTTGTGAGAAGATTCATATCAAACTTGTCACAAAAGGTGTTGCCCTTTTCCTCACTATTGAAAATAAAGAAGGATCAAAAGTTTGTATGGGGTGACGAACAACAAAAGGCTTTTAATGAAATAAAAGAGTACATGAAGAAGCCACCAGTATTGGTGCCTCCACAATTGAACAAGCCTTTCAAGTTGTACGTGGCGGCCGATGCCCAAACTATTGGATCGGCCCTCATTCAAGAATTTGAAGGGAAGGAAAGAGTGGTTGCATACCTTAGCCGAAAGTTATTAGATCCGGAAACAAGGTATTCGGCTATAGAGAAACTTTGCTTATGTGTTTACTACTCCTGTACAAAATTTCGGCACTACTTACTACATGCCGAATGCATTGTGTATTCAAAATTTGATGTGATAAAACACATGTTGTCTATGCCGATTTTGAACGGAAGGATTGGCAAATGGATTTTAGCTTTGTCTGAGTTTGAATTAAGATTTGAATCGGCAAAGGCTGTTAAGGGACAGATTATTGCCGATTTCATTACTGAACATCATGATACATCGATAAATTTGCTTAACATTGTTCCTTGGGTGTTATTCTTCGATGGATCTTCATGCAACAAAGGTGGTGGAGCAGGTATCTTATTAATTTCACCCAAAGGAGAAACATTTGAGTTTGCTGTTCCCATTCAATCTGCTGTTACTAACAATCAAGCTGAGTATGAGGCATTGCTCAAAGGGCTCCAATATTTGAAAGAAGCAAAGGCCATTGCGGTTGAAATTTTTGGAGATTCAGAATTGGTCATAAAGCAATTGAATGGTGAATATGAGTGCAAAAGTGATACCTTGAGGAATTACTATGAAGAATGCAAAGAAATATTGAAGAGCTTTCGGTCAGTAATTCTACAACACATTCCTAGAGGGGATAATGGAGAAGCAAATAGATTGGCCCAAAGTGCATCAGGTTATAAAGAGCTTCGAGAAGTTTTTGCTAATGATGTATATGCATTCGGGAGTAATCTGGCAGAAGATGATTGGAGAAAAGAGATTGCCGATTATCTGGAGAATCCGTCCCGAAAGGTTTCTAGAAAGCTCAGGTATAAAGCTTTAAAGTTTGTTCTTCTTGATGATAATTTGTATTATAAATCCCTGGATGGAGTGCTGTTACATTGCCTAAATCATGAAGAAGCAAAAAGGCTGATGAGTGAAGTACATGATGGGTTGTGTGGAGCACATCAATCGGCCTACCGAATGAAGTGGGTTATTAGAAGAACTGGATATTACTGGCCGACAATGTTGGAAGATTGTTTTGAATATTATAAAGGATGTCAAGACTGTCAGAAATTTGGAAACATTCAGAGAGTTCCGGCATCGGCTTTGAATCCCATTGTCAAGCCATGGCCATTCAGAGGATGGGGAATAGATTTGATTGGCCAAATAAATCCTCCATCTAGCAAGGGGCATAAGTTTGTGCTTTTGGCAACCGATTATTTTACCAAGTGGGTTGAGGCAATTCCATTAAAGAAGGTGACGTCGGAGAATATGGTTGAATTTGTTAAAGAACACATCATTTACAGATTTGGGATTCCTCAGACAATCACCACTGATCAAGGGACTCAATTTACATCTTCAGAATTCAGAGATTTTGCTGAAAGTATGGGCATCAGATTGTTAAATTCTTCTCCTTATTATGCCCAAGCTAATGGTCAGGCAGAGGCTTCTAACAAGATTATGATTAAAATTATACAGAAGAAGATTGATCAGAAGCCGAGAAAGTGGCATTCGGTACTCAGTGAGGCTTTATGGGCTTACCGAATGGCTCCACATGGGGCTACACAGACGTCTCCCTATGAGTTGGTGTATGGGCATCATGCTATCTTGCCATGGGAAATACAATTAGACTCAAGGAGAATAAAGTTGCAAAAGGATTTAAGTTCTAAAGATTATAAAGATTTAATGATGGATGAATTAGAAGATTTGCATATGATTCGTCTCAGGGCTTTGGAGAATATTGAGAAGAACAAAATGCGAGTTGCTAAGTATTACAATAAGAAGGTGAAAGTTAAGCAATTTACAGAAGGTGATTTAGTCTGGAAAGCGATATTGCCGATTGGAACCAAATATGCAGCATTCGGCAAGTGGTCTCCAAATTGGGAAGGTCCTTTCAGAGTGGTTAGATGCGTGCCTGGAAATGCATATATTTTGAAGACATTATTGGGAGAAGAATTTGCTTCTGCTATAAATGGAAGATATTTGAAAAGGTATTATCCCAGTGTTGAAATCGATCGGTGATTGATATATTAATTTGCCGAACAGCCGATTTTCGGGAAGAAATCGCCTTCAGAACAAATGTTGACAGAAAAGGAAAATGGCCAGTACTGAATGTATTGCCCTTAGCACAAAAATATACTACATCAGATGTTCATGCAAGATCACAAAAGATAAGTTTTATTGCCGAAATTCCATAAATCCCTAGTACAAACTAATGGAATAGCTTGTTCAAAACGGACTGAGGATGAATGGAATCGGCAATGGCGGCGCCATGAGCATCAAGGCGATCTATGGAAGCCTCGATGTCATCGATCTCCTCCGGGTTACCATTAGCGAAGCCGGTCGGTAGCCTGGAGTAGTCGGTATTGGTGTGCGTCGACATGGCGACTAGGCCTGCGGCAGTGCCCAGACGGATGCCGTGCGAGGCCACCTCATCGATGCGGCCCGCCACCGCGCCGAGGCGAGCTTCTGGTGTGTCCCCAGGAGCATTCACCTTGTTCGCCAGCTCATTCGCCAGCGCCTTTAGCCGATCGAGTTCGGCATCACGCGCTGCAAGTTTACAAAAGGGGCAGCAGAATAATATCAGTTAGGGGACAAGGTTGAGATTGAGCAGATTGCAGGACTCACCATCAATGACTTCGAGCAGTTGCTTGCGCTCGTGCTGCCATTCGAGGTCAGCAATCCCGGCTTGCTTGGAGATAGCCTCCAGTTCACGACGAGAGTCGTCGCGCTCCGCCTTGAATCGGCGAGCATCGCCGTCCGTGTAGCGGTAGTCGTCCGATTCGAGAGATCGATTGGACGAACTCGAAGATGCCGCAGGAGCGGCGGCTGGAGCTGCGACTGGCGCACCGGCGCCGGCAATCCATTGGATTACCCTGAAAGAACAAAGAGGTTCGTCAAGAAAGGAGGAGGAAATCTCGAGAAGAACAAAGAGAAGCAAGCAGCTACTCACCTGCGGCGAGCGCCGGCACGACTTCCTTCGGCTTCATCGGCAGCCGGGCGCCTCCTGTTGTTGTCGGCCATTGGAAGTTCCTCGGAAATACTGTGGATAGGGAAAAGAATGGCTTGGGCCGGCAAGAACTTGGAAGGCGAAGAACTTGGTGAAGAAACTGTGGGCTGCTTGGGTGTTTATTTATAGAACCCGCAGAGAAAATCATGGCCAAAGATCGTGGCACGTATTCCGAAGAGTTCGGAAGGTGGAAAGGATTTTCCAGCCGATCGGTTCTCATGTCGTTTGGGATTCTTATCGAGTCGTATTCGGCTTTGACTGGATGGGATTCGGCTATGTCATAGTTGAAGCGTTTTCGGGTCTAAGTACTATTATGGCCAACTTTGCCGAATGAAAGAAAAACAGAGTTGAAAGGATGACAAGATTACAGGGTTAATAAAACATTCGGCTATCAAACATAATTCACACACCCAAGAACTTTGAGATTACATTTTTGGCATTTGATATCATGTTGCTGATGTTCTCTAATAAGTTTTTATCAGCTTCTTGGGTTCTGGTCAGGGCAGCGAGCTTCGCCTTGAGTTGTTTGTCTTCGTTTAGAGCTGCTAAGGCTTCCTTTCGCCTCTTCTCTGTTAGCTTGGGAAGCTCTACTATTTTCTTCTTGTCAGCTTCAATTTCGGCCGATAGATTTTTCAATTCGGCTTCAAGTGCAGCTTTTCTGATCTCCTTCATTTCAAGTTCAGATTCCAGTTTGGTTAATAATTCCTTATCATTCTGGACTTGAGTATGCAGATCTTTTACAGATTGCTTAACCAAAGTTCTCCTTTGCTCCAAGGCTGGTTGAGCCGATTGATTCTTCAGAGCTTGTTTCACTGCGATAAAATGATCATCCAATCTGGAAATTGGATCTAAAGAAGTCTTGATATCGGCAGGAAGATCTTGGTCAACTGATTCAAGCAAATCTCTTAAAAGATCAGCATTGGTAACTTGTTCCCGAGTGTCCTTATGCAGAAAAGAGAGGATTTCTTTCAGTTTTGCTTGATTCTCCTCTGATAAAGTTTGACCAGAAGAGGTTTCTTCTCCTTGTTCGGCAACTAGATCATCCACAGCAAATGAATAGCTGGGTGAAGAAGTGGTTTTCTCCTGAAAGAAGATTATGCCGAATTATTGATGATCCATTGAATAAAAACTGGAAGACTGGGTAATTATCTCTACCTCATTCCTGGTCTCTTGAATGGAAAGAGAGGGCAGCTCGAGCTCAGGCAAAGATTCTTGTATGTCATGCTGAGGAGAGCTTGGAAGATCTGTTGGTGGAAAAGAGGCTTCTAGTTGAGGAACATCAGGAGAAGCTGAAGCTAGTTCTTGATGAGAAGGAGGATTCTCCGAAATTGGGTCTATTGAGATTTGCTCTGAAACTGAAAAGGAATAAATGCCGATGGAGAGGAACTTTAAAGACAAAAATGTGAGAAAATTTTACCAATCATTGGAGCATCGGCAGGACCTGTACTGATTGCTGGCTGTTGTTCTTTGGACTGAAATCAAAAAGAAACAAAGCTGAGCAAAAACACCAAAAGCATTATAGTCAAAGAAGAAGGACTCTGACCTTGATTTTGCTACTTGTTCTTTTCTTCTTTACAACCGAGGGAGCAGCTATAAGGAGGGTTTTCCTCTTGACAGATGATGGTCTAGTGAGTATTGGATCTGAAGAAGCTTGTCTAGCCATCAGCTGAGCCAAGGTAGGGGATTGGTGCCCCAAAGCAGAGATTGGGCCTGCAGTTTTGTATAAAATTACCCTGGCAAGAGGGGCAGGTGTTATGTCCTGCAAAATAATGGAGTCAGAATTAATTGGGGCCAATGTTGTTAAGATAGATAAAGGAATAAGCATATTACCTCTGCAGTTGGCTGATAGTCAGGCATTAATTCAAGGCAGAAGGGATGAATTGGCATGTTGAAGATATGATCATGGAATTCTTGCCACCAGAGAGTGAAGGAAGGATGAGCAGATATTATTGGCACAAAAGGATCAGGTGCATAAATAGTTCCACAGCATTTATAGTTGAAAATCCTTCTTGTTTCTGTGAAATCCTTGACTATCTCCCTAGGCCTGAGGAATTCATGGAGGAATAGCCTAGGGGGCACTTGGCCACATCCCAACTGTCTAGCCATCATGTTTGGCTGATAATATTCATAAGTGCTTTGGACTAGCCTCCCTCCACAGAATTCGGCTGGCAGGATGCAGGGCTGGATGAAGGCATTAAAAATTGCTACAGATTGTACATCAGTGCATCCAGTCTCAAAGCTGAATTCGCAAGGGAGAGTAAGGTTGTCATTGTCCAAATAAGGGAACCAAAGAGGATTGGCAAAACCCCTGAAGAAGAGCTCAAATAGTTCACCGATGGTCTTGTTGATGGATACAGTGGAGGCAGCTTCTCCATAAGTTTGACAACCTTTGGTTCTTCGGGTTTCTCCTTCTTTATAATTGATTGAAGGGAAGTCTCGGCTGTTGAGATCAATAGCAACGATTTGGTGCATATATAATTGCAGCCACATCTGGACGAACCACCAGGGACCATTGACACAGGGGATCTTCTTGCTAGTGTGCATCAGGTGGGTGGTTTGGTTGAGCATATGGTAAACGCTTCCCAGGAGGTATTTCCCAAGTGGGATGACTTTTCCAGCAGCCAGCTCTTCAGCCATCACAATGTGATTCAAGGTTGGCTCATTGGCTTTGCCACAAAAAACTGATCTGCATAGCCACATATTCAGGAAGGCCCTGTATTCAACATCGGTCAGAGGGCCATCAGACATATGATTCTGAATGTATCTCTTATATCCAACCCCTGTTTTCACTCCTGTCTGCTTGGAGGAACCTTTATGGTCATATGGATGCACAGTTCCTGTAACATTCAGGCCGGTCATCATGTAGACATCGGCTAAGGTAGGGGACATTGGGCCATGGCCGAAGAGAAAAGCATTTGCACCATTGGACCAGAAGTGGCAAGCTGCGATCAGAAGGTTCTCATTCTTTGGTGTTTCAGCTAATGACAGCTCCAGACAATGAGAAATACGCAAATGATCCCAATTCTGTGTTTGAGGGCTTTTATCATCAGACATCCTTTTATACCAATTTCTCCATCCGGCGATTGGGGGCAAAGGCCAGTTCTTGAAGGCATCTTGCCACTCCTGAGGTTTTGTCAGTGAAATCTTAAAAGGAATCCGCTGAGATTCAGCCGCAATGATTTCAGAAGGATCTGAATCTCCTACGGGACCGAGGAAGTAGGATGGAGATTTTTCCTCAACAGGGATGAGGATTTCGGCAGCTAGGGCCTATCAAGAATGAAAGGGGATAAGAAGAAATTTAAAATGCAAATCGAAAGAAGACTGCCGAACATGCTTGAGGGGATTGAAGTTTACCTGGAGAGCAAGATCTTGGTCCGCCATTTGAAGGTTGGATCTTGGAAGACGATGACTTAGGGTTCGGATCCGGATGAGAGCTCTGAAGATTCGGAAGGAGAAGCGGGTGCCGAGCAGAACCAACTTGGAAATGTTAAGTGCTTTTGGTCAATTCCGAGATAAAAGTTACCTCTTATCCCGAAATTGAAGGGGCATGTGTTGACACCAAAAATTGGCACCAGGAAGAGGCTGACATGTGGGCCGGAGTCGTCGAGAAGGTATCATTCGGCAAAGGAGTTTTTCCCCAGAGGCATTCGGCAAAGACGTTCTGCGGTCGGGAATGCGTCATCATTCGGCAGAGGCATTGTTCCGCAGGCGAAGAGTGGTAGCATTCGGGAAGACATGATGACGTGGATCAACATAAGGAAAAGGCCGGTTCGAACAAGGAAAGCAATATGGGCACGAAGATTCGTCATTTATTTTTAGAAACAAGTGTTGTAGTCGTGTCCGACTAGGAGTTGTATCAAGACCTGGGTATAAATATAAACCCATGGCAGCTGTAAAAGAAGAGAGAATGAATCATACAACAAACCGGCCCCGTGCCAACATCGAGTCCTTTAGTCGAGTCGTCGAGTTCTTCGAGAGGAGTCATCGATCCGTCGACCTCCGTAAGTACCGGCTTTATTTATTTTCATATCATGTCTGTCCTCGTTAATCGGTCAAGGATGTACTTTACTTCCTTTGCTTATTTAAAGACCGACCTTACGTCATGCTGATGTTGTGCGTTCGGCAGTGTGATTCTTACATGCTTCTACCGATTAAGATGCAAGGCCGAATGAAAGTGTTAAAAATTGCTGTGGATTCTGTATCTATGCATCCAGTCTCGAAGCTGAATTCACAAGGGAAAGTGAGATTGTCATTGTCCATGTATGGGAACCAGAGGGGATTGGCAAAGCCTTTGAAGAAAAGTTCAAATAGTTCTCCAATGCTCTTGTTGATAGCACTAGTGGAGGCTGCTTCCCCATAGGTTTGACAGCCTTTTGTGCTCTGGGCTTCTGCTTCCTGGTAATTGACCGAGGGGAAATGTCGGCTGTTGAGGTCAATGGAGACAATTTGGTGCATGTACAATTGCAGCCACATCTGGACGAACCACCAGGGACCATTGACGCAGGAAATTTTCTTGTTGGTGTGCATCTGATAGGTGCTATGCCCAAACTATTGGATCGGCCCTTATTCAAGAATTTGAAGGGAAGGAAAGAGTAGTTGCATACCTTAGCCGAAAGTTACTAGACCCGGAGACAAGGTATTCGGCTGCGATGATCGGCGTTATAATGATCAACCAAGAAAGAGGCATGCTGATTACAGGTGGGTTGATCATGAAGAAGAAGAAGATCGTGCTTATGTTTGGCAAGAAGGACAATGGTGTCCACCTGGCTTGAGGAAAAGCCAAAAGAGAAGAGTACAACGTTTGAGGAATCAAGAATTAAAGCAAGCAAGGCCTAGGATGAAATCGATATGGCTCCCAAAAGACAGGCCTGACGAACATAGTCATTCGGCTCCTACATGCATGGTATGTTTCTTGCCGAATGAATTCATGGCTCCAGCTAATCAAATTGTACAGGAGGAAATATTGCCCGATATAAATGATGCCGAACGATTTGGGTTAATGGCACAATTGATGTTGAACAAACAAGCTGTTTTTGAGAAGCCAACCCAGAATCGGCACATGAAGCCACTGTACTTGAAGGGATATGTTAATGGCAAACCATTGACCAAGATGTTTGTCGATGGAGGAGCTGCTGTCAATGTAATGCCATATACCACATTCAGGAAGCTTGGTATGGGTCTTAGAGATTTGACACCAACGAGCATAATTCTAAATGATTTTGCTGGAAATCCTTCAGACACCAAAGGCTGTGTTCATGTAGAACTGATGATTGGATCCAAAGTGCTGCTCACAACTTTCTTTGTCATTGAGGGCAAAGGGGCATATAGCTTGCTGCTTGGAAGAGATTGGATTCATGCAAATTGTTGTATTCCATCTACTATGCATCAACAGCTTATTCAGTGGATAGATGATGAGGTGGAGATTGTCCAAGCAGATGATTCAATAAGCGTGGCAAATATGGAACCAGCTTTTTGGGAATATCAAGGCATAGATTGTTTCTCAGGCAAAGACTGGGGAGAAGGTCCTGTGGCACCAGCCAGCAGTGATCAACAGCCGATCGAAGCAGTCGGCTCTCATAGTAATTTTTGATGGAAAATCCAATTGATGGAACTGATGGAAAATTAGGACGTGGATTTGTGTCGGCCGATAAATTAGAAGAAGTGGACATTGGAGATGGTGACAAGCCAAGGCCGACATTTATCAGTGCTAACTTGGATTCGGTTTTCAAAGAAAAGTTGGTAACATTGTTAAAGGAATACAAGGACTGCTTTGCTTGGGATTATTCGGAGATGCCTGGTCTAGACCGTTCTATTGTTGAGCATCGGTTGCCAATCAAACCTGGATACAGACCTTACAAGCAACCACCCCGAAAAATCTACAAGGAAGAAGTGTTGGCCGATGTGAAAAAAGAGATTGAAAGATTACTAGATGCAAATTTCATTCGGCCCTGTAAATACGCGGATTGGATCTCTAATATTGTTCCTGTCTATAAGAAAAATGGAAAGATGAGGGTTTGCATAGATTTTAGAGACCTAAACAAGGCTACACCCATGGATGGATATTGTTTGAGTTCCTGGTGAAAGAAGGCCGAATCAAATTGCCAGAGGGGCATTCTATGCTTCGGCCCGATGGAGTGAAAGATAAGAGGTACTGTGGGTTTCATGATAGAAATTCTCATTCCATTAATGAATGCAGAGTCTTTAGGATGAAGATTCAGAAAGCTATCCAGGAAGGACATTTGAAATTCGACAACAAAATGAAACTGGACAGTAACCCTTTCCCTCAGAATATGATCGGGTTCTCAGTTAATATGGTAAATGCTGTTCCATCTGGAGAAAAGGGAAGATTGAAAGTTTTAACCTCAAAGAAGGCAGGGCAGGATGGCAAACTGACTGGCACGCTTCCGGATTCGAAAGCCCGGGCCACGTTTGAAGCCAGCTTTGTTCGGCTTGCTGTGTGCTTGGCGTGAGGTGCGGATTTTACGTCAACAACTTGTGCTTGCATTCTTTCCTTCACGAGGCGAACAATATCAGCAGATTCAAATATAATGCCCTGTCCATCATCTCTATTCAGAGGCTGCTCACAAGTGTTGTTTGAAACTGGCTGTCTTGTACCATCCTCTTCACGTGAGTCATCCTCTTGATATGCCGGAGGATTGTAGTTGACATGGTCAATTTCCCTTACATTGTAAAGATGCCTATGATCAAATGTCTGGACGACTTGCCAATCTCCTCCCCACTCGGTGTCCGGCAAATAAAACACCTTTCTAGCTTGAGTGGCCAAGATATAACAATCATTCTTGTACCATAGACTTCCAGTATTGATGCTTTTGAAAAAGCCATCATCTTTGAGTGCAGTCTTCTTCCCATCCAATTTAAACCAGTCACATTTGAACAAAACTACTGATCTGTCCGTATCTAGATAATCTAACTGGATAATCTCTTTCAAGGTTCCAAAAAAATCAAAGGACTCATCATTTGATCCACCTTGTGCCATTACTCCACAGTTTTGTGTCTTCTTATTCTTGTCACGATCAACAGTGTTGAACCGCACACCATTCACAATGCATGATGAGAATTTCTTGTATCTGAAATCAGGACCATTTGCCAAGGCAAAGAGATCATCATCCACCTCTTCTTCGTCAGAATTCCTCTTTGTCATCACCTGTCAACATGCAACACACACACACACACACACATATATATATATATATATTAGAATCTATAGTAAGCATGTGCACACAATTCAAAACTATGGCTAGTACAATACTGTGAATTTGAACTAACATGTTTCCTAAACCAAGTCTGGAATCCTGTCCGAAGTGTTTTTTCAATGTTAGCTAAACAAAACACTGTTGCATTCTCTAGTTCTTCTCTGAACATCCTGAAAAATTTCAACAAAACATAAGTTAGCATGTGCACACAATTCAAAGCAGCACATATGTATATATAGAAGGAGAACTTACTGAATATATTTCTCAGCTTGATCACAGTTGTTCAGCACATACCACACCATTTGATCAAAGTTACTGTTAGCATAAACATATTGAGGCGCTGACTTAAAATGAACTCCATGACCAAAGACGTCAACACCATAGGCTCCTTCATTAGAAAAACCTACATTTCTTGGTTCTCGATTAAATTTTGTTTCAACACCATCCATGTACTTAGAGCAAAATGTCAAGCATTCATCAGCAACATATGCCTCAGCAATAGAACCTTCTGGGCGTGCCCTGTTCCTCACATAGCGCTTCAAAGTATACAGCCGCCTCTCAATTGGGTACATCCACCCGTATTGCACAGGTCCTCTCAACAAAGCCTCATCAGGTAAATGTACAGCAAGGTGTATCATCACATCAAAGAAGGCTGGGGGGAAAATTTTCTCAAGCTTCACCAAAATTACAGGAATCTCCTGCTTCAATTCAGCCAACACATCCTTGTTAAGGGTTTTGCTGCACAGTTCCCTAAAAAATCTCCCTAATTCTGCTATGACTTCATAGATATCTTTGTCCAAAATTCCTTTCATGGCAGCAGGTAAGATTCGTTGCAAAAGAATATGACAATCATGAGTTTTTAGCCCTTGTACCTTGGTACCCTTATCATTTAGGCATCTTGAGATGTTGGAAGCAAATCCATCAGGAAACTTCAGCTCCCGTAGAAATTTACAAAAGGCCTTCTTCTGATCATCGTTCAAGGTATATCGAGCACTTGGCATCTCGCATGAATCTCCATCATCTTTAAATTGCAGCTCCTGTTTAATTCCCAAATCTGTGAGATCAAGCCTAGCTTTAGCTGTGTCTTTTGTCTTCCCAATTATATTGAGAATTGTGGCAATCAATGCCTCGCATATGTTCTTCTCAATGTGCATGACATCGAGATTGTGTCTTAGCTTCAACATATGCCAATATGGCAAGTTCCACAAACTAACCATCCGGCTCCAAATTTTCACACGGCCACCTTCAGATCGCTTCCTCTTCACACCCGGTCTAACATGTGCAACTTTCGCCAACTCAGTCAACAGCTCCTCTATAGAGAATTGACCTGGTGGATCATTGCTTTCATGAAGGCCTGCAAATTCATTGTTACTCCGCAAGGGATGTCCATCTGGGAGGAAATGGAAGTGTCCAATATACCCAATCTTGCTCCTTAGGCTGTAGGACAGAGGGTGCTTGTCACAATGAGTACATGCAAAATACCCTTTTGTGGTACGCCCTGAAAGAGTGCTCAAAGCAGGATAATCATGGATGCACCACAAAACTGCAGCACGAAGGTTAAACATTTTGCCACTAAGAGCATCATAAGCACGCCACCTGTCCAAAGCTCAAGCAAATCTTCCACAAGAGGCTCCAAAAAAACATCAAAATCCTTTCCGGGGCATTTAGGACCTGGAATCAGTAAAGCCATCATGAAATTCGACTCCTCTGTGCAAGCCCAAGGGGGAAAGTTGTATGGCACCACAAGCACAGGCCACATGCTATATTTTGTGTTTTTTTCAGAAAATGGATTGAACCCATCAGTTGCAAGGCCAAGCCTAATGTTTCTTGCATCTTTGGCAAAATCTGGATATTCTCTATCAAAATCTTGCCACGCCTCACCATCAGCTAGGTGTGTCATTTCCTTCTCAGTGGGCTGCCGCTTTAGCTTGTGCCATTGTGCTTGTTCTGAGGATTTTTGGTGGCAAACATCCTCTTTAGCCTAGGTGCCAGTGGAAAATGCCGCAACACCTTCTGTGGAATTTTCTTTCTTTCTGCATCTTTCCATCTTGAAACACCACAAACGGGGCAATTGTCAAGGTGGGCATATCTCTTTCTAAACAAAACACAGTTATTGAAGCACACATGTATAGATTCATATCCAAGACCTAACCCCTTTAAAAAACTCTTTGCTTGGTCATACGATTTTGGGAGTGTGTTGTGTTCTGGGAAAGCATCAGCCAAAATCTTCAAAATTGCAGAGAAGGTGGTATTGCTTATCCTATATAGTGACTTCATATGAAGAAGCTTGACCACAAATGAGAAACTTGAAAATCTGGTACATCCGGGATAAAGCTGACGCTTTGCCTCTTCCATCACTTTTTTGAGAAATGAATCTTTGTCATGAGGTTGTGCATCACCATCCTCATTTTCTGCATTCTATCTTGCTTCTTCTGCTGCAGCATGTAGCTCTCCTAAAAGCCCTTCCAAACGATCAACACTGTCATCCTCCCTCACAACATCTTCACCATGTATGGAACCAGCAAGATCAGCGCTGGCGTCCTCTCTCACATTTTCCCCATAGCTGGAACCAGCAAGATCAGCAGTGTCGTCCTCTCTCACATTTTCCCCATAACTGGAACCAGCAAGATCATCATTGGCAAGGACTTGAAAAGGCTGCTCAACAACGTCAACATTGAAGCCCTCTCCATGATGAACCCACTGAGTATAGCTACTATCCATGCCATGCATCAAAATGTGCTTCCGGACAAGAGACTGAGGATGGTACTTATGATTTAGGCATCTAGAACACGGGCACCGGATTTCAACATTCTGCCCAAATTTTTCTTTAACACATCTCATAAATTCTTTGACACCATTCATGTGCTCAGGGGTAACATTCTGCCATTAACCCAGCTTCGATCCATGACACAGCTAGCGGATTGGGACTCTGTTGGTCTTGAGAGGTCCTGAAAATGACCATAAATCAAGTTTTAGCACAATGTCCTGCCATTTAAGTTTCAAATACATTCTTGATGAGAACATTATTGCAACGAAATCATCACTTGTCGAGCTAGGATGCTGATTCAGAAACTTCAATGGTTTTATTCAGTAGTTCATCTACCTGGAGTAAGCAACAGAGTAGAGCACAAGCAGCAGGCCAGCAGAGGACCAACCTATGGAGTACCTGGCGCGCTGCTCTCTCTAGCCTCGTGCACTCCGTGGAGCCGCTGGCGCGCTCGCCGAGGCCGCGACCCTCGCTCTTGCAAGGACCGGTGGCAATGGTGGTCGGCGAACGTGACGGAGGAAGCGGCGGCGGCCGTGCGGGAGCACGCGGGGTGGTCAGTTACCAAAAGGACCACGCACTTGGACATTTGCTCTCGAATCTCGATCCGGTCCGCGGCCGACGACGGCGCCCGCCATCGCCGCCGTGCGCCGCCCGCCATTGTCGCCGCCCACCCATGCCCGTTCCGCCGTCGGCACCAGTACCCACGATCCGTGCCCGCCACGCCCGCCCCCGCGTGCTCGCCCACGCGTGCTCCCGCACGCCCCCGCGCGTGCTCCCGCAAGGCCGCCGCCCACCATTGCCGCCGGTCGCCCGCGGAGCGAGGGTCGCAGCCTCGGCGAGCACGTCGGCGGCTCCACGGAGTTGAGGCCACGTCGTCGCCCCGCGTGCTCCCGCACGGCCGCCGCCGCCGCGCTGACTGGGCGTGGCGAGGTGGCTGGCTGGCGCTGACGTGGCTACGGCGCTGACTGCTGAGTGGCGGCCGAAGATTGGACGTTGTTGGCTGACGTGGCTGTTATAGCAATATATAAAATTTATTACTAATACAAGTACAATATAATGCATGGGTGTAGTGGTAGGATGTTTTTTATGAAACTCAGGACCAAGGTTCAAACCTCCCATATTGTAAGTTTTTTTCATATGGAAATGACTTTTTTTTAATGTTCATGATGGATTTGTATAAACGTCGCAGTGTTTTGGGCCGAACCGTGACAGAAATGGAAAAAACGTCATAGTTTTATGGGCTTGGAACAATATGCTAACGTTCCTGAAACCGTCGGCAGGATTCCGTCACAATTTTCTGGGCTTCTTTGGGCTTATCTGGGCTCAAGGCAGAATTGTGACGTTTTCTGAAACTGTTGCTAGAATTCCGTCGCAGATTAAATAGTTCCTTGTAGTGTATATACCTCCTTCAGATCTACCTTGATGAAAGATTCTCCTCGTTGCCTGATCCTTGATAATAATGAAATTGGGGTGAACATATGTTAAATGATGAACAGAAACATGGTTCTTGTGAGCACTTGGAACATGAAGAACATTACTTAAAATGAATATTTTGACAAGGGGTTTTAAACTGCATTACCAATATTACGGATCTTTGTACCTGATGCACTCGCAGTGTGCACCTGGTCATGAACATTATACTTATCATGAACCGTCAACTTCTCCAATTTGCTGGTGATGTGGTCTTAGCTCCACTGTCGGAGTACTAGTTGGTGTCTGACTCCATAGTCTGCAGTTCTCCAATGTGCTGGTATGTGGTCATTAACTCCACTATAGGCGTACCAGTTGGTGTTGACTCCATAGGCTGCAGTAGTGGTGTTGGTGTTAGCCTAGTAATCTTTATCATACCTGTACCAGCAATTAGGCGCCTCATACTTGGTCTCACTAATTGGGGATCCAGCACTACCGCTTGGAATTGTTGGCATTCTGCCTAGTGGCACTACCAGACTTGTTGTCGTTGTTCCACCCTCCAGGGCCACGGCTGCCTACATGCCCACAACTGCCATGGCTGCCCCTGTGACCCCGTGGATTTCCTCGTCCACGCGATGCAGCATTGGCACTGGCAGAGCAGAATTGGCCACCATTGCAGTTGCTTTGCAACATCTCTAGACGCATCTCATATGCGAGCATTTGAGCATAGAGTCTGTCTAGGGATATGGGCATTAAAAGGACAAGAATGGACGATACAATTGGATTGTAGTCCAAATCTAGACCAAGCAGAATAAAGGTTACCACCTCCTCACTAACTCAGAACTCCGTCCCCCGCGTCGCCCCTCACGGGCGGCTCGGGCGGAACTCCGTCCCCGGCGCGCCCCGCCTCCAGCGGTTTCTTCCACGTCTCGCCGTCGCCGGAGCACGCCGCCGGAAGTCCGCGCGGCCGCTGGGAAGGCGGCGGCGAGGACTCCCACGTTTTTCCCGTCTACATCTCCAACCACAGGACGCCGCCATCGCAAGAAAAGACGCACTCCGGCCACCGTCGACGAACACCGCCACCCGGAGCAAGGTTCCGCCGGCAAAGGGACGACACCAACTCGTGGGAAGGCGGCTGCACGACAGCTAGTGAAATTCGCCCAGATTGCCCCGTAGGGAGCGACGCGAAGCGATGAAGGCGTTGAATCAGATGGATCTAGAGGCGCCCACGGTCATAGAGGGCGCGCGCCGGCAGCCCGAGCACGGGGCAGGGGCGCCGAGCCACAGAGGGCCTGCCCGTCGTGTGGCCGCCGGACGTCTCTGCTGGCCGCGCCGTCCGACGTATGGCCGCTGGATGTCGTTGCCCCGCCGCCGATGTGCGCCTTCCCGGCGTGGATCCGCCACGGGGGCCACCGGATCCGGCCTCACCGGCGCCAGATCTACGGCCGGAGCCACAAGATCCCATGGATCCGCAAACTCCATATGTCCCGGCCGCCGGCGAGAAGATGTAGACGGGAAAAACGTGGGAGTCCTCGCCGCCGCCTTCCCAGCGGCCGCGCGGACTTCCGGCGACGTGCTCCGGCGACGGCGAGACGTGGAAGAAACCGCCGGAGGCGGGGCGCGCCGGGGACGGAGTTCCGCCCGAGCCGCCCGTGATCCGCACCTAACCAGGCCTCGCTACCTGCCGAGGAACCAAGATGTTTAGCTCTTGAGGAACAAAGAGAAAGGTAGCAGATGAGAGGAATGGATCGAGAAGCTAATTAGCTCTGGTTGCATTGCATGAATCTCACGTCTGTACATGCATAAAAAGGGATATGTGCACTCTTGCAGGTAAATATGTTCCTTCTATGAGACATG